>JAOTQP010000770.1:1309149-1320773 GCA_026413545.1 Cichladusa arquata | reverse complement strand
GGGCCGTGCAGGGGAAGGGGCTCCTGGCACGAGTGGGGCCGTGCAGGGGAAGGGGCTCCTGGCACGAGTGGGGCCGTGCAGGGGAAGGGGCTCCTGGCACGAGTGGGGCCGTTCAGGGGTTGGGGCTCTCTGTGGGGTGGTGCAGGGGGGTGTGGGTGTGGGGTGGCCATCCAGCCCCCAGCCATCCCCCGCTGCTCTGTGTCCCAGAACAAGCTGGTGGAGCGCTGCGAGCGGATCCAGCTGCAGAGCGCGGCCATCGCCCGGCACGTGGACGAGGTGCTGCCTGCCAAGGACCAGGCCGTCCTGGTGAGTCCCTGGGGCTGGCCCTGCCTGCTCCCTGCTTGCCATGCCCGGCAGGGGTGCTCAGCTCCCGGGGAGAGGCGGGGAAGTGGCTGTGGAAATGGAGTGCCAGGGTGTGCCTGGAATTCCTGCTTCATTTGCCTAGAAAATGTGCACAGACAATGGTGTGAGTGTACAACAATCAAACATCCTACTAGGATCAGTGCCTTAGAATTCCTGGGGTTAATTATTCCTTGCTGTCACTGAGAATGAGGACAAAGGATGGAATCATAGAATCACAGACTGGTTTGGATTGGAAGGAACCTTAAAGACCACCCAGTTCCAATCCTCTGCCATGGGCAGGGACACCTCCCACTATCCCAGGTTGCTCCAAGTTCCATCCAACCTGGCCTTGGACACTTCCAGAGATCCAGGGGCAGCCACAGCTTCTCTGGGCACCCTGTGCCAGGGCCTCACCATCCTCGTGGGTAATATTCCTTCCCAATATCCCATCCAGCCCTGCCTTCTGGCAGTGGAAGGTCATTCCCTCCTGTCCTGTCTCCAGGCTCATGTCCCAAGTTCCTCTCCAGCTGTCCTGGAGCCCCTTTAGGCACTGGAAGGGGTCTAAGTTCTCCCTGCTGTCTTTTCTTCAGGCTGAACACCCCCAGCTGTCTCAGCCAGTTCTGTTTCTCACCAGCAGTGAATGTATGGAGATTTGCTGAGGGACAGGACTCGGGTCCTTTGCAGGTTGTCACTTAGGTGCTGGGGCTGGCTGAGGTGGCGGTGAGCAGGTTTGGGACTGGTGTGGTGCCAGGTGGCCTGGGCTCAGTTAAGAGGTAGCACTAGTGGCTGAGGCCAGGAGAGCCCCAGGAGCAGTGGGGCTCCCGTGGGGCTGCAGCAGGGCTGACCTCCTGCCGTGCCCCTGCCCGGCAGAGCGCGGCCAGCGCGGCGCGGGAGCTGGTGATCCAGAGGCTGCTGCTCGTGGGGAAGGCCTGTGAGAACGAGGAGCAGCGGCTGCTGGAGGGGGTGCACGCCGAGGAGGAGCGGGCGCACCAGAGCATCCTCACCCAGCAGGTGCACTGGACTGAGGCCCTGCACAAGCTGGGTGCCCTCCGCACCTACCTGGTGGACACGATCACCAACCTGGATGACCAGGACCTGCTGGTGAGTACTGTCAGTCAGGCAGCCCAGAGCTGACCTGCCCTTTTTGTTGGGGGACTTCAGTCAGTGTTCAGAGCTGCTATGCTGGCACTAGGGAGGCAGAGGTGGACAGGACATATATTGCTCAGGGAACCTCCGTGATGTGATCCTCATAAGCCTCTGTGGTTTCCTGGTGGTTCCTAGAGCATGTGCTCTGCCTGATCCTGCTCTTGCTTGCAATGAGGTTCAGAACCACCCAAGTTCAGGTCTCCAAGCTCTGGGCTTGTAGTTGCCCTTAGGCTGCACAGCCAGGACAGCTCTGGGTTGTGAGCTGCTCTTACAACAGTTAGTTGTACCACCGGTTTTCTGGTGTCTAGTTTTAATCAAAACTGACCCTTGGGAGCACCTGCAGCTCTTCAGGAAAGTCCCCTGTGTTGCCTGGCTTAGCCCTGTTAGAGAGCAGCCTGTGCTTCCCCTTGCTCAGTTCCTTCTCTGGTTATTGAATCATGTGGGTTTACCCGAGTGATTCCTCTCATTTTAGATGTGAGCAGGACCTCTGCCTTGCCACCACCATGCTCAGCTCTGCTTCCCACGTGTAAATTTGTGAGGAAGGGAACAACAGCTTGGCTTGGAAAACAGACTCGATCCTATGGAAAGAGGGCAGATGTTCCTTTGGTGGGAAAGGCAGATCCTGTCCTGCCCCAGCACCTTGTGTGCTGGGCTGTAGCTGCACCATAAAGGGGAGAGGTTGGAGAAGGATCCATCAGCTGCCTGTGGGAAAGAACAGCCTCAGGTTCTCCTTTTGGAAGGGAACTAGGGGTTCATGTGTTCTCCACCTTGGGTTGTTGGTGCTGGTACTTGTACCTATCTGGAATCAAACATGCCATGCCACAGGAAAGCTGAAGGCATGCAAAGTGCCCTGCCTGGATTTGAACAGGGATCAGGTATTTTCTTATCACTGTGCTGTACCTTGAGAGTGCCTCATGCCCAGCACGTACAGAAACAAGTGGGACTGACCATGAGGTCACCTGACTCTTGGCTCAGTCCCTCTGCAGCCTCCCTCCTTTGCTGAAAGCCCTGGGGTTGTTTGCTGGGAGCACAGGCTGTTCCTGCAGCCTGCCCTAGTGGGGTGGGGACAGAAAGGGGACAGCAGACAGTGCCCCAAACACAGGTGCAATGTATGGCCTTCAGCCATTCCCAGTCATTCTATGAGTCGGGAACTGCTGCAGCTGAAGAAAATGGATGTTGGATGCTCCTGCTGCTCCCCAAGGCTGGGGTTGGGGTAAGGGGTGGCTTCTCTGGGTCAGGAAGGGGAACACTGCTCCCCAGGTCCTGGGTTTGCTGGTTTGGGGTGTCTTCTGTGGGGATTTAAGCTGTGTGATGACTCTTCCTCTCCTTGTCCCCAGCGTGCAGAACAAGAGATCTTCGAGAGGTCAGTACCCAGCTGCTCCTGGTCCTTTCCCTGACCCTGCTCCAAGCTTTCCCTGCTTCTGCTCCACACCTGCATCCCCACAGCTCCTGTGCTGGGTGCCTCAGTGACTCAGGCACCCCATGACACCTCCTTTGTCCCTTGTGCTGCTTTTGTTGAGGACAAGGACAGAGCACAGAGTTGCCAGCGTGGCCTCTTGTCTCTGCTCCATGTGCTGTGCTGCACCTGGAGATGCTCCATGTGCTTTCCCAGATCAGCAGTCCTTGCTTATGGGAGAACTTCTGCAGCTCCTTAGAAAACCACAGGGCTTGCTGGGGGATGGAGCAGGCCTGTGCCAGGCTGCTGGCACGGGGTGGGGTGGTCTGGGCAGGGAAAACCAGGTGCAGGTCTCAGTGTCCTCAGCAGCCCTGTCAGTGGCACTGGGCTGCCCTTCCTGAGGAAGTACCTTGGTGGCTGTATTTTTGTTTAATCTATTTAATTTTATTTAAGTCATTTATTTCTGTGGCTGCTGTGAGGGTGCTGGCCCTGGCTGCACTATGCTGCCCAGAGGGCCTGGGGGAGTTATTTGTGCCTGTGGAGAGTATGGAATGTGCCACAGCACATGCCCAGCAGCCAGTGCCACAACCTGTCCTCACAACCAGGAGTTCTGTGCCTGCTGCAGGCCACAGGAGCCAGCAAACCCCTGACTCTGTGCTGGGTGAAACCTGGAGTCCTGGCTTGCTCTGTGCCCAGACCATGGGGCTCTGGCAGTAGAGGGAAATCTGATTCTCTGCCTGTTCATTGTCCTCCCCTGGTACCCTGATGGCTGCTCTCAGACACATTTATTTACCCTGTGTCTGCTGAGTGAGGAGTGTTGACTCAGGCTGCTGGGATGTGTTTTACAACACTGCAGCCCTTTCACAAGGAGCTGTAAGCAGAGCCAACTGAAAGTATCACTCAGGGTGAGAGCTGGCCAGACACCCCTGCTGTGGTCTCTCTGCAGCCAGAGCTGCTCTTTAACCTCTGCCATACCTCCTCATGATCTTTTAAACACCTCCCAGCACAATAAATGATTGCATTTTCAAACAACTCCTGTTTCCCTTTGCTAGGACGGAGGTGGCAGAGGGAATCTTGGAGCCACAGGAGTCGCTGAAGTTAAACTTTAATCAGACCTGTGTTCAGAGTCCACTGCTGCATCGACTGTGGGCCTGTGCTGTGCTCTGCTGCCTCACAGGTGAGTGTCTCACTCAGATCTTGAATGTTCCAGGGAACTCACTCGTGTTGTGCCCAGACAAACACCCTCATGCTGTGTCCAGACTTCCTCAAGCTGTGTCCTGCCCCTCTGCACTGCCAGCCCATGCTTGTTTCTTGGAGCCCATTCAGGGAGGCAGCAGCAGCTGTGGGAGGTGTAGGGGATGCAGTGGGGGCTCCCCCATTGCAGGTTGTGGCTCAGGGAAGAACTGGGGTTTGAAAAGACTATCTGTTTTACCAGCTCTGTGGCTTTAATGTTGTGTGGTTATTTTTGCTGTTTCCTGGGTCTCTGGGTGACAGCAGTGAAGCTGATGCTGCTGTGGGACTCTCTCACAGAAATCTCTGTTCACAATGTTTAGCATTGGGCTGCTGGGGACTTTGAGAGGGTGATTTCATCTGTGGGGTGTCTGGGGCTGCCCAATGTGGGGAGCAGTGAGTAGATGGAGCAGTGTTCTGATCACAAGCTGAGGTTGTGCTGTGCACGAGCTGGTGGTTCTGGAGGTGTTTGTGCTCTGGCTCAGCTCCTGCTGTACAGCTGAGGCTGCACTGGAGGCATTTGCCAGGCACTGACAGGCTCTGGGACTGGTTCACCTGGTTGGTGCTGGTTGTGTTAAGCAGGGAAGGAAGTTTTTCCTCTGGCTGTGATGTGCTTGAATGGCTGGTTGTGAAATGTTTGCTTTTATTCTGGCTTTCAGTCTGTTGTTAGATATTTCAGATGCATTTTTTGTTTCTCAGACATGGCAATATCCTTTGTAATTTGCCTTGTGAACAATCCCTAGGGTGGTTTTTCCAAAGCTTCTGTACAAACTTCTGATTTCTGCTCACCTTGCTGTGATTCTGATGAGCTGTTTCCAGACCCATCTCAAAGGTCTCCATTCAGACTTCTATTGCTCTCATGGTTAGCTTGAGAGTCCATGCCTATCAAGCACTACCATCACGTGTTTATCTACTGCAAACTCCGGTGTTTCTCTCCCTTTGTGATTAATTTCCCTCTTTGGAATCTGTGAGTGCTGGCAGTTGAGGAAAGTGTCCCTGCAGGGTGTTGGGACTCGGTGATCTTCAGGGCTCCTTCTGACCCAAATCACTCTGTGATTCTATGCCAGCCCCTGCTGTGGTGCATTGACAGTGTCACAGAATTGTTCAGGTTGGAAAAGACCTCTAAGACCACCCAGTCCAACCTGTGATTACCACCTTGTCACCCAGGCCAGAGCACTGACTGCCATGTCCAGTCATGCCTTGGACACCTCCAGGGATGGTCATTCCACCACCTCCCTGGGCACTCCCTTCCAGTATTTAACAGCCCATTCAGTGAAGAAATTCTTCTTGAAAGAATCAGTCGAGCAGGTTCTCAATGTTCAGAGCCATGGAGTCAAGCAGGAAGCCTTTCCCTAATTTTCTTTGTTGTGACAGGGTTTTTGTAAGGATTCCCCTCCCAACATCCTTGTGAAATGTAATGACTTTAAGGCATTCAATTCTTGTGGTGGGTGTGCTGATGCACTTAGTACACAGGAATTTCATTCTGTTTTGGTTTTTTTGAGTGTGTGGTTACATGTCACATGTCATTACTGTGTGCTGAGGATGCCTGGTGTATCCTTGTGGATCTCATCAGTCCACAGGCCACCCTGGACCAAGCCTTAGAGATTTAATATTAACAGCAGTGGTCTGAGCTTGCCTTAAGACACAGTAATGTGAAATGTCACTCTGTGGTCCCTTCTCCCAAAGGCAAGTGAGCAAGTGGCTGTCTTGTTTATTTGCTTGAAAACAGAAAATTCCAAGCCTTGATGACTCACTCCATAAGTTCTAAAAAACTTGGAAAGCAGCTGCAAAAGGGTCTCCATTTCACTCTCAAAAATAAACATGATTCCTTTGATGCCTTTACTTGGCATCCAAGCTTCTGTATCACTTCTGTTTGGGGTTAGCAGCTTCTTCCTTGCACTATGAGATGATGTAAATCTAGCACCGTTTTGGGAGGGATCTTGGTTCATGGGAACTTGGATTTTTAAAAGCAGTCAGGTGTGCTGCAGCTCACACAAATGTGCTTCCCAGATCTGTTAACCATGGGAATTTATTGTGCTGGTATCCCTCATGCCCCAAGGCCACCCTGATGGATACAAGACACAGAGAAAATAGACCTGGGGCAAGATGAATTCCCAGTGGAATCATTCATCAGAATTATATGTGAAAAGCCAGATTTCATCATGACAAAACACTTGTGTGAGGGGCAAAATTTCCTGATCCAAGTTACTCTGCTGTTACTTTGCCAGCACTTCCCCTCCCTCAGATGCTCCTCTGGAACTGCAATTCCACAGCAAAGCAATGTGGGTGTCACTGGAGTGGAGTTTCCCTGCGCGGACCACCAGGATGCAGCCCTGGGTTAGCTGTGTGTTGCACAACAGGAGGTTTCCTCCTTCTGCCAGAGGAAGATAAAGTCTGGTGCTGCTCTGTTTTCTATGAATTCAGAGCAGCATTTGGCTTCCTGGAAAGCTGCCCTCCACACCAGCAGCGTGGGCAGCCCCAGAAGCCCGTGGAGAGCTCAGGTTTGGCTGCTGTGTGGGGAAATAAATCATCAGATGAATGAGGCTGGCAGCTGCTGCTGAAGGAAATGCTGGCTTCAGCTCCTCTTTGGGCTCACTCTTGCTTGCAATAACTCCTACCTAACGTGCACAGGTGTGTGGCACTGATTGGCAAAGGGATAATTCAGCCTCGGTTCATCTGCCAGGGAGCACCTGGGCAGGTGCAGCCTGAGGAAACCCTGGAGCTGCTGCTGCTGCTGAGTGCTGTTTGCTGTTAGAGGGATGCTGACCTGGGTCCTGAGTGGGTTGGGCTCTGGGATGACCCTGCTGAGGTCATCCTTTGGTTCTGTAAGGGCTCATGGTGCTGGATGCTGAGCAGAGGCTGTTGGGCAATGGTGGTGCTGGTGTGACAGGGTAGAGCTGCTGGCAGGGGTGGGAGAGCCACTGAGTCACCCTCCAGCCCTGTTTCCATGGTGATTTGAGACCTAAAATGAATAAAGTGAGGGTATTGGAAGGCAGGGAAAGGAGGGGCACCTGCTGGCAGGAACTGGGTCTCCTCAGGAGCAGGTGAGTCAGCCCCATCCCTGCTTCACCAGTTTGGGGACTGAAGGACACACTTGTGCAGTTCCACAGCCTGCAGACCCACAGAGGGGTCTCAGGGGGAAGCATGCAGCCAGGGCAGGGCACCATGATCTTAGAAGTCTTTTCCAGCCTCGACAGTCCTGTGATTCTATGATTTTGAAGTTGTTCAGACCCACAGTGGGTGCTGTGTCCTCTGGCCAGCCTGGGCTGCTGCTGGGGCTGGATTTGTGCAGCTGGGCACCCTCTTCTTTCACAGCAAAGCCAGATCCTGTCACAGCCATGCTCAGCTCTAAGCCTGGTGCCACCTCCTCACACTCACTGCTCCCAGCACTTCAGGGTGGGTTGATCAGCACCTGGGGCATTGTAGCAGGAAAGAGATTTCCCTGCCCAGCCCTCTCCAGTCCTGTTTTTCCGGCTTTGCAGGTTTTCTGCACACAGCCCTCCCAGTCATTCGAGACTCTTGGCTCCCCTGGCTGGAGGAGGAGTAGCCAGGTCCTTACCCACTGTGTGGGTGGGAAAGGACAGGAACTAGGTTTGGATCTCTCCCAGAAGCGGGATGACCCAAACCTGAATTGTTTTGTGGGGAGTCAGGCCAAGGTCAGAGGAAGATGAGCAGGGCCCTTAGTGCAGGGTGGAGAGGTGTCTGCTGAGTCTGGGCTTTGGTGAGCCTCTGCCTTGTTGTGGCCCTGGCTCAGAGGAGAAGCTGTGGCATGCAGCACTGTCACCCTGGGGAGCAGATGGGGTCCCAGGAGTGATATGTGAAGAGAGGTTGGTTGCATTTGTGTTTCTCACGGCCATGACTACCTCAAGTGGTTCAGGTGGTGGCCATAGTCAGTGCTCACCACGTGGCTTCTCTTGCAGGCTCACAGGAGATTCACATCGATGAGAAAACCCTAAGCCCCCACCTCAGCCTGTCAGAAGACAAGAGAACCCTGACCTTCAGCCCCAAGAAAGCAAAGGTGGACTCGGACTGCCCCGAGCGGTTTGACCACTGGCCCAACGCTTTGGCCACCGCACCTTTCCACTCAGGGGTGTGTGCCTGGAAGGTCAGTGTGGAGCAGAGCTGTGCCTACAAGCTGGGGGTTTGCTACAGCTCCGTGCCCAGGAAGGGCTCTGCCAACGAAGGCCGCCTGGGCTTCAATGCTGCCTCCTGGGTCTTCTCACGCTACGACAAAGAATTCCGGTTCCTGCACGCGGGGCAGCCCCAGCCCGTGGAGCTGATCAAGGCCCCGGCACAGATCGGGGTCCTGCTGGACTTTGCAGGGGGGGAGCTGCTCTTCTACGACCCCGACTCCTGCGCCATCCTCTTCTCCCACCGCGAGGCCTTCCTGGAGCCCGTCTACCCCGTCTTTGCCGTGGCACACCAGAGCATCTCGCTCCTCCCGTGAGCGGGGCGTGGCCGTGTGTGACTGTGTGCTCTGGAGTGCCTGGGGGGAAAGGAGCCCGGGCAGGGCTCTGCCTGTGTCCGGGGGCCTCCAGACAACACCTGCCTTCACACTACACCTGTTCCTCGCGTGTTTTCTGCAGCTTTCCTCTCGTCCTGGAGCCTACACCCTGTGCTGGGGTGAGGGGTCTGAGAATGCCTAGCTGGGCCACCTGCTCCTAGGTGAATTGTTTGATTTCTGCCCCACCAAAGGCAGCTTTCCAGTCTGCTGGTGGGCTGGAGAGTAGTGAGAGATATGTATGGAGAAATGGCAGGGAGGAGGGCTGTGGAAAGGGACAAGCCGTGCTCTACAAACTCCTTGACAGGAGGGTGGAGCCAAGAGGGGTCAGGCTCTGCTCCCAAGGAACAGTGAAAGGACAAGAGGAAATGCCTTCAAGTTGTGCCAGGATTTAGGTTAGATAGTGGAGAAAATTTCTTCACTGAAAGGGTGGTAAGACCCTGGAACAGGCTGCCCAAGACAGTGGTGGAGTCACCATCCCTAGAGGGGTTTAAAAGGTGTTGTGGATGTGGCACTTGAGGACATGGTTTAATGGTGGCCTAGGCAGTGCTGGGGGAGCAGTTTGACTCGATTCTAAAGGTCTTTTCCAACCTAAATGATTCTGTGATTCCCTGATTGGGACACAGCTGGAGACGCTTTTGGGGAGGGGCTACCCCATTGCAGAGCAGGGACAGTGCAGGGGGCTGTCCCCTGTGGAGGAACCATGCTGGGACAAGGACACTGCTGAGGGAGTGTGGCCAGGTCCAGGCAGAGGAACAAGCAAAGAGCAGCAGAAACCAAAACTGAGTGTCCCAAAGGAGTGGGGTTTGAGTGTAATGTGGTGCAAACACAGGGAGCTGATGGCAGCAGGCAGGAAGATGTCGCCTGAAGTTGGGCCAAAGAAAGGGGTTTTAAATCATCTTTAATAGGTACTCTTTATTTCTCACTACCTAAATCCGTAAAGTTTGTTAATTGGCAATTCATTAAGTGAAATTGCCCAGCTCCAGACTGTTTTGGCTACAGCAGGAGACCTACAGGCACCTCCTGCCTGCCTACTGCTGTTGGGAAGTGGGGGGATGTTGGGGAGGTGGCAAAGCTGGGGTACACTAAGGGTGCAGGGCCTGGGCAGGGGTGCCCTGAGTGCTCTGTGTGGGCAAACCTTCCCTGAGAAAGGGCCAGCACTTACACTGGGGGCTGCTTGAGCCTGTCTCCGGGGTGACTGAGAAGGGATAAACCTCAGCATCTGCCTCCATCTCCTGCCAGAATGAGCTTCTGGAGTGACCCAGTCCCAGCTCTGTTAGGGGATGACACCACAGCTGATCCTCTTCAGCAGGTGTTTGTAGAGCCATGAAACACATTTGCTCCACTGCTGGGTGTCAGAAATGTTTTATTGCATGAACACTCCTCCTGCTCCATAGGCAGCTCAGACTTGCTGCTCTTCCCTGCCCACCTGGCAGCAAGAAATGTCACTCAGGACAGTTCAGCAGCACTGGATCCCTCCGAACCGCAGCTACTCCTTCTGGATGCGAGCCAGGAGGTGGCTGAGCGTGGGCAGGACGTGCTCGGGGGGCACCTCCTGGCTCTGGCCCTGGCCCTGGTCCTGGCCGGCCGGCCGCAGCAGGAAGCTGTGCATGCCCGCGGCCCGGGCTGCCCGGTAATCGCGGCTGTAGTCATCGCCGATGTGCGCCGCCTGCTCGGGCCGCGCCCCGCCCAGCCGCAGCGCCTGCTCGAAGATCCTCCCGTCCGGCTTGGCGACGCCCGCGGCCTCGGAGGTGAGCACGAACTGGAAGTGGTGCCGCAGGTTGCACTGCGAGAGGATGACTTCCAGCCGGCTGTCGAAGTTGGACACGACTCCCATGCGGAAGCCGAGCTCGCGGCACCGGTTCAGGGTCTCGGCGGCTCCTGGCAGCATCTCCCAGCTGTGGGAGCTGCAGTAGTCGCGGTAGAGCTTTTCTGCCACCTTTGTCAGGGCTGCCTCGTCCAGCACGCCCGAGAGCCTGAAGCTCTGCTTGATAACATCCAGCCACCACTGCCGGGAGCTGAGCCCCTGGCCGTGGCCGTAGTTGGGGAAGCGCCGGCTCTGGGCTCCGTACACCTCTCGGAAGGAGCGCCCCAGAGCCTCGGGCTGCACCTGCAGCCCCTGGGCCCGAGCCTCGGCCGCGTAGCTCTGGCCCACGGGCTGCCGCAGCCGCAGCAGCGTGTCCTTCACGTCCCAGGTCAGCAGGCGCAGCCGGAGCATGGCCTCAGCAGCGCCGGGGACACAGCCCAGCCCCGCCGTGCCGCTCACGCCAGAGCGCGGCGGGCACCGAGCCCTCTGTGCACCGCAGTGCGAGCGTCCCTCCGGCGGGGCTCAGGGCCCCTCTGCGGCCAGCACGGAACGCGGCATGGAGGGCAAACCCTGCTCCGAGTGCCGGGGCAAAGTCTGCCGGGCCGCGGCAGCGACACTCCCCACGGGGGTGCTGCAGACGGGGCGAGCTGAGGCACCGGGGCTGGAGCCGGCTGCGCCTTTAAAATGTGACATATTAGTAGAACTTAGTGTTCATTTGGGGTGGAATAGGTAAATTAATGCCCTTGAAGGGTTATAGGAAATGGGTTTTTTTCTGCCATGGGGATGGCTCTAAATGCCCTGTGCTGAGTTGATTTGTTTTCCTGCAGAATTATTCCCACCAGCTCGTCTGCCTCACTCCAAGGGAACGGGTGGTTGTGCCAATTCGGGCCATTGGTGCCCGAGCCATCCTGGAGTTCCCTGAGCAGCTGGACTTCTCGGAGTGCCCGGTCAAGTACAGCACCCAGAAGACTGTGCTGCTTCGCAACGTCGGCAGCCTGGAAGCTCATTACCAGCTGAGCACCCAGAGGTGAGGCAGCTCATCTGTCCTTGTGCAAAACTCCTTTGGGTGATAGCAGAGCTGGTAAAGAGCAACAGAAGAAGCAGAGCATGGGAGCTGCTGCCCTGCAGCCCTGGCTGGAAATGGGCAGGACATGTGGGCTTTGCTGTTGCTTCTCATGGTTTATGCAGGATGCAGCCTTTGA
>JAOTQP010000770.1:1293508-1309049 GCA_026413545.1 Cichladusa arquata | reverse complement strand
CGCAATGGCCGCGCTCAGGGCCGGCCCGCCGCCTCCCGCAGCCAGCGCAGCAGCTGCGGGGTGAAGTAGGTGATGATGATGTCGGCCCCTGCGGAGAGACGAGACGCTGGAGCCAGCACGGGGGATAGAGAGAGAGGGGGGGACACGGGGGCCGCAGCCTCACCTGCACGCCTGAAGGCCGTGATCGCCTCCTGCACGGCCGCCTCCAGGCTGAAGGCGCCGGCCTGCGCGCCGTGCCACAGCATGGCGAACTCCCCCGAGACGTGGTACACGGCCAGCGGGTGCGTGGGGTGCTGCGGGAGCGGGCCAGCGCCGGGTCAGCCCGGGGACACCGCGCTGTGCCCCGCGCACAGAGCCACTGCCCGCCCCACTGCCCTCACTGCCCGAGGCCTCACCCGAGCCTTCACGTCCCTCACGAGGTCCAGGTAGGGCATCCCCGGCTTCACCATCAGCATGTCCGCGCCCTCCCGCACGTCCCGGTCCTGCAGGGCAGCGGGGACAAGAACAGCTCGTTTTGTGCCAGGATTTGGAGCTGGGGATTGTGTTCCCCAGGAGGCTGTGAGCCCCTCATGGCCAAGGTGGCCCTCGCCATACACGTGGTGCCTGGAGAGAGCTGGTGGCAATCCTGTCCCTGCCCCTGGCACCCCAAGCCACAGCAGGGCATGGGGACAGCAACTGCACATCTCCCGGAGCTCAGGCTGGGGCACATGCTGGGACCAGCTCTGCCAGCCTGATTGATGGGCCTTGTGTTTCTTTGGCTCATGGAAGGGGAAGACCTTGGACCATTTGCCTCCCAGCCTCTTGCTCACCCCAAGCCCTGTGGGTGCGATCACCCAGCCCCATGTGAGGGTGTCCCACTCCACAGCCATAACTCCACACCCCCCCACTGAAGGTGTCTCACCCCACACACCTACACTGAGGGTCTCCCATCTCACAGCCATAACCCCACACTCCACACTGAGGGTGTCCCACACTGAGGGTGTCCCACCCTGCAGCCATAGCCCCACACTGAGGGTGTCCCACCCCACACCCCTACACTGAGGGTGTCCCACCCTGCAGCCATAGCCCCACACTGAGGGTGTCCCACCCCACGCCCCACACTCACCACAGCGCGCATGGCCAGGCCCCGTGCGCCCGGGGGCAGCTGGTAACAGCGCCGGTCCCCAAAGGCAGGTTTGGACAGCGCAGCATCCCTGCAGAGGGGCAGAGAGCAGGGGGTGAGGAGCCTCTGTCTCCCATCTCATACAGCTTCAGAAAGATGGGGAGAGGCCAGGACAAGCATTGGAGTCACTGAGCCATGAAAAGGGGGCACTCCTGGTGCAGTTCAGCACCCAGGGATTGCTCTGGGAGGTCCTACAGGCCCAGGCTGGCCCTGGGAGCTGTTTCAATACCCACTGCCCTCCCCATGCCCAGAGTCTGGGTAAAATCGTGTCAGGCTCTTTTCCAAGGGAGGTTCCTTGGGGGCACCCTGCCAGGCTGTTCTTGGGACAAGCTGACTAAGCTGAGCCTTGTCCCTGAAGTCACCCCGTGGGGCAACACTGACTGCTGTGACTCCTGACTGCTCCTGGAAGTGGCAGGCAGGTCCTTCTCTGCCTGCCTTGCCACCAGCACTGAGCAGGCGAAGGGCTGGGATGGGAGATCACCGTTCAGTGACCTTTTCGCCAGCCAGCCTCTCCTGGGCGAGGTACATTCATCTCCTTTTTGCATGCAGAAGTAGGAGTAGGGTACTGCAAAGTGACCAGTGTGGCCCCACATGCAGCCCAAGCTCTGGGCAAGCCCCTTTCCCAAGTAACTCCCTGGTAATGTACTCCCAGGCACACCTGGCTGAGGACAGACCCACCTGAAGGGGCCGTAGAAGCATGAAGCAAACTTGGCGCTGTAGCTCATCACTGAGACCTGCAGGGCAGAGAGGGGCTGTGAGGGCTGGGAGCTCAGGGCCACATCCCAGTGCTGGGACAGGAGATATTCCCTCCCATGGCTTTATCCTCCCGTGCCACAGGAGCCTCACCATGGCTGGGCCCAGCAAGGACATTCTCCTCCTGTGTGTGCTGGGGCAGGGCACTGCCTGTGGCACAGGGGGGTTTGCCCCTCCTGCCCTGCCCTGCCCTGCTGTGCTGCAGCTGCCATGGATGTGGCTCAGCACACGCAGGCCCCTGGCTCACCTTGTTGCCCAGGTCATTGGAGATCAGTGCCTGCTTGATGGCAGCAATGCGCCCGTCCATCATGTCCGAGGGAGCCACGATGTGACAGCCTGCGGGGAGCACAGACAGGACAGGGCAGGGGTGTTGGGAAGCACTGGAGCCTTAGGAGCTGCCTGGAACAGCAGGGGAGCACTCCCAGTTGGAGCCAGGCACAGTATGCTTTAGGGTCTGCCCGAAGCCAGAGAGGGGCAGCTCTGTGAGAGCCGAGCTGGGCTGGCACTGCCCGGGGTCCCCACCTGCTTTGGCGTAAGCCAGCGCCACCTCCGCCAGCCGCTGGCAGCTGAGCTCGTTCTGGATGGTGCCATCTGCACGCAGGATGCCTGCGAGACAAACCTGGGGTTACACAGGGGACACACAGCTGCTGCTCACTCCCCAGGGGAGTGTGGCTCTGGGGACAAGCTGGGGACATGCTCAGAGCAGCAGTGGGGAACTTGATGTGTTGAGCAAGCTGGATAAAGATCAGGAGCCCTCTGGGGACTCCCAAGGGAAGGCAGAGATGGGGGACACGGAGGGGTGCTCAGAACCCAGCAGAGGTCACCCAGGCTCAGCTACACCAGTACAGGGAAGCCAAGTCTTGGAGCAGGAGCTGGCCAGACCCTGAGCAGAAAATGGCACATCCCAGAGGCTCCCAGAGGCAGGAGAAGGTGCGGAGTGCAGCCCAGCCCTGCAGCCTGTGCTCACCACAGTGCCCGTGCGAGGTGTAAGGGCACAGGCAGACATCACAGGCAATCAGCAGCTCTGGGAAGGTGGAATGGATCTTCCTGATGGCCTGGATGGCAGGAGTGCCCTCAGCATCAGCAGCAGAGCCTCTCTCATCCTGTGAGGGCAGAAACACCTCAGCATGCACAGCTGATACTTCCCACCAGCTCCTCTGTGGCAGCAGCTTGCCCAGGAAGCATTTCCTGAACTGTGAAGCCCACTGAGGGAAAAGGGAGATGGACAGCTAGGGCAGGTTTTGGGGCCACCTGCAGAGCTCTGGGTGTCACTGCAATATCCCATCCCCATCTGCTGTGCTCAGTGGGCTGTAATCACAGCCAGAGACCCTGAACTGCTCCTGTTTGATCAGGAGACCACCCCCCACCCACCCCCACTTACTCTGCCAGCCCTGTGGCTATCCCAGCATCTCCACACACATGCACTGACCTTGTGGACCTTGCTGGGCACCCCAAAGATGAGCACACACTTGAGGCCGTCTTCGACAAGGGGCCGCAGCATCCCCTCCAGCTTGTTCACTCCATACCTGAGCAGGGCAAAGGGGAGCAGCTGCCAGGCACCCAGACCTGCTCTGTGGGGAGAGCTGCCCTGGCACTGGGATGCTGCCCTGTGAGCAATCCAGCATCACCAGGCAGTGGCTGGAGCTACAGGGGGGGTGTTGCCTGAACACTGGGAGGAACAATCCGAGCCCTTATCGGGGGCTCCAGGAGTACTATCTGCCCAGCATGCACACTGCTCTGGAGGGATGGGCAGACCCTGCCCTTGGATCCCTTATCTTGGTGTCCCTGGTGCAGATCCAGCCCACTTTCCCATCACAGCACCCCTGCTAATGTGGCAGCAGAAGCAGAGGAGAGCTGCCAGTCCAGTAGGATCCAAAGCAGAGGTTTTCCGGCTGCTACTGGAAACCCTGTTCACTTCCAGCCTCCCTGTGTGCCCAGCCCAGGTGGGAGTGCTCTGGGACAGAGACAGAGCCTGGTGCTGTCCCTCCCAGAACTGACACTTCTCCAGCATTCCCTGTAGGATTTCCTCCACTCCCTTAGTGGATGAACATTCCCACCTTGCCTGATGCTGGGGGATCTCCAAAGCTGGAACCAGAGGGCTGGAAGTCTCCCCCTGGCTCATGCTCAGGGCATAACTGAACCCTCCCTAGACACAGGGCACAGCAGTGACTGGGGGGCTGGATTCATACCTGGCTTGTCCAGGAAGGCTGGGAATTGGCTCCACGGCATCAGGGCTGTCACTGTGGGAGGTGGATGGGACAGAGACATGAGCACTCGGTGTGAGAGGGAAGCCTCTCTCCCAGACTTGCCCACAGGAGCTTTGAACCTGTTTAAGAGCTCAGGGCCCAGCCAGTCACCCTGGGGCAGGGCCACCCCTGACCCGAGAGCTGGGCTCACTCACGTGACAAAAATGGGGTAGATGAGGTTGGAGGCATCGAAGGTGGTGGCCGTGCACTGCCAGGAGCGCAGCACGGGGTGGAAGTAGCCACTGTGGAGAACGGAGTCTGCCTGCATGGTGGGCTCTGCTGGCAGGGAAGGAGACTCTGAAACACCAAAACAAACCAGGAGGGCCCTGCTGAGCTGCTGCTCTTGGCACACGGGAGGAGGGGCTGGGATCCAGGGTGCAGGACTGACCTGTCCCCATGCCAGGGACATCCATGAGCTGCAGCCCAGGCAGCTCCACCCCACCCACCCCAGGCATGCTGGGGTGCTGCAGGGCCCCATCAGCAGTAACAGCACAGCCCTTCCCATTAACAGGGGCATCAGTGACTTCCCCACAAACCTTTCATACAGTTCTGTGTATGAAACCCCCATTTCCAGCCACTGACAACCTCCCCCAGCAGAATCGTTTACTCTCTGCAGGCTCCTTTTCCTGAGCCCTAAGGGGTTCATTCATTTTAGTTTTCCTAAGTGCTGAGAAATTGTGGGACACAGTTTTTGTATGGAGAGGATACAGAGCTGCTATGTGATCTTTAAGGTCCCTTCCAACCAAACCATTCCATGATTCCGTGTAGCATCACATATTTATGGCTGCAGTGTGAAGGTGCAGTTATAGAAGAGTAGGGACACTGGAGGAGAGAGGCACAGGACCCAGGCTCTAAAGCTCTCACACAACTCTCACAGTTACACAAATCCAGTGGCCACTGACTGCTGAAAGAAAACCGTGGAGTTGGGCAAAACTGATTTCAGAGATTACAAAATTCACACATAAATCAATCATTAGCTATCTCATGGTTGAAGCTTCTTCTGTAGCAATGCTTTACTCTCTATCGGATCTAGTAGTAATTCTGTGATCAGACCATTAAGAATTACATTTCCATGAGAGCTCAATTCCCACCACCATGTTGGATGTGATGGAAGGGGCCGTGGGAAGGGAGCTCTCCTGGGACGAGGTGTTTGGCTGCAGTGCAGAGGAGCAGCTGCACAACCAAACAAGGGACTGTTTGTGCAGAGCAGCTCCACACAGGCTGCTCCCACCGGGCCACATCCCCCAAACACCCTGTGCAGAGGAGCTCAGGTGCCCTGGGAGACAAAGCAAAGTTCCTGCTGAAGAGTGTGGATTTTTGGGAGCTGGAACCTGAGGGAGGTGGGCAGGAGCAGAGCTGAGATGGGATTCTGAAAGAGCAGGTGGATTCCTGTGAGTATCCTGGGCAGGACAGGGCTTCCCTAGGGAGATGGAGCAGCAGGAGGATGGATCCATCTCAGGGGAGCAGCCTTGGTCCCATCCAAGGAGGGATTCCCCAGGCAGTAAACCTCACTGACCCCTAGCCTGCATCCAAACAGAGCAGGAGTGGGATCAGAGTCTCTGTGGAGGCACAACTCCCAGCTCCCAGCACAGGATCCAGGGGAAAACGTTTTACACCAGCACCCACAACACCAGCTAGTAACAGAGCTGGGCAGGAGATGGCTCAGTTCTGGAAAACCTTTAATATGAGGTGTTTCACCTATTTTACACAATCCAGACCCTTAAGATGTTATATATGGAGCCAAACTCTGTCACAGCACCCCAGTGCACAGGATACTTGGAACAAAGGGGAATTGTG
Organism: Cichladusa arquata; assembly: GCA_026413545.1. NCBI lineage: Eukaryota > Metazoa > Chordata > Aves > Passeriformes > Muscicapidae > Cichladusa > Cichladusa arquata. The sequence continues at coordinate 1,303,091 of JAOTQP010000770.1, read as the reverse complement.
TTCAGTCCAGGGCTGGAATTGAGCCTCTCACACCCCAAGGAATCGCTGCTGCTTGGGGATGAGGGAAGGCCCCTCTTGGTTAGAGGCTTACACGCATAAAAACCCTGAATGAAAACATCAGGTGATGCTCGTGGGGGATGCAGAGCAGCTGACGGGCACGCTGGCAGTCATGGCATCCCTTGGCAAGTCATTTTTAGCCCTTGGAACGCTGCCGCCCCAGTCCTTACTCCAGGGAAGGGGACAGCCCCGGGTGAAGCGGAGCTGGCAGCTCCAGCAGGCGCCCGGCTCCAGGCAGGGCTCCAGGCAGTGGCAAACAAAGGGCTCAGTGAACAAAACCCACCTCGAGAATCCAAAAAATGCTTTCAACAGTTAATCCCACCAGAGGGAGGGGAGGGGGCCGGGTGGGACCAGAGGCACCTGACTGGATGGGACAGATAGAGCTCCAAAACCGCGCTCTGGAGCGAGGAGGAGGCGGCACCGGGTGGGATTGCAAAGCCGAGATAAGAGCGGGACGGGTGGGTCCCCCTTCCCAGCCACAAGGGACAAGCTGCTGCCCAGCCGGTGGGACGAGGACACCGGGGTGGCACAGCCGGGGACATCGGGCAGGAGGGCAGGGCCGCGGAGCGAGGGCTGCAGGAGTGTGGCAATGGGGACATTGCGCCACCCGCTGCGCCCCGGGCTGGGGCTGCTCCCCCGAGATCCCGCAGGGCTCCCGGCACAGCAAAGGAACTGTCCTCAACATCCACGGCCCAAACCTGTCTTTCTAAAGCCCTTTGCCCCGCGCACGCCGGAAGAGTTCAAGGACAGGTCGGCAGCAGAGCGGCTTCACCTTTGCTCCTTCGCACTGGGGGCGGTCCAAAGCCGCAGCGCCCGAACCCGGCACCCGAACCCGCGGCACTGCCCGGGGGCCTCGCTGCTCTCGAGGGACGGGAAGCAGCTTCCCAAGGGAGAACCCCGGCCCTTCGGTTGTCCCGACGGGACAATTTTCGGGGACGGGCTGGAGCCAGACCCGGCGCTGCTCCGGCTCCCGACAGCCCCGCACGAGCCAGGAGTGTTTGTTCCCTCTCGTCTCATCTTGGCAGCAAGAGGTGTTCCAGCATTCCAGGACACACAGGCACACGTGGCCTCAGACGTGAGCACAACTATTTAGCTAAATCCCAGGGACATGCAAACTCCCAAAATCCCAGCTGGGGACGGACCGGGTGTTCTAGGAAAGTGGACCCCCCCAGGCAGACATCTGAGCTATGGGTTAATTAACAGCCACTAACGAGGGTCAGGCTGTTAGGGCAGGTTTCGCGCTCCAGGATGGGAACGGGGATGCTCAGGGGTCTGCAATTACATCCCAGGACAAGCGGGAGCTCAGGACCGACGCCAGCTCGCAGCATCACACGCTGCTCGCTGCGTCCCCCGCCGTTGCCACGGTTACCGAGAAAAACGGAGCAAAAACCGAGCAAAACCGACCAAAACCTGGGTTGTCCTTGCTGCGTTACCCGGGGCTGCCCTTCCTGCCTGCACCCAAGCGCGGCCGGGCCCCGTCCCTGGAGCCATTCCCCGGCAGCCCTGCAAGGGGCCGAGGTCGGGCACCGGAGGAAGGGCGGACGCCCCAGCCCCAGCTCCGCTGTCCGCTCCCAGCCCGAGCCCGGTCCCGGTCCCGGTCCCGCTCCCGGCACTCACCGATCGCCGCGTCCGCTCCGGCCGTGCGACAGCGCCCGCTGGATTTGCATAGCCCCGCCCCCAATCGCATAGCCCCGCCCAGCGGAGGGGCTGGCGGGAAGTCTCGCGCGGCGCGGCGCGGGAAAGGCGGCGCGGGGGAACGGGGGGTGGCGGAGCGGGGATTTGGGGGCACGGCCTCGGGGTGCTGCCGCGGCTCTGCGTGTGGGGCCAAGCAATCCCGTTCCGGGGGGGCTGCAGGGGCACCTGGAGCCAGGTCTGGGGGTGCTGGGGGGGGACAGAAGGCAGGTTTTGGGGGTTCATGGAGGTTGGAGCAAAGCTCTGGGGTGCTGCAGGACCTAGAGCCAGGTTTTGGGGTGCTGAGGGGGGCATGGAGCAGGGTTTTGGGGTGCTGGAGGTCTATGCAGACCTGGAGCCAGGTTTTATGATTCCAGAGTGGCTGGGGCAGGGCACTGGGGTGCTGTGAGGGTTTGGAACGCCGGAGTGTTCGGTTTAAGGAGCATGGCTGCGAGGCTGTGGTGGTGTGGAGAAGGGTTTTGGGGTGCTGCAGAGGCACCTGGAGCTGGGTTTTGGGGTGCTGGGGGTCTGCCAGGCCCAGGGAAGCCCAGACCCCTGCCTTGGTCTCTCAGAGCAGGGGAGATGCCAGGATCAGGTTTAGTGCAGGACATTCTGCAGCTCCCCCACCAAAGCATCATTCCCTGGCTCGCTCCAGTGCAGAAACGCTGGATCCAGATCCTGGATCTTCTCCCCAGCCTAGGACCTCTCCCTGGAGAGAGGGTGAGCTGAAGGCTCCTTCCCCCAGAGACATCATCGACCTGGAAATCCCCTTGTTCCTTCCAGTCTCCACAGCTCCCTCCCTCCTCACACACAGAGACCAGGCTGCAGCAGCCTTCATCCTCCCCTCATCCTCCTGCATGTCAGCTGCTCCAGAAACCATTTCCCAGAGCACTTCCTGCTGCTTTGGCTGCATGCTCCCATCCCACTTATGCAACCACAACCTGCTCATTTTATAACTGACTGAAATATGAGACTCCATTTCTGTAAAAAAAAAAAAAAATCTGGCTTTTATTTAGATCTCATTCCCTTCCAGAATATGCACCCCAGATATGTGCTGAAGAGAAAATAAAAAACAAAAAAAAAAGAGAGGAAAAGAGCTGGAAGGTGGGTGTTTATCAGAGATGTTGGGAACACATCATCAGTTCAGGCTTTCCACAGCCTGACTGAATGCCAGCAGAAACTAGTCAGGAGAACATCTGTGTTGGTTCAGTTCTTTTCAGAAGCTGGGCTTGTGTGCGTGTGAAAATCCAGCGTGCCAGAAAAGCAGCAAAGCAGGGTGCTTCTTGTGGGTAGCTGCCACCATTTTTTTGGATTCCAGGATTCCTCACAAAGTGCTATTTTAAAACTGCACATCATCAAAACTTGTGGGTTTTAAATGTACCTAAAACTTCCTGAGGGATAAAGGCATCAGAACTAAGAGTTCAAGTGGAAAAGCACAAACCTACACTAGCACAAGGGATACCAGCAGCTTCTCTCAGCCCTTCTTTCTTGCAGGACCCTTTTTTGAAACCACATGGGCCCCTGGGTGGGAGCACCCCGTCCCTGCTGCCCTCCCACAGGCATCCATGTCCCTGGAATGACCAGTGAAGGCTACAGAGGGACCTTGGATGCAATTAGCTTGTTCCAACTGGGAAAAGGGGATAAAACAACCACCATGATTCACCACTCTGTTCTAGCACATCTCAGCTTGCTGCAGGAGCTGCTGCTGCTGCAAGGGGACAGATGAGACCACCAGACCCCAGTGCCACCACTGACCTGTCACACCCCCAGCACTGCACTGCACCTGTTTTCAGCCCTGCTCCTCATTTTAGCCCCTCACTGTGCTTCAGGTTTTAAATAATCTCTTTGTTTCTCAGGGCTCTCAAAGACACTTTCAGTGTACAGTTTACATGGTCAGCACTGTGCGCTTTTCAGATTTGAGTTAGTTTGGGTGAGTCACTGAGTGAGCTCATGGTCCCTGTACAGCCACCCTGTGCTGCTGCTCGGGCTGAAGGACACAGTGTCACTGTCACAGTACAGCAGGGAGGGAAGGCACAGCCAGGATGCAAGGAAACAAAGGGAAAAAAACCAACTCGGATCTAAAGCTTTAACGTGCAGCTTCCAAGCCTCTGGACATCATCACCTACGTTCTACACCCCAAAAATGATCTACAAATGATCTACTGGGTTCAGCCCCTTATAATCAAGAGTCTCATGTTCTCCTGGCCAGTTTCTGCCCAGAGCACCCACCAGTTCTTTTTTCCTCTCTTTCAGAGCCAGCCCAGCATCAAAAGCCCAGGTAGTGCCTGCCCAGAGCCTGGGGAGGGCCAAACCCCCCAGGCACAGGGAGGAGCCGCCCTGCCACGGGAAAAGCCTCAGCAGGACTCCTTTATGTACAAATTACAGCCCAAAGGGACAGGCCACAGAGGGGCAGTACAAAGCTCACAGGAGGGGACACAGCAAGGTTGATTTACAGCGTTTCTGTCCCTCTGAGAACACCCCAGCCCCTGCCCACCAGCGAGCTCAGTTGTCCACCTCTTCCTCATCGTTTTGTTCTTCCTCCTCCATCCTTTCATCATCGTCATCATTGTCCTCCTCTCGGCTCTTATCTTGCTCCTCTGAGTCTGCCTTCTTGTCTTTATCTTTCCTGGCCTCCTTCTTTCCTTTCTGCTCACGCCTGTAAACTGGAGGAGAGGAACAGTGAGGGGTGGGCGCTGGCAGGGACAGGTCAGTGGCTGAGGTCCAATGTCCACTTGCTCTCCCGGCTTTCGAGGGGAGCAGGGAACTCAGAGCACAACTCACCCTATGAGCTGAGCTGTGCTGAGCAGCTCCATAGGAAATCAGGTTAAATTTCAGCAGAAAAATGCTGAAAAGGACGCAGGAGGTCACATTTACAGGCAGCACCTACGGCTCTCCTTAGATAAACATAATAGGGGAGTGAGAGCAGATGAGACTTTCCCAATCCTCATCAGTTGTGCAATAATGTTATCCCAGTCCCGTTAAGGTGCACATTAGTTATTCCCCAGGCAAACTGCAGTGTAGGATGCTGGGCAAAGAGAAGAGAAACAAGACAGGCAATAAGTGTTGCTTGTCCAGCGTTCCAGTGGTGCCTCTCAGAGCCCCTGGACACCCACAGAGCACGGTACCTTCCAGGGATTCCTTCAGAGGGGCCACGAATCTCTGGAACTCCATCTCCTCCATGGCAGAGAGCACGTCCCCAGCATTCAGGGTTTTCCTCTTCCCCTTCATGGCGAAGTTATTTGCACTAGGCAGAACCAAAAAGAGAGGTAACTGGGAACTGTTAGCAATCCCATCTTGCTTATTAAAGTCATAAGCAACTTTAAAAAGCCATCCCCTAAACATTTAGGGGTTTTTTATCATTTACTAAAGGAGGTTTGGGACATTTCTGTTTACACTGGCTGGCTGTGCTTTCCTACAGTTAGTTTCTGCTCCACAGACCTTTTCTACGAGCAGGAGGAGAAAGCCTGAACCTTGGCTGTGACAGTTCCACACAGCCCTGGAAGCACCTGACACTAGAAAAGTGACTGCCTGCAGAGAATATGCCAAGCCACCCCAAAAATGTGACTGTGCCCTCTGTGGCAGCTCTTGCCCTAACACAGCTTTGTGATGAAGAGCCTGAAAGTGAGCCAAGTGGTCCTGCCTTTGCCAGGAAGGCTGTGCAGCCAAACTCTAAGGTTAATGACAGTTTGGGACATGGCTGTGTCCAGAGCCTATCTTCCTATGGGCTGTTCTGGGCAGTCCAAACCCACCTCCTACAGCCTGGTTTATTTATATAAACAGACAATATAGAAAACAACAGTGGGAAAGAGTCCCCAGGCCAGCAGAGGTGAATTATCAATCAAGGGCCCCAGTGAGTGCTGCAGCAAGTCCTCACCATGATGTTGCATACAGCACAAACACACTCGCTGCTCGGGAGATTGCGCTGCGGGCTTCTTTGGAAATATTGACTCCATCAGGAAGCTGAAAAACAAATCCAACCTTTATCAGCAGCTGCTAAAAGTGACTTAAACTCACATAATTCACGTGTCAGTTTGTTAAAGCTCTCAGAGGGCTCAGAGGAAGTGGGAACTGCTCTGGGGTGCTGTCACAGGAGCTCTGCTCCCAAGTGGAAGCCAAGGGCAGTAGGAATGTGTCCCTCAAAGGCACAGAGCTGAGCAGAAACCCAGTGACTCTGGAGTCTGGGGTCTGGCCACTGTCTCCAGGTAAATCATCCTGTGACTACCCAGCTCCTGACACGCCTGCCAGGCCCAGACCCACTCAGCAACACCTCACAGCTCCAGACCAAACGTACTAAATCAACCACTGGGAATTATTCTGGATTTTTATATAGCCATGAACTTGTGTGCTGAGGTTCTGGGAGGCCTGGTTCTGACGGTGCCAGGGCGGGAGCTGCACTGTGGAGCATCCCTCGGGACACTGCTGGAGCGCTGCAGCCCCGGTACCCGGGGGGGACAGCCCAGGGCAGAGCCGCGGGCGGGACACGGCTCGGGCCGGGACCGGGGGGACCGGGGCCGCGATCTGCCGGGGCCGGGTCCTGCCGGGGCCGGGCTGTCCCGGGGCCGGGTCCTGCCGGACCGGGCTGTCCCGGGGCCGCGATCTGCCGGGGCCGGTCCTGCCGGGCCGCGCTGTCCCGGGGCCAGGCTCTCCAGACGCCCGGCTCCGCTGGGCCGCGGGGCCCGGCACCCACCGCCTCCTTGATGATGCGGGTGATGACGGCGTTGGGCAGGTTCAGGTCCTCCGGTCTCTCCGCCATCCTGGGCCTCCTGCAAGGCAAACGCGGCGTCAGGAGCGCGGGGACAGGGGGGATCCCGGCGGGACAGGAGGATCCCCTCAGCACTCGGAGGATCCCCTCAGCACTCGGAGGATCCCCTCAGCACAAGGAGGATCCCCTCAGCACACGGGCTCCCGGCCCCGCCGTACCCAGCCCGGCCGTGCCCGGCCCGCGCTCGCCGCCGCCCCGCCCGCTCCCGGCGCGCACCGCGGGCCCGGCCCCGCGGCGGGAAATGGCGGCCGCGCCGTGAGGGGAGGAGGAGCGGGAGGAACGGGATAGGCACAGGCAGAGCTGTAGGTGTAGGTGCGAGTGTAGGGACAAGTGTAGGTGCAGGGCCAGGTGATGGGGGACGGACAGGTGTATGGGTAGGGACAGGGACAGGTTCACGTGTAGGTGGTGATGATGGTGAAGAGACAGGGACAGGTGCAGGTGAAGATGAAGCGACAGGTTCAGGTGCAGGTGAAGGGACAGAGACAGGTACAGATGAAGGGACAGGGACAGGTTCAGATGAAGGGACAAGTTCAGGTGCAGGTGATGATGAAGGGACAGGTCCAGGTACAGATTGTGGGGAATAAATGCCCATTTATTTCACAGATGAAGGGACAGGTTCAAGTGCAGGTGATGGTGAAGGGACAGGTTCAGGTGCGGGGACAGGTTCAGGTGCAGGTGAAGGGACAGAGACAGGTTCAGGTGATGATGAAAGGACAGGTTCAGGTCCAGATAAAGGGGCAGGTTCAGGTGTAGATGAAGGGACAGGTTCAGGTGCAGGGACAGGTTCAGGTGATGTTGAAGGGACAGGTTCAGGTGCAGATTGTGGGGAATAAATGCCCATTTATTTCACAGATGAAGGGACAGGTTCAGGTACAGATTGTGGGGAATAAATGCCCATTTATTTCACAGATGAAGGGACAGGTTTGGGTGCAGATTGTGGGGAATAAATGCCCATTTATTTCACAGATGAAGGGACAGGTGCAGGTGGTTTCCCCGCAGTCACTGGGGGTCCGTGGGGCTCGGGGGCTGTCGGGGCTGGGAGCAGAGCCAGGGCACAGGGGCAGCCTGGGGATGGGGAGCTGGGGCAGAGCTGGTACCTGTGGGAATGTTGCCAAGATCCCAAAGTCCTTGGGTTCACCAAGACTCCCTCTAACACTGTCTGACACTGACAGCCTTAAGCACTAAGCCATTACTGTATCTGTTGCTGATGAAGTTCCAGCCTCTGCACTAATGCAGATATAAAACTTTTTCACTTATCTGTACATTTTTAGCAAATTAATGTTCATTGTCTCTAATGGCTAATTACATAATTCTCTTCATTACTTCGCATTCTGTCTGCTCTTGGTTGTTAATTTCTCACTCTTCATGCTAATCAGGTCCATATACTTCATTACTTTTATAATCTTTTTCTCAGTTGGGGAATCTCCAGTTTTCCAGGCCTTAATCTCTAAATTTTCTGCTTACTCCAGCACCCTTGAAGGTCATAAATTTAAGCTCTCAGATGTCCAATCTCCAACTCCTTTGTCTTTGTTTATTGAAGCTTGGCAGGGTTACTTTCAGCAAACTTGAGGTTTTGGTTATTTAGTGATCAAAGTAATTGTAAGAGCCTGTGAAGAAACTTAACTAGTGCTAGCTGAAAGTGCACTAGCTGCAATTAATTAAAACAATTAGTTAGGAAAGTTACATAATTTCCAACAGGAAATAACAGCTGTTTTGCCCCACACTGGTTTCTGGTCTCTTCCCTTGTTGCTGTGTGAGGGCACAGGGCCTGTGAGCTCCTCCATCACTGCCCCACTGACCCCAAGCCTGGCCTAAACTCTGTAATTCCATGAGACTCTATCCCTGTTATAACCTGACCAGGTAATTAAGTAAGCTCAGAGTGCAAGAAGACAGATTAGTTAGGTGCTGTGTTAGAGTGATACTTGAAATTGTGAGCAGTGGTTGACAGCAGAGGTCTTTTCCATGGAAAATGGGAATTTTCTGTTATCAAGGGCAGTGTTGCTGTTGTAGGGAGAGTTCACAGGAGCCCAGGGAAAGGTAACTGTGCTGGGAGAAGCACACACAAAGTACAGGGCCAGGCCTGTGTGAGCCCTGGGTGACTGTTCCAGGATTAAAAGAATTCTATCCCCGCTGTACAAACCATGTGTGAGTTTTGTTTTAGCTCCTTTCCATGTGCTCTGTTGTTAACCCCGGCTGCTGGGTGTCCCTGGGCAGGTGTGGCAGTGAGGAGGCTGCAGGCACACCTGGCAGACTGAGCTGCTGTGACAGTGACCATGGCAGGCTCAGATCCTGGACAGGTGGGTGCCTCAGAGCTGCTGGAGCCCTTGGGAGCCACTGCTGCTCATTTTGGTTTCTGTTTTTGAGATCATGATGTGTTTTTGTCCACGAACTGAGAACCAGGAGAGGTGGTGGTGTGGCACTGCCTGGGGAAGGGCTGGGGCTGCCCAAATCCAGGGATGTGGCCCAAAGCTGCCCCATCCACCAGCAAAGCCTGGGCTGGGACCATCCAGCTCCCTGTGTCTTCATGACACAGCAGGCTCTCCTTGGTCCCTGGTGTGAGTCTGTATTTGTTTTTAATTACAATTTGGGAGGTTGGTACATTGAATCCCAGGAAGGGACAGTCCACTATCCACCTTCCACTGTCCCAGGCTGCTCCAAGCCCTGTCCAGGCCTGGGACACTGCCAGGGATGGGGCAGCCATCCTGGCCTTATATTCTGTAGGTCCAGAGCCTTTCTATTAAATCAGCTTTCTAGTCTTGTTTCACTGTCATGTGTAAAACACAAAAGATGTTAAGCATGCAGTGCTCAAGTTTACTGCTGCGAGTCACATTTTACACAGGAACAAAACTGTTGTTCCATGTAGCACAGGTATAAATCCAGTGACAAAGGAGCAGCAGCTCAGCTCAGCCTGAGAGGGAAAGCAAGACCAGGGGACAATATTGTCCTTCTGTACCTCAGGGAAATGCTGTAACACATTCAGACTTAAATGCTTTAAATTAGATATTAAGAAAACATCCTTCCCTGGGAGGGTGGGCAGCCCTGGCACAGGGTGCCCAGAGCAGCTGTGGCTGCCCCTGGATCCCTGGCAGTGCCC
>JAOTQP010000770.1:1270549-1282022 GCA_026413545.1 Cichladusa arquata | reverse complement strand
ACAGGGTGCCCAGAGCAGCTGTGGCTGCCCCTGGATCCCTGGCAGTGCCCAAGGCCAGGCTGGACATTGGGGCTGGAACAACCTGGGATAGTGGAAGCAGGCGTGGAACTGGATGGTGTTTAAGGTCTCTTCCAACCCAGACCATTCTGTGATTCTAAGCCTGTCCTGAGCACCCAGTTCAGGGCAGCATCCCCAGTGTCCTGGACAGCTGCTTATGGATTAATAAAGCCCTGGCAGGACTGGTCATCTGTTTTAATTAAAATAAATCTGTGCTGAGCAGAGCTTCTGGGATGCACTTGGTGTGTGGGATGGGAAGGGCCATGCCCAGGGCTGCAGCTGGGGTTCCAGCCAGGGGTGACTCCCTCTGAATGTGGCTCTGTCTCCTGCTGTGACACTGCATCCAGTGAATTGCCATCGTTCCTCTCCTCTCTGCTCTCAGGGAAGGCTGGGGCAAGGTGGATACAACCCCCCGTGGAGGTAAAGCTGAGGGTACAGCAGAGCCTGTGATGTCCCTGCTGTCCCTGCTCCCTGTCCTGCCGTGTCCTGCTCTCATCTCCCCTTTTCCCTGGCAGGGACAGGGCAGAGTCCCCCGGTGCTGGAGCATCTGCCAGCAGGGACCGGGGCTGGACAATCCCCTCTGCGGGGAGCCCCGGGGAGCAGGAGGAGGATCAGCCACGCCCGAGTGAAAGGGAAAGGTGAGTGAGGGGTGGGGAGGGGCTGTGGGCCAGCCGGGGCTCAGCCTGGCCAGGGCTGCGTGCAGGGTGGTGGGGGGTCTGTCCAGCTGCTGCACGGGAGATCTGGGACAGCCCAGCCTTGGGGGAAGGTTTTTCGCCCCCAGGAAACCATCTCCATCATTCCTCAACACCCTCCGGACTGGTCTCAGCCCCGGTGCCTCCCGGTGGGCTGTGCTGCAGCACCCAGAGCTGGGCGTGCACTGCCAGCTCTTGGGTGATGGGATGGGCAGCTCTGGGGTCCCGGCACTGTCCCCATCCCGGCACTGTCCCCACCGGCCACTGTCCCCACCCGGCACTGTCCGCATCCCGTCACTGTCCCCATCCCGTCACTGTCCCCATCTCAGCACTGTCCCCATCTCGGGACTGTCCCCATCCCGTCACTGTCCCCATCCCGGCACTGTCCCCATCCCGTCACTGTCCCCATCTCGGCACTGTCCCCATACCCGGCACTGTCCCCATCTGGCACTGTCCCCGCCCTGGCACTGTCCCCACCTGGCACTGTCCCCATCCCGTCACTGTCCCCACCGGGCACTGTCCCCACCCGGCACTGTCCCAATACCTGGCACTGTCCCAATACCTGGCACTGTCCCCATCTCAGCACTGTCCCCATCCCGTCACTGTCCCCATCCCGTCACTGTCCCCATCTCAGCACTGTCCCCATCCCGTCACTGTCCCCACCTGGCACTGTCCCCATCCCGTCACTGTCCCCGTCCCGGCACTGTCCCCACCGGGCACTGTCCCCACCCGGCACTGTCCCAATACCCGGCACTGTCCCCCCCCACCTGGCACTGTCCCCGCCCTGGCACGTGGCCGCAGGTGCGCTCCCGTTCAACCCCGCGGGCCGATGGGAGCCGCTCCATTCAAACCGCGGCGGTTGTTCCGTGTCCCGTGGAAACCCCGCTCCCTGCGGGCTGGGCTCCAATTACTGCAGCTCCTAATTGGAGCTGTGGTGCCATGGAGCCCGGCAATGTGCGCAGGGTCTCGCTCTGCTCCCGCCGGGCCGGTCCCGTCCTGGGAGCCTCCTTCTGCCTCAGCACGTTCGGTAAGCGCGGAGCCCCGGCTGGGGGAACCCCGGGGATGCCATCCCGGATCGGGGTGTCCCGGCTCGGGGAACCCCGGGGATGCCATCCCGGATCGGGGAGCCCCGGCTCGGGGAACCCCGGGGATGCCATCCCGGATCGGGGAGCCCCAGGAAGCGGCTGGGCAGCTGCTCCTCGAAGGAATCAGGGCCGGGCAGCAGCTCCAGCCCCGCCGAGCCCGCAGCCAGGAGCGCCCGGAGCCCCGGTGCAGCCGGGGAAGCGCTCTGCAGGTGTCCCATGCCCAGCTCGTTCTGCCCCCTGGACGGCACGGGCTGGGGTAGGGCTGGCTGGAGCTGTGCCCCGTCAGGGCAGAGCTCCAGTTTCCCTTTTGCTCCTTGGGGCTCTTTCTGTGGCTGCCTCGGGTGTGCAGCGTGGGTTTGAGCTCTGCGGGTGGAGCTGGCCCGGCCCTGGTTCGGCTGCGAGTCCCGAGGGAATTTGGATACCTTGAGTCATGGCAGGGCAGCAGTGTCACACCCAGGGCAGCTGGGTGCCCTTTCTGGGTGCTGCTTTTTAAGCAGCAGTTTTGTTTTCTTTCAAAGCTTCTCTTGTTCTTATGAGCAGAGCTGGGGTCATGCATCCCTTCCCAGGGATGCTGCTCCTTCCCAGGGATGCTGCTCCTTCCCCTTTTGGACTTCTGAGTGCCAAACTGCTGAGGATAGCCTGAAAGCTAAAATCCTCCTGGTTTTGTCTCTAGGATATAGGCCAAATAATGTGGGTTCTGTGGTGCCTCCTGGCTCTGTAACCAAGTCCAGGCCAAACATCATCAAACATCATCAGTTTCCCTCATGGGCTGAGCATCACTGGTGAGACGTGGAGTTGTGTTCTGAGCTGCAGAGCCTGGCAGGACAGGGCAGCACTACCTTCTCACTGAGGGTGACCAGGAGAGAGCCTTCCAAAGGGCTGGTGCCAGGGCAGAGATTGTAGATAGTGATTTTGGGGTGCCTTGTGCCCATGGGGACCTCCTGCCCAGGCAGGATCTGACACTGTGACCTCTGGCAGGAATCCCCACTGGCATTTGCACCAATGGTTCTTGGCCGTCCTAGCCAGGGCCAACAGTTTTTCCTACAGTAAAGCAGAAAAGCATTTAAGAAGAACCCCAGATTTTCCATTTGTCAGAGACCTTCAGTAAGGAACAGGTTTCCCTGCTAGGTCTGCTCCCATAGGAGGTTGCCCTGTCCCCTCCCTTAGCCTGGCAAGCTTCTCTCCTGGGTGGGAACCTGTTTGATTACCATCTTGTGCTTGTTCATGCCCATTTTCCCCTGCTCTCCTTGTGCCAGCTTTGTTTCTTGGCATGAATTGCCTCTCCTGGCCCTGTGGGTCTGGATGGATGGGGCTGGGAGCTCTCTGTGTTTCATCCCTGCAAGCCTGGCTGAGTTATGCTCTGATGAGATGTTCACCCAGGAGCTGCATGTGGGTTCTCCCTCTGCCCTTCTTCTGCATTTACTTGAATTTATATTAACCTTTATTTAACAGGGAGGACCTGGACAAGCTGTGCCAGGACCTCTCTGCTGGAGCTTGTTCCCCTCAGTTCTTGTTAAGGATGTACAGGAGATAAATCCAGGGGAAAAGGTTGTTCTGACCCTCTGCACCTGGACAGAGGTGGGAATTCAGCCCATGAACCAGCCTTGGCAGGGATTGTGCTCCTGCCCACCCGGGTCTGGCACCAGGTCACTGCTCTGCTCCTCTGACAAAGTGCCCCAGCTCTGTCTGAGCACAGACCTTGGCACAGCAAATCCCTCCCACAAGCTCCAGCTGGATCATTCTTCCAGGAGCAGCTTCCCTCTCTGACCCTGCCCCTACACAAGCCAGTGAGTGTCACCCAGTCCTGAGCAGGGGTCTGGGCCATGCTGGGGTTGTGATTTGTCCCTTCATGTGCTTGGGAGACACTCAGGAGCAAATGGCATTAAGAGGGAAATGTCCTCTGTTCCTCACAGAGAGGAGAGCACCTGAACTCCCAAACCCTACTATGGCCAACTTGTGTTTCTCCCCAGAAAGGCAGAGCAGCCCCTCTTCTCCCTGTTCTCCTGCCCTTGGTGCTGTGCCAGGGGCCCTGTCCCCACAGCAGTGACACACACAGGGCTGCAGTGATCCCATCCCTCACTGCTCAAAGCCATGACCCCTGAACTCCCCAGGAGCAGCCCCAGCCCTGCCCAGGGCAGGACAGTGCCCAGACTGGCATCCCCCCAATTTACCCAGCACAAAAACTGCCCTTCTCCTTCCCCTGTCCCTTCATTCCCCCAGCTCCTGCTCATGCTTGGCTACACTGGGGCAGTTTCATTCTGTGCTATCAGTGGAGCAGGCAGAGGGTTCCCAGAGCCTCAGAGATGTGCAGAGGGGCTCCAGCCTTGTGCTCAAAGCCTGGAGGGGGAGGATGACGCTGGGGACAGCATTCTCTGTGTTGCAAACCAGTGTTAGAGCTGTCCTGACTCATCCCACTGGGCTCCTGTCTTCACTCTCTCACCTTGCACTTGTCCAAATGCACACAGACACCATTTCCACGTGTCCATGCACATGTGAGCTGCTCAGAGGTTGGACTTTTTTTTTTTTTAATGAGTGAAAAATGTGTTCTCTGAATTGTTTCAGGTTAAACAATCCCATCAGATATCCCCTCCCAAGCAAGCCTCAGCCCTTGGGTGTGTCTTTGGCAAAATGAAATGTTAGGTTTTAACTTGCAAGATGTCTGTGTATCTGTACATTATGTTTACTCGCCTGTAAATGATGTTTACTTACTTGTTTGTTGTGCTTTGTAAACTGGGGAAGAAGTGAAAATGGGATGTTTTGCTTTGGACTAAGGGAAACATTGTAGGAGTGATGGTTTCAGTCTTTGGATTCTTCAGGGGTGTTGGGAAATGTTTAGTTTTGGGTTGATCCAGAACAGTGACATGATTAGAGACCCCCCATTGCCATTAAAATCTGCACATCCTATCGAGGCTGGCAGGCCCAGCTCCCAGGGAACCTTCAGGGAGGACATGCAGAGGGGAGGCAGCTCACCCTGCACCCCTTAACCAGCACACCAGACCCTGGCAAACACCCTGGGCTGAGCCTTCGTGCCAGTCTGAGCCTTCTGGGGAATTTTTGGGCTGATGAAGAGTTGCCAGTGCATGGAAAAGTGAGGGAATGGGTGTGAGCAGGCTGGCAGAGCAGCTGCCCTGGGTGCTGTTCCCTCCCTGAGCAGGGCACACCTGGGCTCTCCCAGCACAGGGGCTGGCATCTGCAGGGTTTTAGGGCTGGCACCGGCAGGGTTTTGGGGCTGGCACCTGCAGGGTTTTGGGGCTGCCACCTGCAGGGTTTTGGGGCTGCCACCTGCAGGGTTTTGGGGCTGGCAGGCAGTGCTGATCTCCAGCCTGACCCTCTGTGAGCTGGGATGTTCCCCCTCAGCTCCCTGCCTGGGCTGGGAAGGCAGGGTGTGCCTAGTCCTGTGTGAGTCTTGCAGCTGGGGGGTGGGTGAATCCTTCAGCCTGTCCCTCTCCTGTCCTTCAGCCTGTCCTTGAGCCTGTCCTTCACCTGTCCTCAACTGTCCTTCAGCCTGTCCTTCACCTGTCCTCCAGCCTGTCCTTCAGTTTTTCCTTCCCCCTGTCCTCCCCTGTCCTCCCCTGTGCTCACCTGTCCTTTCCCTGTCCCCAGGCCAGCTGAAGCTGTCCATCGAGGTGCGGGGCCGGTCGCTGGTGCTGCACGGTGAGTGTGACCCTGGGACATCCCAAAGTGGCCCCAGAGCCACAGGGGCCTGGTGTTGGGAACAACTTTGGAGCTGGGAATGACTCTGTGGTGCAGTGGCACAATTGGGAGCTCTTTGATTAAGAGACCAAACTGAAATTTGCAGAGACCTTCATTTCAGGGTGAGCACTGTGTTTGCACGCATGTGTATAAAGTTCTTTTCTTTTATTCCATATGAAGAGAAAAAAGGCAAATACAATCTGGGAAGGGAAGTCTGAAATGCTTTGTCTCTGCCAAAACTGTTTTGCCACATTTGCCAGTATTTCCAAACTGTTCTGTTACCTCCAAATGCTGCAGTTTTAAACTCCGGCAATATTTCATTCATGAGTGTTTTGATGGTGATTATCAGAGACACCAATGGGAGTGTCAGAATTATCTCTTTTTGAGGGGGAAACACCTGTCTGAGGGTCTGACCCAGGCTTTGCCCCAAAGTCCTCCATCTGGAGCAGCCCCAGTGTGAGCTGGGTGTGAGTGAAGGTCCCTGGCTCATCCCTGGCTCATCCCTGGCTCATCCCTGGCACATCCCTTGCCCCAGGCAGTTGCAGGGTCCCTGCAGCAGCATTGGGGCAGTGTCAGGATGCTGCTGATATTTCACTGGATGGTCAGGATGCCATTAATATTTCACTGGATGGTCAGGATGCCATTAATATTTCACTGGATGGTCAGGATGCCGTTGATGTTTAACTGGATGATCCATTTGGCTCCAGGGAAGGCAGAGCAGGGCTGGGGGCAGTCAGGCACAGGGAATGCAATTTGCCATGTGGATGCTGAGCTGCCTCTGCCACCCAGCTCACCCCCAGGCTGTATTTATAGCATGAGAGTGTTAAAGGGGAAGTACAACAAACACCCTGTCCCTGTCTGAGTGGGCTCTGCCCCACCAGGAAGGATCACCCTGTGGAGCAGAGCAGTGTGGGGTGGGAAGATGCCTTCCCTGCTGCTTTGGGCTGTGACCATTTCGTTTCCTTTCCAGTCATGGAAGCAAAAGGTCTGATGGGAGCAGAGTGCCGTGTGTGTGACTCCTATGTGAAGGTGGGTTCTTCTAGGGCTTTGCTCAGGGAGCTTTGTGCTTTTTTGGGAGAATTTTGTGGTTGGCTCCTCCAAGCTTGCTCTGCACTGTTTGTCCCTTCCCCTTCCTTCTCCATCCTGCTCTGGAGGAGCAATGGACAGCTCATGAGTTTTGTTGGCAGTGTCTGCATGAAGTAGAAAAAGGGAGGACAGGACCCTGCTGAGGGCTGTATCAACCCTTAAGTGCAAGAATTAATGTCCCAGTGGGTGCCCAAAGCCTGGTGGGGATGTTTGTGGCACAGGGAGGGTGTCCTGCTGGGATGTGCACAGTGCAGGGAGCAGCTCCCAGAGAGGGGCTGCGAGTCAGACCCCAGCCAGCTGCACTTGTGTACATCACTCCTGGATTTTCTGCTCTTTTCCCTCCCTCCCCTGCCCTGAGCAGTTTTGTAATGCAATTACCTGACAGGCAGAAGGGTGAATGGATCCCAACCAGCTGTGAGCACGGGCTCAGCAGGATCTTTGTGCTCAGCCATCCGTACACGTGCCTGTGCCAGGCTCCTGCCATGGCAGCTGGGGCTGCTGCATGCTCTGGGAATGTTAACATGGCTCTGGGAATGTTAACATGGCTCTGGGAATGGTAACACAGTGCTTGTTTTCCTCCCAAAGATGTCCATTGTGCCAGATGCTGACTGGAAGTGCAGGCAGAAGACGAAGACTGTGCCAGACAGCAAAAATCCCGTGTTCCACGAGCACTTTGTGTTGTGAGTATGGCAGGGCAGAGGCAGCTCTGTGCCACCCTCAGCACTGTCACACAGAGCAGTGGGCACCCCGTGCCTGCTGTCCCAGGGCTCCCTCCCCTCGCCAGGACCCTGTTTGGTTTTGCTTTGTGATCTCTAATAAACACTCAGCACGCCTGAGCAGCTCTGCTGCTGAGATGAGGAGTGACAGACATTGTTCTGCTGGTTTTTGTAGCTCAAGTGCCTTGAACTTCTGGGCAGAGCTCTGAGAGCTGTCAGCACACACAGCATGGTAGCACTGCTCCTGCATGCTCTGACTTTCTTGCTGGGCAAAGTTGGACAAACTCATTCCATTTCCTAGACCTGGCACCTGCAATAGTGTGAATGAGGAAGGTAAAAGGGTTTCCTACAACTCCAGCATGTCTCTGAGGGGAAAGGAGCTGCATGACTTAGTGTTTGAGTAGAGTTTGTCACTGCTGTGGAGGCTGTGCCAGCCCTCTGACCCATGCAGAGGTTGATTTGGCACTTTGGGTGATGGTTTCAGAGCATGAACTGTGGCTTGTTCCTTGCATTTACCCTATGATGTTGGATGTGTGCAGTCCTGCAAGGTTATTTCCCCCCTGAAGTGCATGAGTGGTGTCCCTGCACCTGCCCAGGAGAGGTCACATCCCCTTGCAGGTGTTTGTCAGGAACGAGCAGATTGCTCTTTGGGGAGGTGCTGCAGTGCTCTGTGCAGAGACTGGAGGAGAAGACCTGGCTGTGAGGAGCCTGAGGAGTCTGTGGCTGTGAGGGCAGCCCTTGCTGAGTACTCCTGGGGAGGCTGATGGGCTGTGCCCTCTCCTTGTTACAGCCCAGTGCAAGAGGAGGATGAGCAGAAGCGTCTCCTGGTCACAGTGTGGAACAGAGAGAGGAATTCCAGGTAAGGGGCTGCCAGCTGTCATAGGACCCTTTCCAGATGGGGCTGTTGTGGCAGAGACCCTGCCCTCTGCTCTGGTCACCCCATGTGAGCTCCTCCAGGGCCCTGACCTCAGGGCTGCTCTGCTCAGGGGCTTGGGTCAGGGATGGGCTCACACTCGTGGGCAGCCAGTGCTGGTGAGCACCACAGGCAGGAAACCCTGCTCTTGGCACTCTGTTGCCATCAGCTGGGCCAGCATTTAAACCCCTGCAGGCACTGGTGCCTGCACTGTTGGCCAAAGCTGGGTGGGGCTGGGGTGGGCTGGGACCTGCCCTCCCTCTGGGGACAATGCCCCGAGTGGCCTGGCACCTTGCAGGCTGTGCTGCCAGCCCAGGCAGGTGCCAGCTGCCTCCTTGGCCGAGCTCCTGGCAGCACCAGGAGGTGACCAGGATGCTCCAGCCCAGCTCCTCCTTGCCCTGCTGCAGCTGAGCCCTGTGGTGACACCGTGCCTGCTCACACCACGGGGCAGGGACACGTCCTGGGCACTGCCTGGCACCCAGCACGGGCAGGGATGGTCGGGGGCTCCCTGAAAAGGGGTGCAGGGGGGGATCTGCTGCTTCAGCAGGCGTGTGCTGACAGTCCCTGAGCTCTGGCTGTCCTGCAGGCAGAGTGAACTGATCGGCTGCATGAGCTTTGGTGTGAAGTCCCTGCTGTCCCTGGACAAGGTACCAGTGTCCCAGTCAGGGTGTGGGGTGTGGCTCTCTGGGCTCTCTGGGCTCGGTGGGTGGATGAAAACAGGCTTTTCCCACCATGGGAGAAGGCACCTGGGGAGTTCCCTGCTCCCATTCCCAGTATGGGAGACTGGAGTTTGTGTGGTTGTTGGAGGTGGGTGGGGAGGCTGCCAGAGAGGGCACAGGGGATGTCACTGCCCTGGGCAGGGCCACAGAGGTGTCCCCAGCACATGCTGGCTGCCCATGGGTCACATCTGACACGTGGGTGAGTGGGTGTGATGGTGGGACACACTCGGGAGTCAGCCTGATCCCCAGCAGTGGGCAGATGGGCAGAGGGCACACACAGAGGGTTTTTGGCAGTTCCTGCAGGAATTCCATGCCAGAATCGCTGTCCCTGCTGCAGTGGGTTGGTCACAGTGCTGCTGCCCCAGCCTGGCTGCTGCTGTTAGTACAGCTGGCTCTGCCTTCCTCTGCACAGGAATGCTTCATTCCAGTGGCCAGCGGGGAGGGATTCTGTCCCTGGGCAGCAGAAAATCTCTGGGCAAGCTGAGGAGTGTTAATTCATCCCCTGAGTTCACAGAAACACAGAATATCCTGAGCTGGAAGGGACCCACAGGGAGCATTAAGTCCAACTCCTGCCCAGACAATCCCACCCTGTGCCTGAGAGCATTGTCCAAATGCTCCTTGATATTTTAAATTTCCACATCTGAGGTGTGGACATTTTCTTCATGGCAGGACACTAAAAAGGAGCTGGTGGTGGGGGTGGCCTGAGAGGTGGATGGGAGGTGGCTTAAGCATGGCCTCCTCTGAAATTTGGACAGGTGAGGTGCAGCTTTTTTAAAACAGTGTGGTGCTCCTGGGACCTCAGCAAGGCTGGGATTAAGTCCAATCCCCTGGCTGCTGTATGAGACTGCTGGATATCCCTCTAAAAACCTGGAATTTTGTTGCTTCAGTGCTGCTCATTCCCCCCTTGCAGGGAGGATGGAATTTTAGCTGTTGCTGAGAGAAGGACTCTGTGTGTGTGAGCAGGTCTGGGCACCTCTGTGTGCTGTACCTGGGGCAGCCCCTGCCCTGGCTGGGTGAAATGGGGCTGAGCACCTGCCCCTGCCTGCACAGATGCTTCCCTCCCCACAGGAGATCAGTGGCTGGTATTACCTCCTCGGGGAGGACCTGGGCAGGACCAAGCACCTGAAGGTGGCCATGAGGAGGCTGAAGCAGAGCACAGGTGTGTCCCACCACGGGAATATCCCAGGGGGTGTTGGCAAGGCTTGGAAGAGGAGTCACTCCTGTCTGAGCCTGTGTGGAGCAGCCCCAGCCCCACTGCACCCTGTGCCCCCACGGGCACTGCTCAGCCTGTGGTGCTCAGTGGGCACTGGGGTCCCAAAATCTTGTGGGGTGGAGATCCTGGCTGGTTCAGCAGTCCCTGCTCTCCCCTTCAGCCCCACTTCTGGGCCTCTGTGGGGACCCCAGCCCTGCAGCCACATCTGTCCTTGCTTGGCTTGTCCTCATGCTGCCTCCTGCCTCTCACACTTGGGGCTCATTGCTGTGGCAGCCTCTCTGTGCCCCTGGGGTCTGCACTGGGTGGTTGGGAGCTTTCTCCCTGCCTTGGCCTTGCAGTGCTGCAGGCTGGGGGAGCAGAGGCTGGCACAGGCAAGGTGGGACAGCAGTGTCACCGTGTCTCAGTGTGCAGCCACCCTCAGCTGCTGCCTGCAGGGATGTGCCCATGACATGTAAAGGCCTCATGTGCAGCGTGGGGTTGTCAGATGTGCTGTCACATGCTGGGGTCTTTTCCTTTTTAAAAATTCTTTTTGAAATAATTTCAGGGGTCCAGCTGGGAAATCCAAGTGCAGCCCAGGAGGGGCAGGACGCTGTGACCCTGCAGCAGCTGCAGGTGGGTGTGGCAGGGTGTGACCCAGCCCTGGGAAGGTGTGGGGCTGTGTGCCTGTGTGAGGGGTTTGCAGTGGGGACAGGGGACAGTGTCTAGTGAGGTGATGCTGTCACCTCCCTGTCACACCGTGGCTGTCTCAGGCAGTTGTTACCTCAGTCGGGCCCCAGCTGGTGGAGGGGGTGATTTGGCTGCTAACCCCCATTGCCTCAGGGACCTCCTGTTTTTCCAGTGTATTCCCACTCAAGACAAAGCCCCGCTGGGATGGCAGGGCTGGGGCTGGCAGGCTGCTGCCCCACAGCATCGGCCCCTGCCCCGCTCCATGGCTCCCTGGACACCTCTGCTCCTCTCCTCCCTCCAGGACCGTGTGCTCTGGGAAGGGGAAGGCCCGTGGTGGAGCCTGGGTGATTTATAGGAGAGACAAGGATGGGAAATGGGAACGCAAACACACGGTTTGCATCGGAAACGGGGCTGGGGCGGCCCCGTGATTTATCTGTGCCGAATTCCGCCCCGTGCTTCCCTCAGCTGCATTTGCAGTTATTTGTTTTACAGCGCAGGGCTGAGCAAGGCAAACAAAGCCAGCGCCCCTCTCCTCCCTTCCTCTCCAGCAGCCGCCACTGACTTGAAAGGTGGTGGCTGGAAGGAAGGCTGCTCCTCCTTCCAGTCCCATCCCCAGACCCATCCCCAGCTCCA
>JAOTQP010000770.1:1226904-1246787 GCA_026413545.1 Cichladusa arquata | reverse complement strand
GCTGGGTCAGGCTGTGTGTGGCCGTGCAGGGTCTGGGTGTGTGTGGCTGTGCTGGGTCAGGGTGTGTGTGGCTGTGCAGGGTCAGGGTGTGTGTGGCTGTGCAGGGTCAGGGTGTGTGTGGCTGTGCAGGGTCAGGCAGTGTGGCTGTGCAGGGTCAGGCAGTGTGGCTGTGCAGGGTCAGGCTGTGTGGCCGTGCTGGCTCCCTGCTCTCTATTACCTGTATGCCCTGAGCTGCTGGGCCATGTGGAACAGTGAGTCTTGGAGGGGCAGGGAACAGGAGCTGCTGGCTCTGGAGGTGCTGGTGCCAGGATTTACAGCTCAGGGGAGAGGAATTTGGAAGGGAACTCAATTCTGGTGGGTTTGGACCTTGTCAGATCACTTGTTATTGCAGAAGAAATGCACAGAGGCCCAAGAGGAGCAGAGTCATTCCCTGGGCTGTTACACTCCAACATTACTTTTCTTTACTGAGGATCCTCACATCAGCAGGGAAAACCTGGTTAAAGCTCCTGGGGAAACATGGCTGGGATGTGTTGGTCTTCTGTGACCTGCTCTGGCAGTCAGCCTGGAGAGGCTCTGCTGCAGGGAAGAGCAGGGCCAGGCTCAGGAGCAGCAGGAGGGGGTGGTGGACTCCAAGATCCTGCTTCCAAACTCTGCCTTTTCCCAGGGGAAAAGCACTGGGTGAGGGGCTCCAAGGGGCTTCACAAGGAATATGGACAATGGTCCTGCTGGGATTTATGGAGGAGGGGCTGGGAGCTCTGGGCTCTGCCATGGGGAGCAGGGGATGTTTCTCTGTGTGCAGAGGTGAGGGATGGGCTCCTAGCCAGGCCCATTCTGCACCTGCTGCCAGGGTGCAGCATTCCTTCCCTTCTGGGAATGATGGCTTGGAGGGGCAGCCCTGGGGCCAGGCTTCCCTCACCTCACCTAGGGGGAGCACAGGGAAGGTTTTGGGAACACACAGAGGCTCCTCAGCTGAGAGGGCCACAGCAGCACTGCCAGTGGTGCTGGGCTCCAGCAGCCACTGTGACACAGTGTCCTGGTGTCCCTGCAGGGATTTTCCAGCCCATGTCCTGCAAAATGCATTAAAACTGAAGCTGCCAGTGGCAGCAGAACTGCAACCCCACAAAGGGCAGCTGGAATGAACACCCAGCAAAGGACTCCAGGCCACTTCTTCATGGGCTTCACATTGCCCAGGGAGTGGCACCTGAGTCCCTCAGTGGGTCACAGCTCTTATCTGGACATTTGGCTGCTGCCTGCAGCAGGAGAATTGTTTTCCTCTGGGGAACAGGGTGTTTCCAGCCCTGTGCAGAGCCTGTTCCCATCCAGCAGCTCAGGCTGCTGAAATGAAGCAGAGCTTGTGCTGACACCGCTTTCAGTGGGATCTGTGCCATGCCCAGGCTTCAGCCCCCAGCTCCTGGCACAGATAATGGCATTAGGAGCCTTAGGGATGCAGCAGCCCCACGGTGCTGCCAAGGGCAGAGCTGCTGAGGAGGAGCCAGCCAGCTCCTGGAGATGGGATGTCCTGCTCCAGAGCTGGGGTGACCCTGTCCTGGGGCAGTTTCCTGTCCTCCTGTGAGGCTGGTGGACACCTGGAGCTGGCTTCCCTCGAGGCTGGGGACACACCAGGGCCAGGGCAAATCTTCAGGCATGCCTTTTGGTTGGGTGCAGGGACGGCTGGACCTGCAGGGACCAGCCTGGTGGAGCAGCTGGAGTCTAAGACACCTCCTGGGATATCTGGCAGCAAGCTGAGGAGCTGTTCTGGGCTGCTCCATGATTTAGAAAGATGTGGGTGGCAGAGTTGGTCATTGTGTTGTCCCCAGCACCATCTCCTTTCACAAAGCTCTGGAAGTGCAAGTTCCTTGGCTGGGTCTCCCCAGTGCCCCGATGCTGGGACATCCCAGTTTGCCCTCAGCTCAAAAGGGCAGGATGAGCTCTTCCCCCTGCCCCATGCCTGCTGCTTCCCATTGCTCTGGGATTTGGCTCCATCCCTTGGAGAGGCACTGCCCCAGCTGCTGGCACAGGTGGAGGCTGGGACAGACAGCAGGACCACCAGGACCACGCAGGACTTGGGGCAAGAAGCTGGGGATGAGATGTAGGAACCAGAGCTTCTCTGTCAGTCCTCCTGGGAGTGAAGTGCCCACAGGGATAAGATGGAGAGACCCATCCCTGATTCTTCTGAGGGCTAAATTGGCTGTGAGAGCTATTTTGCTTCCCCTGGGAAGCTCCCACAGGCTGCATGTGCCAAGGCAGGTTGGGCAGCAGAGCCTGCACTTGGTGTCTGAATGAAACAAACCCTTTTCCAGAGGAGAAACCCCCAGGAGGATCCCTGGCAGGGCAGTGGGTCCCTGCGGGTCCCGCCCGTGCCCGGCCCTGGCAGATGCCACATACATCACCCAGGTCACAGCCTGGTACTGGGGACAACAACAAACACTCATTCAGTGCTGTCTCTCAGCCAGCTCCTCTGCCAGTGGCTCCACTTGCAGAAATGTGGATGCAGCTTCGCTCTGATCCTGGTTTTTCTTCCCTGCAGGTTCAGAAGATCGCAAGTTCTGCATCCTTTACCTGGCAGAGGTGAGTGGTGCTGTTTTCCACTTCAGCTTTCCAGAGGGAGCTGGATAGGTACTGACAGCTCTGATCATTTCTTCTGGGGAAAGGAGCACTCAAAAAACAGATTTTAACTTCCCTTTAAATGGATTTGCCAGAAGTCTGAAAAAGAGACATAATAGCTGTAGAATATATGAATAAGAAGCTGCTCAAAGGAGCTTGGGCAGCACTAGGACAGATTTCTTTTCCCCTTCTCCCTGTGGATCTTCCTTGAAGCATCTCACTTTTGTTTTCTCTTAGGATTCTTTCCTCTGGAGGCAGATTTCTTTCCCAAATGTCTTGTCATTATTTTTAGGCACTTTGCTTTTCTTCTTTTTAAACATCTAGATTTGGAGCCCCCAAGTAAAATAAGGAAGCCCAGTCTGAAAGACAGAATCATAGCTCTAAACCCACATGTAGCTAAGTGCTCTAACCAGATTTGGGCTCACCCAAATTGGCACAGTCCCTTTTTTCAAGTCAAGGACTCTGCAAAATTGGTTCACACTGGACCTCCCTAATCATTGAAGGCTGTGAGGGTTTTTTTTCCTTTTCCAGTGACTTTACTGTGTTCCTGCTTTCAAGGCCTTGTATTTTCTGAGGTGGGTCTGGGAAAGCTCCCCAGGGCACAGAGGAGAAAGGCAAACATTGCTCAGCAGCACTGTGGAATAATGAACCATTGTGAAGGTTGGGTGCAAATGCTCAGCATGGAAGTTGTTCACCTTGAGTGCCTGGAGCTGGGCCAGGGCACGACTCACTGCAGAATCCTCCACTCCTCTCTTGTTCCTTCCCTGCTGTTCCTTCCTTGTCTCCTCTGTTCTTTCCGGGGTGGCAGGGCAGGAGCTGAGCCTCCCCTCGGGGTTTGCTCCCTGTGTGTCCCAGGGCAATGTCACCCTGGGCTGGTGACAGCTAATCCTGGGCTGTGACTCAGCCAGGCTGTGCTGGGTGTTGGGATGAGGCTCTCCAGCATTTTCTCAGGTCCTTGGAAAAATGCACTCAGAGCCTGATATTTGATTTAGAAGCTTAGTGCCCCTAAGTAGAAGTGACCAAAAGAGATCTGGCTGTGTTTCATGAGGTCTAGAGAGGTGAAGAGGTGTCTTTGGCAGGCTGTAATGAAGTGCTGGCTTTCTTCTTCTTCTACCTTCTTCTTTCTAATTTGCTGTGAGAGCTCTGGTGATGGAGATCCCTGGTATCTGTTGTGGCTGGAGTGGAGTAGTTGGAGAGAAAATGTGAGATTTTTGCTTTCATACCTCCTGTTCCCCCACAGACTTGGGACTTTCTCTGCTAGAAACTATTCACCAAGTAGCTGAAACTGTTTTAACAGAGGTAGAAACAACAGTGGCTCAGCATAATTTTTGTGCTAAGGACTGACACATTCCTTCCAGACTCTTCCTTCACCATGAAAACTTTGACTGTTTTTGTAGCTCTGACTTGATCACAGGCTCATAGATCAAGATATTGCAGAGAGCACAACTCTTTTCTTTTAAGGTTCCTTGTTGTGTGATGTAAAACCACCTTTTTGGCAGTTTGGTATTGTAGTACTTTTGGCACTCCAAAAAATCCATTTACACTGCATTTCAAGCTTGCATGTAACTCAAATCTGTCAAGAAAAATCTTTACATAATGCATCAACATATGCTGGGGGTTTGTCTCTTGTTTTAGTACAGTATGGCTATGCAGTGGATTGGAGTGGCTTTTCTAAGTTATTAAATACAGCCCTAGGCAAGGCTGGCTTTTAAAATAAGTGACAAGATCTCTAAAAACACCTGGGAAAGAGAGAGGAAAAAACCAAAAAGTTCTGAACTGGCCATGCTGTGGGATTCTGCAAACCTTTCTTGTTCCTCCTGGGCTGTTTTGGGGCAGGTCTCAAGTGGGGTGGGATTTCCCAGCCCGTGGTGACCAGCAGCTCTGCCATGTGCAGGACCCACTGGGGGTGTTCATCCCCTACACTGGCCAGCCCAAGCTTTGAGGTGACATTGGGGCAGCCCCTGGCTCAGGGACAGCACCTTGGCAAGCAGGACGTGCCCCCTGCCACCCCTTCCCTCCCAGCCCCAGGGCTGGTGGTCTGCAATGAGCCAGAGGGACCACCTGGCTGCAAGGTGAGGGACAGTAACCTTCCAGCTGCAGGTGCCAGGGGGCTCTCCAGCAGTGGGAAATTGGGGTTTGAAAGGGGAACAGAGTGGGGGATGTGTCTGTGAGTCAGCAGTGAGCCAGGGCAGGATGGGCTCTCCCAGCAGACTTCTCTTCTGGGAAACAGTGACCTGCAGGTCACCTCCCCAGGAGCCACGAGGGGGCTGCAGGGGCTGGGGATGGGGCAGGAGAGCAGGAACCTCCCAGATGTGCAGCACAGGGCTTGTAGGGCTCAGTGAATTGCCCTTGGCCCCAGATGGAGAGATGGGCTCTGCTGAAACAATGGGATGTTCTGGGAGCCAGCCTGGGAGCATTCCAGCAGCTGATTCCTGAAGGGAAGCCAAGAAGAGCATTTCCTTCAGGTTGTCTCTCTTTTCTTCCTTGCATGCACATTTTGAGATCAAATCTTTGTTTACAGGGTTGTGGGGGTGTCACCAGGAGGCTGGGAGGGGATGGTCCCCTCAAAGGTGTCCCTGCAGGCTGCTGCTCACAGGAACACTGCAGGGGGAGTGGGGAGGGTTTGGGTGCCTCTCTGGCCTGGTGTGAGGGTGGCTTTGGGTAGTAAGGTGATTTTTACAGTGGGCCTGCTCTCAGATGAAGGAAGGGAAGTGGCACTTGCAGCACACACGGGGCTGGGGAGGATCCCTGGGCCATCCCAGTACAGCTCTCCCCATCACCTGGTAGTTCTGGTGTCCAGTGGGTGCCACACTCTGGTTGTGGCAACTTCTTTTGACCTGGTAAAAAGCTCAACCTCCTTCCTGACTGTAGAAACAGCCTCCTGCAAGAATGGATTGCCCTGGAGAGGGGCTGGCTGTGCCCTGGGGACAGGGAGAGGGGCTGGCTGTGCTCTGGGGACATGGAGAGGGGCTGGCTGTGCTCTGGGGACAGGGAGAGGGGCTGGCTGTGCTCTGGGGACAGGGAGAGGAGCTGGCTGTGCCTTGGGGACAGGGAGAGGGGCTGGCTGTGCTCTGGGGACAGGGAGAGGGGCTGGCACTGCCCTGGGGACAGGGAGAGGGGCTGGCTGTGCTCTGGGGACATGGAGAGGGGCTGGCTGTGCCCGGGGAACAGGGAGAGGGGCTGGCTGTGCCCTGGGGACATGGAGAGGAGCTGGCACTGTCCTGGGGACAGGGAGAGGGGCTGGCTGTGCTCTGGGGACAGGGAGAGGGGCTGGCTGTGCTCTGGGGACAGGGAGAGGGGCTGGCACTGCCCTGGGGACATGGAGAGGGGCTGGCACTGCCCTGGGAACATGGAGAGGGGCTGGCTGTGCCTTGGGGACAGGGAGAGGGGCTGGCACTGCCCTGGGGACATGGAGAGGGGCTGGCTGTGCCTTGGGGACATTTTCAGGCCGCTGGGAATTGGGGTGAAGCAGGATCAGGACTGTCTGGGTGCCACCCTGTGACTGCTGGTGGCACCAGAGAGGATGAGGATGGACAGGGGCAGGGTGTGGGAGCTGTCGTGGCTTTTTGGCCCCGTGTCACCTGAGGGGTCTCTCCCCATCCTGCCCTGCTCCGTCCCAGCCCTGGCAGCAGCTCTGTGTGTGCTGAGCCCGGGCCTGGCTCAGCCCCTGGGCTCTGCTGGTGGCCCAGGGCGTTTGTGGCCACTCTCAGCTGGGCTCCTGTCGCCCTGGGCTGGGCAGACACATCCATTGTGCTGCTCTGATGGGCTGGGAGGTCGGAGGAAGCTCTTGAGCTGCTGATTCTTGCCCACAAATCATCTGCAATGAACACTAATGTGTTTAGTGCTGCTGAGAGCTGAAAGGAGCCCACGGGGGCTGACACTGCCTTTGCTGCAGGAAGAGCTCTCTGCTGAAGCCTTGAGCTGCAGACTCCTGCTATTATTGCTCATCTTGAGCGTTTCTGAGTAATGTTCTGACCCATAAGGTCACAAATTTGCATTTGGATCTGACAGGCTACAAAACAAAAGTATGTTCTAATACCTGTGAGTTGCTTAATTTATTATAAACATGAGAGAAAATTCCAACCTTCAGGAAGTGTCAGCAAAAAGCTACTGCTGGTCATCCTGTCTAATTGTGTGTAATAAATCAGTGCACAGAGTTTAAACCCTGGGCAGTTTGGTTATTTGCAGGCAGAGCTAGCAGGAGCTGCAGAGCCTAGTGTGGGTTCCAGCACAAAGGGTGCTTGTTTTATGGGATCTGCAAGGTGTGAATTGCAGCGTTTGGAGATCCTGAGTGCAGGTGGACCCGATTCTGGAGGGGCACTTGGCATCCTGGAAAAGCTAAATGTAGAATAGGATTGGAAAGAATGGGAAAGCAGAGGGAGGGTCTGCACTGAGCTGCCCCCTTTGGGGGTTTTGTGCCTCCTGGTGGCTGAGGCACAGCTGTGATTGTCCCAGCACAGACACGAGCCAGGATTTTGGAAGTGAAGGTGGTACTTTGTGATCTCAGGAAAGCTGTGTGTACCTGGAATCACAGAATCCCAGAACAGATGGGGTTGCCAAGGCAGGGTCACCAGGAGCACGTGACACAGGAATATGTCCAGGTGGGTTTGGGATGTCTCCAGAGAGGGAGACTCCACACCCACCCTGGGCACCTGATCCAGAGCTCTGCCACCCTCATGGAGAAAAGTCCTTCCTCATGTTGGGTGGAACTTCTTGTATTTTAGTTTATGGCCATTACATCTCCTCTAATTTTTCTATTTCTATTTGATATGTTAAAAAGTCCTGCCAGTGCATTGAGACCTGGCCTGGGCATCTTTCCTTTCAGGATTTTAAATCCAAAGAGCACAGTTTGAAGCTGAACAGCCCCTGCCTGTGACAGCTTCTGGCTGATTTGAGCACTGCAGTGGGTGGAACTGGCACAGGGTGCCCAGAGCAGCTGTGGCTGCCCCTGGATCTCTGGCAGTGCCCAAGGCCAGGGTGGATGGGGCTTGGAGCAGCCTGGGACAGTGGGAGGTGTCCCTGAGGTGAGCTTTAAGGTCCCTTCCAACCCAAACCAGTCTGGGATTCAGTGTGGACCCACATTTCTGCACCCCACAGGATTTGGGGTGTGGGAGTTTGTCTGCATTTTCCCCATCCCCCCCTATTCCCTGCAGGGCACACAAACCTGGTGGGATGTGTACAGCTGTCAGAAGGAAATGTTTGCTGCTGGTGGGAATGGGCAGCCTCACAGGGAGCCACGTGGAGCTGTGAGTGTGCTCCAGGGCTGTATTCACACCCTTCCCTGCTCCGGAAATATCCTGCTGAGAGGAAACTGCAGGTCAGGGGTTTAATGCATTGTTACAAGTGTTTGATTCAGGCCCAACATATTCGGACCAAATCGACTCAAAACCAAACAGCTCAGTAAGTTTTTCCCTTGAAAAGCACTGGCAAATCTGATCTTTTTTTTCTTCTGGAAGTTTTCATCTGCAGACACCAGAGTTTGTCTTGGGAAACTTCTCCAACAGAAAATCCTTCCAGTAGCAGCTCCGTGTTCTGCTGTGGTGAGCACTTGTCCAGAGCTGAGCAAATTGATGCCATGAATGTGTGCCTGAGCTGGCTTTGCCTTGGACATGCCCATCCTGACTGCACAGGAGAGCCTCTGGACAAGTGCCAGAGAAATGCCACTGTCCCCCACCTTGTCCCATCAGAGAATCCCAGACTGGTTTGGGTTGGAAGGGACTTTAAAGATCATCTTGTCCCAGCCCTGCCATGGCCAGGATGCCCCTCCCTGGACCAGGGCCTTGGACACTTGCAGGGATGGGGCAGCACAGCTGCTTGGGCAGCCTGGCTCTGTGTGGACACATCCCTGCACCAGAGGGTCCCTGTGGGCCCTGTTCCTGTTCCCACCCTCAGCTGCTGCAAGGGAATGCTTTGAACAAATGAATCCCATCAATGCTGCAGCCTGTGTGATGTGCTTCACTCCATCCATGGCCCTGCTTGTTCCACAGGAGCATTCACTTCCCAAAGTGTTCTCTGCTCCTGCTGGGAGCCAGCACTGCTCACTGAATGCCCTTTGGGATGTGGCACTGTCCCAAAGGGAGGAGCCAGGGAGAGCCCAGGTTCTGTCTCCAGACAGCAAATGTGAGTTCTGGGAAAAGCAATTCACTGATGGCACAGAGGACAAGTCTCAGGGACACTCTGGGACATGGCAGATTTTATACACCTGAGTAGTTTTGGAGTTGGCTGTTCAGGACACATCATCAGGAAGGTTTGAAAGGAGCATTTTGGGCACTGTCTTGGCACACCTTGGGCAGATGGTTTGGTGATAGGGAAGAGGGCAAAAGGGCTGGGCTGGGGGTGACATCAAACCTATGTGACCGAGTGATCAGCTGAGGGGAATTTGTTGAGTGAGAAGGGAGTGGACAGGAGCCTTTGTCTCATGGGCTGTGTGCTCTGTTGCAGTTGTATCTCAATTCCCTCTCATTCACAATAGGACCAGAGATGGTGCTTGTCAGGTCTGTGATTTGTCTGCTGGGCTTGTCCTGCACAGGGGGAAGGATCCCCTGGGCAGGGCTGCAAGGGCTGGGGTCAATCACAGCACTTGAGCTAGAGACAGTCTGGAGACTCCTCCTCTCCAGTTTTGTGACATGAGTATTCTGAGAGAACAGAGTTGTGTCCCTCTGCCTTCCTCGCTCTGCTCCCAGTCCTGTTCAGTGGAAGGGGGACTCCCTTTGCTCCTGGGGGCCAGGAGATGTTACCAGACAAGGAATCCTTTCCTGCTCTCTGACATGTCCTTTGTTTCCTCCGTGGCTCATTTCTGGGATGCCTCAGAGGTTCCCCAAGCCTTGAGTCACCCAGCCCACATGAGAGCTGGACATGAGTCCCTCTGCCATGTCACACTCACAGCAGCAGCTTAACTCTTTCCTGAGCTGAGCTTTCCATTTTCCTCCCTCCAAAGGCCATCAGGTCCCAGCCCCTGCATTTCTCTGGGTGGTGCTGAGCAGTCTGAGCTGCAGGTGCAGTGAGACAACGTTAGAGCAATGGAAAAGCTCCTTTGGAAAAGTCCCTGTGGAGGATGCTGTGCACCCATTGCAGCGTCCCAGATGCTGAGGCACTCCTGAACTGCCCAACCCAGCATCCCCATGGCAGCCCCAAACTGCAGCTGCAGTGGGAATGTCCCCCTGCTCCAGGCTGTCCCTGGGATGTCCCTGGAGCTGGAGCAGTCCTGGCAGTGGCTCTGGAGTTGGTGGACAGGCTGCTGCTCTGTGCAGACAGACCCTGGGCTTCCCCTCCTCTGCCTGGGAGGTTTCCCTGGCTCAGATGTTGAGTGACACCAGTAGCAGATCCCCAGGCTGGCATGACCCTGGGCATAGGGCAGCTCCAGTTCAGGGCTCTGCAGCAGAGCAGGGAGTGCTGGTGTCCCAGCTGGAGGAACAGATTACAGGGACACTCTGCTCTCCTGGTTTTGTGCATCTTTACACAGCTCAGCCTGAACCTGAGTGTTGAGATAACCAAAAGATGTGGGGGCTTTTCCCCCCCAGCTTGAATTCTGGGGTCACATTTCCCAGATGTTGGCAAAAAGAAGCGTTGATATGGTGCAGTTACAGTGCTGGAGAGAGTTTTAAAAGGCCCTGGTTTCAGAGGGCCCTGGGGCTGTTTGCACAGGCTGGAGCTCTCTGTCCATGCCAGGGGAGAGGCGTGGGAAGTTCTGGGAAAGCTCTGGGGCTGTGCTGGCACTGGCTGGGTAAGCTTGGAGTTGCTGGGGCCACTCAGCTCTGGGCTGTTTTCCTCTTCCCTGAGAGGAAAGGATGTTTGCTGAGCAGGAAGGTGCTGGCCCTGCTCTGTTTGCCAGAGTGGTGTTTGCAGCAGGAGCTCTGTGCCTGGCTCCTTTTAGGGATTCCTGTGAAGGCTTTTACCTGATGAGCCACTTAAGGACAACTGCCTGACCTGGGAAAACAGCTCTGTGTCATCCTTGGGTGCTCCACTGTGGGTGGAAAAGGTTCTTCAGGCTGATTTTCCTCCTGGGGGTTTAACAGAGAACCATGGAATAATAGAATGGTTTGGGTTGGAAGGGACCTTAAATCTCATCTTGTTCCACCCTGCCATGGCCAGGATGCCACTCCCTAGATCAGGTTGTTCAGGGTCCTGTCCAACCTGGCCTTGAACACTTGCAGGGATGTGGCATCCACCCCTCTGGGCATCCCCCAGGCCATGCCATCATCAGTGCTCTGCCCACAGCAGAGCCACACAGAGATTGCTGTGTGCTGCCCCTGTGATCTCCGTGCACATCCTCTCCTGCAGCACCCCTGGCACCTTTTGGGCACCCCAGCTCTAGCAGAGCCCCTGCTGTTTCTGCCAGTTTGTTTTATGGGCATCACCAGTGTGCCCAGCAGTCCAGAAACCACAGGAAGAGCCGTGGTCCCCCCCACTCCCCCCAGCATGGGAGCAAACAGAACTTTCTCACCAGCCCGTGGCTGGTGGTGCATGAAGTCAGCAGGCAGCAGTGGCCTGTGTTTTGTGCACAGGATATTCCCAGGGCTGGCTGTTTCTGCTGGGGAAGGTTTGCTCTGTGATTTGCAGCTATTGTAGTCTGGAGCAGTTTCCGAGGTACTTCCCCTCTGGGATCTCTGCTGGCTTTGGCCATGACCCAACACCCGGAGCCTTGGAGGCCAGGGGCTGCCAGGGCTGGGCTGGGAGCCCTGTCCCCAGAGCACCCTGCCACCCACCCTGTGCAGAGAGGAGCCCGGGAAGGAGCAGAAATGCATCCCTGCATCTGTGGGAGCAGATTGCCCAGAGCAGCTGTGGCTGCCCCTGGATCCCTGGCAGTGTCCAGAGCCAGGCTGGACACTGGGGCTTGGAGCAGCCTGGGACAGTGGGAGGTGTCCGTGCCTGTGGCAGGGGTGGCACTGGATGAATTTTCAGGTCCCTTCCACCCCAAACCAGCCTGTGATTCTGTGACATGACCCCTCCCTCCCACCCTGGGGATGTGTCCCTCGCACAGCCAGGGGAGACAGAGGTGAGAGAACAGCCCTGGGCTCTGCTGGGCACTGAGCTCAGGGCACAGAGGTGTCAGACTGAGTCTGGCTCCTTATTCCTGTGGTTTCTCAGCTCTGCAGTGTCACACAGAGCCCTGCACAGAGGGGTGTCTGCAGTCAGGAGCTCAGTGTGCAGGGTCTGGGGGCTCCTCCTGTGATGCTGTCATTCCCTGGGTGCTCCTCTCGGGATTTAGGGGTTACAGAGCCCACAGAACCTCCTTTGTGGTGTCTGCATGGCCAGACCTCTCACCTGCCTGCCTTGGGGCTGGGTCTCAGCCTGGGGGAGCTGTTCCCATGAAGCAGAGGGAACTTTTCCTGCAGATGATCCTTGTTTGCAGCAGGGCCTGTTTGGGGCTGGTGTTGGCCAGCTTGGCTCATTCTCTGCAGCACCTGCTGTGCTTTCTGCTCTCCCTTGGGCAGAGTGGGGGTCTCGTGCTGCTCCTGCCCTGGAGCTGAGGCTCACAAGGCCCCAGAGCCCAGCACACAGCACTGCAATAACATGTTTGTCACTGGGGGAAGGCAGGCAGAAAGCCACTGGCAGTCACTTTGGTCCCTGCCTTTATCTGGTGGCAAACGCCCCCTTCACACCATCTGCATCCTCCTTTCCCAGCACTGTGAGATTAAACCCTGCTTTCTCTCTGCAAATATTGGCAGGCCCAGAGCAGCCTCCCTGAAGGAAAACAATAACAAGGAGGCTGTTCCCAGCTCATGGGGCAGCACAGCTCCCTGTCCCCCTCCCCAGCCTCCCCTGTGCGGGCAGCTCGGTGCCCAGCATGGACCAGGCTCCAGGGACACGAGTTTTATCCCAGATAAC
Organism: Cichladusa arquata; assembly: GCA_026413545.1. Taxonomy (NCBI): domain Eukaryota; kingdom Metazoa; phylum Chordata; class Aves; order Passeriformes; family Muscicapidae; genus Cichladusa; species Cichladusa arquata. The sequence continues at coordinate 1,234,355 of JAOTQP010000770.1, read as the reverse complement.
ACCCAGCCCTTCATCTGGCTGCATCCCAAGGGACTTTGCCTGGCTTTGGAGGCAGCCACAGGTGCTCAGCCTCTGTGGGTTGGGCTTTGCCCAATCCAGGTGGGAGATTTTGGGAGAGCAGGTTAATGCAAGAGGGAAAACCAGAGCTCTTTCCTTGGGAAATGTACTTTGGAGAGGTTGAATGTCATTGTGAAGGAATAAAGGAATAATAAAATGTGTACATGTTGGATTAATGCAATTTTGGCTGCTCATGTGCCCCCTCAACCTTGCCCACAATACCTGGGACACACATTGGGGTGGTTGCATTTCCCTGAGTTCTGGAGCAGAGGGAAATCTGCTCTCCTGGCTGTGACATTCCTGGCTGGCCGAGGTCAGGGAGCCTGCAGCAGCTGAGGGGAGCAGGAGGAGCAGAGGGGCACTTTGCTCTCAGCAGCCAGCAGGAGCTGAGCATCGCTGTGTGCTAAATTCAATCAAAGAGATGGGCTGTAATTAAATCAGTGAGGGGCTCAGGGCAGGGCTAGGTGAGCTCTGTGTCTGTCACAGCCAGGGGACACGAGATGTCCTTGAATTGCTTTAAGCCTTGCTCCAGGGGAGTCACAGCCCTTGGCAGGGCTGGGAGTGTGCAGCACTTCCAGCACTGGGATGGGCTCACAGCTGCCCCCATGGCTTTGGGGCTCTGCTGAGTTCTTGCTTCATTCTCTTCTGACCACAAATGTGGGGCAGGGAGATGCCAGCCTGGATTCCGTCCCAGCAAATGGGTGCTCATCCTCGCCTCTGGAGATGATTGGGTGTCACAGTGGTCCAGCCTGGAGACCTGCTGGTGTGGGACTGGGAGAGACTGGGACATCCAGGGTGGGAGAAACTCACTGTGACACTCTAGGGATGCTCAGAGCACCACTGCCACCCAGCATCTGGGGGCAAGGGGGAGCCCCACCACTTCCTGTCCCTGAATCCCAAACCTCTGTTCATTCTGATTGTGCTCAGGAGGCCTGAGAAGGAATTTTCAGTGTTTAAGCCTGGAAGAATAAGTGTGAGGATGTCCAGGCATAAGAAAGTTCAAACTTTCTCTTTCATGGAAGTCTCCTCGCAGGGGCAAAGGACTGAACCAGAGTCCCCTTTCCCAGGAGGTGATGTGGGAGCTTGGTTTATTTACCACTTTAGGGGATTTTGGATGAAACATGAATGAATTCCCATCCAATGCAAACAGTGATTTAAATGGTGTGACTAATGAGCATTTCCCCTTCTGCCTGTGTTATGTCTCTGAAGTCACAAAGCTGCAGGTTCTCTCTGACCTTTCTGGGAAAAAGCAGCTATTGGAGACCTGCCCTACTGGAAGGAAATTCTAGGGGAAAAGAAAAGATCTTTTTTATGGCCCTTAGTGAACAGCTCTTTTTCCTTTCTTTGCACTCTGTCCTAAAGTTGTGGTTTTTTTCTTTTGTTTGTTTGGGGTTTTTTTGGTTTTTTTTTTTTTTGTTTTTTTCCATCTTCCCATCTGGCCACTTAAGGAGCTGATCCAACCTTGGGCATTTTGGGACCCTTTATAAAGTGAAACGTGCAAAATCCCAGCAGGCAGCAGATGTTATAATGCTTAATTTTGAGCATGAGAGATAAGCAGTTGAAGGGCTGGGAGACAGTTGCTGAGAGAACTTGGTCAGAAAGTTCCTTAAGTGAGTGACATTTGGCCCAAAGAAAACCTGTCCAAGAGGAGCAAAAGATGTGTGCAGGGAAAGGCACAAGAGGAGGTGGGCTCAGCTGGGATAACTTCCCATCATTTCTCTTAATTCCTTCCTTGCTGGATGTTGCTACCAGACAGTGTGTGACCAGAACTGGAGCTTCATCCCCAAATTCATCCTGGCGTGTGTTAAGTGAGGAGCAGGATGGGGATGCTGCTCTGGAGTTTTATCCCCAAATTCATCCTGGTGTGTGTTAAGTGAGGAGCCGGATGGGGAATTTGCTCTGGAGTTTTATCCCCAAATTCATCCTGGTGTTTGTTAAGTGAGGAACCAGGACAGGGAGGCTGCTCTGGAGTTTTATCCCCAAATTCATCCTGGTGTTAAGTGAGGAGCAGGATGGGGAGGCTGCTCTGGAGCTTCCCTGAGCTCTTCCTCCCAGCCCCACCCAGCCCAAAGGCTCTTGTTCTCACCAGTTCATGCTCTGGTGCCTCATTAATGTTTGCATGTGGCAAAGAGCAATTTCCACCCTCGGTTTCCCCTGCAGAGGCTCAGGGTGCAGGGCTGCCTGTGCTCTGCCCGTGCTGCCCATGCTGCTCATGGAGGCGCAGTCAGCTCCCCTGCACCACTCTCTGTCTCTGGAGGGAGCTGATTTCCAGTCTCTCCCACTCTCCTGTGCCCAGGGTGCAGGACAGGGGTGTGAGCTCTCCCCTCCTCTGCTGTGTGGGGAGCGAGGAGTTTGCAAACCCAGGCAGGGCCTGCGACACACAGCTAATGACCTTCTCCCTGCCTGTGTTTCCTTTACGTCAGAAGTCGGAGTGCTTATTAAGTTTGGAGGCTTACTCCCAGGAGCAGAAGAAGAGGATCTGCTGGTGTCTGGCTGAGAACATCACCAAGCAGCAACATCCGGCAGCAGCTCCCACGGAGAGCAAGGTAAGAGGCGCAGGCGGGAGCTGGAGATTGCTGCCTGCAGCATGGCAGCGATGCTCAGTGATGCTCCTGCAGGAGGGCTCTGCAGGAGCCTGTGGTTTGCCAGGTGGGGAGTGAGTTTGTATGAATACTGCACTGCTGTCTGCAGCTTCCTGCCCTGCCTGGGGAGCAGTGGCTGCATTTGCATCTGCTGGCTGGAGCTGAGGCAGGCTGGGCTGACACCTCCCAGCATCTGTATTTGGATATTTGGACAGCTGAGGCTCTACAACCCCGTGGCCAGCCTGCTCTGAGAGCTCACCTCTGGGGCAGGACTGAGAGCAGAGGGAGAGGCTCAAGCTGTGATCTGTGGGTGCTGATGAAAAGGCTGAGGTCATGGGAGTAGTGGGGCAGAGATCTGCCCCTTCTGTGCACTTGGGTGGGCTCAGGTGTTTGACTCTGATCCCACAGATGTCCTCAAAGCACAGAGGGCTCATTTGGGGAGTGCTGTTTTTCATGCCCACAGGCAGCCCCAGCACTTTTCCCACACTGAAGAGCTCCAGCTTGGCCCGGGAGCGCTGGCTCAGCAGCTCTGGCAGAGAAATGCATGTGTGGAGGGCTCTGGGGCTCTGCCACACACCCTGCTCCGTGTGGGTGAGGGGAACACCCTCATTCTCCTCCTCTGGGGCTGGGGCTGTCCCACGGAGCTGTCTGGGACACTGGCAGTCTCTGCTGGCTCGTGCTGTGTCCCAGGGGTAGGTTTGGGTTGTTGGTGAGTGACACTGCTGCGGGAGAAGGGAAACACCTGTGCTGAGTGTTTGACGAGCTGTGAGTGCTGCAGACAGGGATTTTGGGGTAAAACCCCCAGATCCCTCCCTTGGCTGGTGCAGGGTGTTGGAGCAGCTCCTGTCCCCGTGTGGGTGCCTGGCAGGGCTGGCTCCAGGGCAGGGCTCATCCTTGGAGCCACGGCACGGCCGGAGCCGGCGCTGCCTGCCCGGCCCTGGAGCTGGGAGATGCGGCTGTGCCTCTGCAGCCTCCCAAACTGGGTCAGCACAAACATCTCCACAGGAGACAGAGCCTCCAGATTCCTTTTCCTGCACGTTTCAGGCAGACTAAAATAGCAACAGCAGCACAAAGCCTGAGAACCTCGTTACCAACCAAAGCTCCCACTCTGAGCGGCCCCGGGCAGCTGATTCACGGAGGTGACAGTGCTCAGCCACACTCCTGCTGTCCTGTGCTGCATCTTCCTGGCACAGCCCCGTGCTGTGCCAGGGCAGGGCATGCCAGCCCCAGGACACGGGGGCCCTGCTGGAATCCATGGCATGGGGCTGCCAGGGGTGGCTCTGTGCTCGGCTGGGTGTGATCCTGCCTTGGGCTGGGGATCATCCTGGGTGAAGCTCTGCAGGGACATTTCCAATTCGATTATCTCAAACGAGTCCTAAAAAGGGGCATCATGACAGGAGCTCTGGGCTGTTTGGGCTTTTGGGGCATGGTGCTGTTTGCCCTCCCTAGCCCAGACTGTTCATGGCAGGGCTCTGGAGCATCTGCTCCCCGAGTTGTGGAAGGAGCCTGGCCACTGCACAGGTGAAAATGCACTCCAGAAGACATCACATCTCTTTCAAAGGCTTTTCTGTGCCTCAGTAGCCAAGAGGGTGTTCTTTGGGTGCTGTGGAGAGCCATCATGGGCTCTCCAAAGTCGTGACAAAGGGCGTTTGTCTTGGCTTGCCAAAGCTGAAGAAAATCCCACTGGTGGGCTGTGGGGCCAGGAGGGAGAAAAGGAGAATGACAGCAACTACCAGGCACTTTCGATTGAGTTGATCGTACCTTCCCACCCCAGCAAGGTGTAAAGTGCTCAGGATGCAATTTTAAAGCAAACCTGGTGTGAAATGCAAGAAGGAGCAGGGAAGGAGATCCCAAGAGACAGGGGAGGGTGCTTGGGGCAGGGTGGGCACAGGGCTGGGCAGGAGCCTGACCTGGGAGAGCTGCAGCTGGGGCTGTGTCCAGGCTGTTTTGTCAGGACAGACCTCTCTGGGGATGCCAGAGCAGTGGGAGGCAGGAGCTGGGAAAATCAGCTGCTTCTTGCAAGAGAGAACTGATCCATTAGCTTGGCTTACCAGCCATTTGATACTAGGGCTATTTAGGGAAAAAACCCAGTGTCTGTGCTCTGTGAATGGACAAATTAAGCTGGAAATATCAGCCTGGCCAGGAATCTGATTTGCAAAACCTTCAAAACTGCTCCAGCTCAGCAAGAGGCAGCTCATGTTGCTGTGGCCACAGTGTGGCCAAGGGGATGTGGGCTTTGCTGTGGGGTGGGCAGGAAGGGCCAGCACAGCCTCAGTGCCAGCAGAGCTGAGCCCTGTGCCAGCTGTGTGCTGGAAAAGGGACACTGGCCAAGCACAGAGCAGCTCCTCAGGAGCCTCCATGCTGTGCAGAGATCAGATTTGAGGCTGAAAACCTCCTGTTTTTCAAGCCCCCCCTGAGCTGTGCCTGGGTAGGGCAGCACTAAGGGCGGGAAGGTCCCCGTGGCTCAGGGACAGGCTCTGCAGAGCTGTCACTGCCTCTGGCAGTGCCTCTGGCAGTATCCCCAGGGAGGATGGTGTCAGGCCAGCAGGATGAGCCCTGCAGGGGCTGCGTTGGCACTGCTGCTGTCAGAGCTGGTTTTGGAGCAGAGCTGCTGGTTTCTGGGGGGCCTGAGCAAATGCAGCATCTGCTGCTTGTGGAGATGGAGGAAGAGAAATCCATGAGGGATGCAGCTGTGATAGTCCAGCCCTGCTCCCAGTGGGCTTTTCCTGGCAGAGTCAGTGCAGGAGGAGCTCTGGGGACAGCGTGGCTGTTGTTGTGGTCCAGCTCTCTGTCCCCAGTGTCTGGGAGATGTGGTGCAAATGGGGCTCTGCTGCCACTGTAAGACTTGGCTGAAGTTCCCTGAGCTGCAAACCCACCCTGCCAGCTGCAGCAGCTCCCAGGAATTACTCTGTGGGTATTTTCTCCATCTGCAAAGCTTTCTCCCTCTCATCCTTATGCCCAGGTCTGCTCTGGGATGCTGCTCCCTGCCCTGTGCCTGTGCACATCTCCAGGGTGAGCCAGCTTGGAGCAAACCTTCCCCAGTGGGGCTGTGCAGAGCCTGGAGCCACAGCCATGGCTGTGCTTATAGCAGAGCAGCTTTGTGCATTAACTGAGTTAACCCTGGGCTGGGTCTGACCATCAGTGCTGGGCTGCCCTCATTGCTGCAGCAGCTTGGGATAATCCTGACTGCAGAGAGGGCAAACTGCAGAGCAGGGGCAGGGCAGAGCACAGGGAGCTGCTCAGCTGGTTTGGCTGCCAGGGAAAAGATCCACAGCCCAAACCCTGTGTGTAAAGGACCTGCTGCCACCGTCTGATTCTCACTGCTTGTTTCTTTGTGTCTTCCACACTCAGAACGGCTGATTACTCTTCCCTTCTGGCTCCGTGACCTGAGATTACCTCGGAGATGATGGCTGGCTGTATCTGAAAGATGCAGATTATCCCTAAGCTAAATAATTACGGACACTCTGTGGCGTGGACTTTGGGGGTCCAGGACGGGTGCTCCCGTTGTTTCCCGAGGGAGGTGGTGGATGCCCGGCACTTTCCCAGCCCTGGCTGGGAGCAGGCGTGGATGACCCCGGCCCTTCCTGGCAGCGCTGGCTCCGGTGCTGGGAATGAGCGGCCGGGGGGGACTGGCCGGCCCCTTCCTGGCCTCCCTCTGCTCAGGAAGGGCAGGGCTGTTTCTCTCACTTATTTACAACGTGCTTGACAAGTGCGAGTAAATGAGCTGTCAGCGAAAGCAAACAGTGTGTGATGGAGGGCTGATTGGAACAAGGGCCGGTGGGGCGGGAGGGACAGCGGCTCATTGTGGGTCACCCCTCTCCTGTCCCGTCCCCTGCTCCTCTTCCTCATCCCGAGGACCCTGGGCAGCCACCCTGCTGTCTCTCCACAATCCTGCTCCTTGGCACCCCCCTGCCCCAGCAACTCCCTCCTCCTTACACTGGGACACCTCCCGAGCCTCCCTTGCACAGTCCAGCAGCAGGCACTGGCGACAAGGCTGTGACCAGCACTTGGGACAAGGCTGTGGACAGCCCCATTCCTCCCTGTGTCTCACAGCAGTTTAGTCAAAGTGTGATCAGCTCTTCAGTGGGGAAGATGGGAGGATTTTGCACCTTCTTATTTTGTTTTTGGCTAAAGTCTTTCCGTTTTGGGCTGGGAACCTGCTGCCCCAGCTGTGCTCCAGGGGGTTCTGCTCATCTGCTGCCATGGGGCAAGACATAGCCAAAGGTGCACCTGGACCTTCACCACAGCCTTTCCTTCCACAGAACCAACACGAGAGGCTGGGCAGGGCTGAGCACATCACAGCAGCACCTGGGGGGCCAACCTGAACCTGGCCACACCCTCCAAGCACCGAATTGTGCTGTCAGGGGGCTCAAATAGGGGAGAAACCTTGAGGGTGATTCTGTCCCAGTGAGAGGTAAAGCATCAGCTGGCAGGACGTGCAGCCAGGTCACAAAACCAAAAGAAGATCTTGTTCCACTGTTCCATGCCAGGGAGCACAGCCCTGGGCTGGGAAAACTCATTACTGAGGACAGACAAAGGCTCCATGGATTTGTGAGGCTGTGGGACCAGAGATGCTCTTCTTCTCTGAGTCAGGCTCCAGTTCAGCTCTGTCTGCTTAAAAATCTGGAGGAAGCTGTCCCTCCTTGTACAGAGTCATGGAACCACACACTGGTTTGGGTTGGAAAGAATCTTTAAAATCATCCATTTCCACCCCTCTGCTATGGGCAGGGACACCTTCCACTATCCCAGGCTGCTCCAAGCCCTGTCCAGCCTGGCCTTGGACACTGCCAGGGATCCAGGGGCAGCCACAGC
>JAOTQP010000770.1:1198040-1218586 GCA_026413545.1 Cichladusa arquata | reverse complement strand
CTGTGGCTGCCCCTGGATCCCTGGCAGTGCCCAAGGCCAGGCTGGACACTGGGGCTGGGAGCAGCCTGGGACAGTGGAGCCCATGGGAGGGGGTGGGACTGGATGGGCTTTAGGTCCTTTCCAACCCAAATCCTGTGAGTCTATGAAACCTGGTCCCATTCCCATCCCTGAGGTCCCAAGTCAGCTTTGGGCAGCAAGGTGGCCTTGGCTTTGTGCTGATGAAGTCCCTGGTGCCTCCAGGCAGGAGCAGCTCTGTGGGCTGGCAGTGATGGCATTGCTGCCTCTCCTCCCCTGTCTCTCCCCAGCCCAGGTGATGCTGAGCAGAGCTCAGCCCTGGGCAGACAGGGTTTCACAGCCCTGGTGATGCTCTCAGCCCGAGATGGAACCAACTGCTGCTCATCCCCTCCATGCCAGAGAAGAGCAGCCGAGTCTCTGATTGAATTAGTGCAAGGATTTAATTTAATCCCCAAATGTCTCTCATTTTAAAGGAGCCTGCTCATTTCCTTCTAGGACCTTATCAGATGCAGGCACCCAGCAATGTGAGCAGCAGGACTGGGCAGATAGGCAGTGTTGGGGGGAGGGCTTTGTGGGGAGTGACTCGAGGGCCGTGTGGGTTTTTCCTCTAATTATTTCATGAGATAATGATGACAGTGATTGCAAGACAAATAAAACATCAGCATCAGCGAGGCACACGCTGGTGCAAATGGCAGCCTGGCATGGCAGGGCTGGGAACATCCCCTTCTTGCAAGGATTACTGTGTGGGAGAAGGGAACAGCCCCAAGGATGGGCTGAAAGGAGCATTTGCTTTGTGCCTGACACCAAATCCAGCTGTTTCATGGATGGGGCAATGTCATGAAGGGACCAAGCACATCGTGGTCTCTGAATTTTTGTCTTCAGACTCACTGGGGGAGTTCAGGTGGTGCTGAATTGCTGCTGGGGGGAGCCAGGCTGGGTGGGGCAGAGCTGGTGCTCTCTGTGCTGCAGGTGCCACAGGGACCCTTTGGGTGTGACAAACCAGGACAGGGCACAGCTGGACACATGGGGCTCCTGCCCAGCTGAGCTCCAGCATTTCCCTGGAAACCTGCCCAGCTCTCTGCCCCCTGAGCTCAGGCAGGTGCTGCTGGGTGGTGTCCTTGCTGTCCCCTCTGTGCACATGGGGCTTACACCCCCCGGGGTGTTTCCTGGAGGTGACAGCAGCTTTTGCAGCCCAACATCTGCACACAGCTGCCTGGGGATGCCCAGGGGTGGTTATCAGCTCTGTGCTCTGGGGGATGAGGGGTGTCCAGCAGCAGGGGGGCTCTCCCAGGGGTGCTGTCACAGGGGATACAACCTCTGTCCTCTATGGGTGCCTCCTCCCAGTGGGATGTGTGGCTGGATGGGTTGACTCCTGGGCTGCTGCCCTTTTTGAAGCTGAAGTCAATTTATACAGAGGGAGTGTCTTTGTTAACTCCAGCTTTCTGGTTGTCACTGGGTTTGTTGTGGGCTTGGATGTCAGCTGGTGATACAGTGACTTCTTTTCTAGGTGACTTGTTAGCTGGGGGTGGTCCTGTGGAATAGCCCCTGCCCCAGGAGCTGTGTAGGAGGGAATTGCTTCCTAAAGAGAGGATTTTTCTCTCCTTTGGTATTTTTTTCCCTGCTGGGTTGGTTTTACCCCTTTGGTTTAGACAGAAAAATCACACAGGACCCTGCTCTGGCAGGGGAGGGCTCATCACAGGCTCCCCCTGCTCACAAAAAAAGCCTTGGAGGTTTTTTCCCTTGGGCTTTTCCCTTTGAAAGGACAGAGCATGCTCAGGCCTTGTCTAGCTGCAAAGAAACCTGGAAAAACCAGCCCCAAAGACTTAAAACCCCGACAGGAGTGTCTGTAGTGGTAGTGTAGTGGTTTTGTAGGGCTTGCCCAGAGCCACGGGCTGAGCTGGGGCAATGCAGAGATGGGCAGAGCCCAGCGATTCCCTCTGGCTTTTGATAACACGGTGCAGGAGGGGCCAGAGCTGCTGCACCAGCTGCTGGGCTTCTCTGCAGCCCTTGGGGGAAATCCCTGCAGGGCAGCAGCTCCCTGGGGACACGGGGTGAGGATGCTGTTACAGCTCTGCCTCTGCGGCTGGAGCCAAGCCGGCACCCTGGCATTCCTCAAAATCCCTGGCATTCCTCAAAATCCCTGGCATTCCTCAAAACCCACTGGTGCTGCCGGGAGCTGCAGGGGAGAGCTGAGTGCCACCACCCCACTCCTGCCAGCTGGGGAAACCTGGTGTTCCAGGGCTCAGGAGCAGGACTGGGTGCTGACAGAGCAATGGGTGACTTGGCACCACCTGGGGACGTGGGGACGATGCCATCCCACCCCACCAGAGCACTGTTAGCGTTGTGCAAATCACTGCCAGCCTTGTAGGTGGGGTGTGAGGAGGTGAAAGGCTCCCCAGGAAGGTGGCTAGAGAGATTTGGGGTGCTTCTGCTTTCATCCCTCTTCATCTTCTCCTCTGGCAGATGCTGGAGACGGACGCCGAGCAGCCGGGGCAGATGCACTCGGAGGATGGGAAGGCAGCAGCGGGGGCCCCTCCAGCTGCCGAGGCAGCGGCGCTGGCCGAGCCCCGGGATGCTCTGGGGGCCACCCAGGCTCCTCTCCTGCTGGAAAAGCAGCCGGTGGCCACGGCAAAGAGAGAGGAGCAGCCCAGCTCCCTGGCAGCCTTTGTCATCCCCGAGCTGCGGCTGGACAGCACCTTCAGCCAGAGCGCGGCGGGCAGCGCCACGGACGGCGAGGACGAGGAGGAGGACGAGGAGGAAGATGAGGACGAGGAGGACGAGGAGGAAGAGGAGGAGGACAGCGACGAGCAGTACCTGGACAGGAACGAGCTGAAGCGCAGCAGCATGATCGAGACGTCGGGCGGGCAGCCCAGCTACACGCTGAGCGTGCAGGGATCGCTGCGGCGCCGCACGCACAGCGAGGGCAGCCTGCTGCAGGAGGCCAGGGGCCACTGCTTCACCTCCGACACCACCCTGAACTGCTCCGACAGCCCGGACACCGCCGCGCGCTGGGCAATGCCCTCCCCGCGCACCCTCAAGAAGGAGCTGGTCAAAAACGGCGGCTCCATCCACCAGCTCACGCTGCTCTTCTCGGGCCACAGGAAGGTACGTGAGCCACGGCTGGCCCTGCTGCTGGGAGAGCTGCTGGGCTGGAGGTGTCCTGGCATGTGGCCCCGTCTCCATGACGGTGGCAAAGCTGCCTTCTGAGCGGCCAGGAGGGTCCCTGTCCCTGTCCCCTGCTCTGGGAGGTGCTTAGCTCAGGGCGTGTCACCCCAGCAGCGCTGGGGCCATGGGTGGCCATTCCCAGCACTGCATCCACACCCTGCGGGTCCCGTGGCCTGGGCAGCCGCTGTCTGCTGGGACTGGAGCTGGCAGAGGTGCACCTGGGCATCTGTGCTTGCACAGGACTGCTCCCAGCATCAGAGGGGAGAATCCCTGGTGACAGTCCCCAGTGTGCAGGGAGTGCCAGCAGCAGTGTGAAAATCTGCCCCCACCAGCCTTCTGCAGGGCTTTGACCACTGTGGGGGTCCATCTCATGAGAAAGCTGTGGTCAGCAGTGATGTGTGACCCCAGCATGCAGGAGGAGCAGCAGAAGCTGTGCCCAGGGAGCTCTGCCCAGGATTGCACTGGCCCGTGAATCCCAGGGGTTTGGGGTGCTCCCTGAGCCCCCAGAACAGAGCTGGCACTGGCTGTACTGGTGCAGGAAACGAGGTGCCACTGCAGAGATCATTCATGGGAAGTGCTGCTGTTCCCATTCTGCCCAGGGTGCTGAGAATGGCCCCTGGCCCCAAACTCTGCTCTGCCCCACTGAGCCCCCACCAGCTCCATCCCTGCCTCAGCTCTGGGTGCTGCCTGGGGCTCTGGGTGCTGCCTGGGGCTCTGGGTGCTGCTGCCTCAGCTCTGGGTGCTGCCTGGGGCTCTGGGTGCTTCTCAGGGCTCTCGGTGCTGCTTGGGGCTCTGGGTGCTGCCTGGGGCTCTGGGTGCTGCTTGGGGCTCTGGTGCTCGGCACAGGACCACAGTCCATTGCTCAGGGTCATGTTCCCAGCTCAGACCTCGTTTCACAGCCAGGACCATGTCCTGCTGCTTGGGACTACCTTGCAGAGCCACATTCTGCTCCAGAGCAATGGGCTCCTTGGCAGGAGAGGTCGCTGCAGACCCTGGGGTTAAACCTATGCTGGGGTTAAACCCATGCTGGGTTAACCCTCTTCCTGTCACGTTGATGCTGCCTCCTGAAGGAATAGTTTGGGCTCAGAGTCCCTGACCAGCTGGTGAGAGCCCTTCCCGGGTTACAGACTGCTGGGATGGGGCTGCTGTCCACAAGGGAGTCCAGACACTCCTGGAGACTGATGCCAACAGTTGTGTGCGGGAGGAGATGGGCGGTTCAGACCTGCCCTATCCCGAATAAAGAAGAGCCACCCTTGTGTCAGGGACACGGTCGCTGCCTGTCGCACGAGGCGCCGGCGGAGAGCGTCCGTGAGCGCTGCTGCGAGCAGTGCCCTGAAGGAGAGCTTAGAGTGCCGCTGTGTGTGCAGCCCCGAGCCTGCAGCCCTGCAGCGCTGCAATACCGAGCCTGCAGCCCTGCATTGCTGCCCGAGCCGGGCGGGCTGGGTGTCCCTGCCGGGCACCCCGCCCCTGCCCCGGGGAGCCGCCCCCTGCTCTCATCCGGGTGGATGTTTCCCCGCAGAGGTGAACGGAGCTCGTCCTGCGTTAAACTGTTATGCTGCACATTAGACTGGGATTTTTGGGGCACGGATTGGGCAGCCTGTGCCGATGGGGAGGGCACGGTGGTGGCTGCACCTCCTGCAGCTCCCAATTCCAAGCCTGCAGCAGCTCTGGCTGCCTGGAGCCTAAATCCCAGCCCATGTGTTCTCTTGGGCACCTCTGCCTGTTCCTGCTGCCTGTGGAGGTGTGCAGCACTCAGGGAAGCCAGAAAGGAGGATGAGCCACTGTGGGACTGGGCTACACTTTGGAAACACTTTTATTGGCCTGTGCCTTTGAACAGCTCAATGAAGCCTCCGAGCTTTTTGGAGCAGGACACTGACGCACAATTCCCATATGGAATTTCCCCACCAAGCTGCCAAGCACTGGCAACACCTGCACCCGGCGGCCTCGGCTGCAGGGCCATCACATCCATCAAGGTTCTTGGTTGTTTTCCCATCTGGGAGTGTTTCAGAGGGGTTCATTCCACAGCCCTTTTTAACACCATCGTGCCCGGTGTGCCCCGCCCCCCCTTCCCGCGATGGGGCCGGGATCTGGTTGTTTTATTGGGCATTGTGGGGAGCGCTGGGACTGCTCGGGAGAGCTCTGCTGCTGCCTTTTGTCCCCGAGCACGGAGCCTCTCCGGACAATGGCAGGAAGCCCGGCCAGCCCGTCTGCCGCGGCCGGGGCGGCCCGGGGAAGGCGCTCGGCGAGGGCCGCATTGTTCGGGGCCGATAAACTCCGGAAAGCCGGGCGCAGAATGGAAGGAAGTGTCCGAGAGCTCGGGCCCGGGGCTGCGGGGCTGAGCGCAGGGTTCCCACGGCCCGGCCGCGGGGTGATGATCCTGGAAAGCGCCCGGCAGCCCCGGGAGCACGGGATGAGCTGTGGTGGGCTGGATGGGCTGGATGCGGGGCGGGATGCGTGGCGGGATGCAGGGCTGGCCGTGAGCATCCGCAGCGTTCAGGAATGCATGGAATGGTAAAGCCCCCGAGCTGTGGTGATCCCAGCAGCGTTCCCTGCCTGCTGCCAGGCTTTGTGGCTCAGAGGCTGTGCTGGTGCTGCCCTGAGCTCAGGCACATCCCAGATCCCCTTGGTTTGTCCTGGAGCAGCGGTCAGAGAGCAGACTTGTAAACTGCAATGATATGATTCAATTATATGTGAACTGTTCTGATTTCTCCTGCCTGGGGGACTGCTGGGAACTCCTGATTGATTTCGGGTGCCCAGCCTGGTTCTGGGGGGCTCTGGGGTGGGGGCAGGATCCCTCTGCCCACTCAACAGCAGGAGTGGGATGTGAATGTCCTCCCTGTATGAGGTGCACTGTCAGAACCTTGAACCTGGAGGGTGCCTGGGCCGTGGGGCTCCTTGGATGCTGCAGGAACACCATGGGCTGAAGGTGGCAGAGGATGAGTGAGGGGAGGGAGGTTCCTGTGTCAGGAGCTTGTCCCATGTCGTTGTCATCATGAGGAAGGGGCCCTGTGTGTGCTGTGGGTCTGGGCTGTGGTGTGGGGACCGCGGGGATGCTGGCCCTGCTGGTTGGTGACACAGAGTGACACCGTGGGTGTGTCCTGATGTGATGACAGACACTGTTCTTCTGTTCCTCTCCAGCTGAGTGGAGCAGACCCTGAGTGCAGCTGTGACGAAGGAGACGAGAGCTCTCGCAAGAAACGCAGCAGGAGCCTGTAAGTGTCACATCGGGGGTGGCATCAGGGTGTGCCAGGGCTCTTTGTGGGGTCAGACACCTGGGCCAAGCCCTGCTGGTACAGGAGCTCTCAGGATCCCCGTCTTTTCCCCCTTTTTCCAGCAGCAAAGCCATGAACTGGGGTGTCACTTCACATGGAATTGTTTCCAGGGAGGGTGGTGGGGTGTGCTGGGGGCACTGCCCAGCCCAGCTGGGAGCACCCCCTCCCACCGTGCCCGGACAGGGTGAAGATACCGGCTCTTGGGGAAAACAGCTTGCCCGGGTTCAGGGAGAGGACATAGAAGCAGTGAAATCTGAGCTGGGGGCCTCCTTCCCGCTGGCCCCATGCCGGGAGGAGGAATGGGGAGGTTTCCCACCGCGGGCCAGGCTCAGCCCTCGCCGCACATCTGTGGCAGCACGGTGGGAGTAGGGACCGCGGGGACCCCCGAGGGACACGGGCAGCCCCTCTGCTGCTCCCGGTAAGGCTTCGGGGTGCCAGAAAGTGGGTGCAAGCAAGGACAAGGCAGCCATGGCCTTTGCTGTCCTCAATCACAGCTGCAGCTGAGGTGGGGCAGGCACACGAGTGAGGATGCTCGGGAACGAACTCCTGCAGAACGCGGATCCAGCCGGGTGCCAGGGCCACGGGATGCCCGTGGCTGTGTGCCCGGTGCCCTGCGCCACGTGTGCCGGGCAGGTGGAGGAGCCACACGTGGTTCGAGCGGCTCAGGGTGCGAGGGGGCTGCGCTCGCAGCCGCCCGGCCCCGCCGGCTGTGCCAGCGAGCGGCACTGTCGGCCCGCGCTGCCGCATCGCCGCCGCCTATTTTTAGCTCTTTTTATCATTTCCCCCCCCCCCAGCGCTGGAAATGAAAACGAAGTCCTTGCAGCAGGGACGTCCCTCCGGCCGCGTGGCAGCGGCGGGGGAGCGGGCTGGGGGGGAGGCTCGGCCCCCCCGGTGCGGAGCGGCTCCGCGCTCACCTTGAGCCGGCGGGGGATGGATGCTCCGGGGAGCGCCCGGCAGCGCCATTGGCTGTCCCGCCGGCTCCGGGGCTATTTATGGTGCTCGGGCCGCGGGCCGGCACTCGCTCCTCTCCCGGCCCCGATGTACCACGCCATGGTGGACTTTTCCGAAAAATACCTGGAAAGGTAGGACAGCCAGCATCCTGCCAGGAAGGGGGGATGTGCTGCCCAGGGATGGTTTGGAAAGCAGCACGGGGTGATGGTGCTGGGCCTCATGGTCATGCTGGGGTGCTGTGGCAGATCACTTTATAGAGGAAACTCCGGAGTGAAACCAGTAATTTTTAAATGGAATTATTTTTCCCGTGGCATTCACTGTGCAGTGTGGCTGCAGCTGGGGGCTGTGCCTGCCCGTGGCTGTCGCAGCCTGGGTTGGTGCCACTCCTTCTTTGCAGGGGTGTGCGAGAGGAGCAGCACGTGGAAGTTGGGGAACTTCCTTAGGAGGTGTTTGCCTGGTGTGTTCCAGCTGGAAAATCCACTCAGGAGCCGGGATCACCGGCCTGCTGTGGGCCGGCTGGTCCTGTGCCAAGGGCTGTGCTGCGGAGGTGACCCACGTGTGCCACACAAAGGGTGCTCAGTGCCCTGCCAGCCCCGTGAATGCTGGCCTGCTAAAGTGGGAACACTGCTGAAATTGTTGCTTGAGGCTGTGTGGGATGGCTCTCCCGTGTGCTGGCGGGTCCCCAGCTGCCACTGGCGTTGGCAGAGCGGTGATGGGAGGCAGATGGTGTTTGGAGTGGGAGGATCCGTGTTTGGATCCACTTTTCCCACGTTAGTGGGTGCCTGGCAGCAGCAGGACGTGTGTCCTGCTGGGATCACAGCCCAGGGGGTGTGAAGGCAGTGAAACTGTTTGTGTCTGTGAGGGTATGGATGGCACCAGGGACTGGAGGGAGCAACTGCCCTCTACAATCATTCTGTGGCTCACTGGACTGAGCCACGGGGTTGTTGCAACTCTTTTATTTTTCCCAGTGTTTCTGTGTTTTACCCTCCTGGGACTGGAGAGAGCTGTGGGTCTGGAGAACATCACCTGGGGTGGTGCATCCGTGCCCTGAATCCCTCTTGTCCCACTCATGTCCCTGGGCATGGCTTGACCAGGTAGAGGTGGCTTCTCTGAGCATCCTTGCTGTGTGACCTGTGGGAGGTCCTGTAGCATTGAATTTGCAGAATCAGAAAGAGCAAGAAGTGAAAACTGAAGCCACTTGCCTAATGAGATGTAGATAAGGATTTAAAGGGTAGACTCTATGTGTGTTGAGAAAAGACTGATGCTCTTAAGTTTTGATAAATACATTATATCCACAGGCAGTGAAACACTCTCTGTGTGCACTTTATGATGAGATCGAAGATCGTATTTTAAATGGAAGAAATTAAAAACACATATGGAAGCTATAATTCTTTCCAGTTATAAGGCTTCCAGCCACATGTAATTAAGATAGCATTATACTCGCTTTTTAATGAGTGACAGATCACTGTCATTGGGAGAAGACTGC
Source organism: Cichladusa arquata (assembly GCA_026413545.1). Lineage (NCBI taxonomy): Eukaryota > Metazoa > Chordata > Aves > Passeriformes > Muscicapidae > Cichladusa > Cichladusa arquata. The sequence goes on along the minus strand of JAOTQP010000770.1, from coordinate 1,209,697 downwards.
CAGAAAAGGGAGTGAGAAGCAAGGCCCAAGCGCTAAGAATTGTCGCTGCTGGCTGGTTTTTGGTTTTTGGGAGGCGTTTGGTGCCGTCCCGCCGGGTGCCGGGTGCAGTGACCGCGCCGCGCCGCGCGGGGGCAGCACCGCCCGTCCCATCCCTGCCCGTGCGGCGCCGCTCGGGGGGCGGGGGGGGCTCCTTTCCCCAAAATTCCGTAAAACTTTGTGTTCCTGCCCGGGGAAACCGAGAGTGCCATGTCCGTGTGTCCGTCAGTCTGTCTCTCCAGGGATGCTGTCACCCGTGCGCGGGTGATAGCGCGGGGTGTCTTTGCCCCAGTGCCCTGCGCTGCCAGTCACGGCCATGGAAATGTCCCCACGGCCACGCCCCACGCGGGCTGGCACCGCAGACTGTGACCACCCGCGGGTGCGTGTGTGGGTGCACCCAGGGCAGCGCTGCTCCCCAGCCCGCTCCGCCCCGCCGCCGGCCCCGCTGCCTTCCCGGGATGCCTGCGCTCTATAAATAACCCTCGTAAATCCTCGCCGCGATTATTTTTCCCCGCCGTCTCTTGAAAGGCCCCACTATCCGCCTTGGCGCTGATTTTTCCACCTTTCCTCAAGTTTCCCCAGCAACGGCAGAGCCGTCCCAAACAGCGGCGGGGCTGACACAGCCTTTACTCACTCGCGGCCGCCCCACGCCGCATTTAAAGCTCTGGGCGCTGAGCCCTCCCACTTCCCGTTCCGCGCTGGCCGCTGCGGGCAGGAGCGCGGCTCGGGGCGGGCGGCAGAGCGGCTCGGGCTGTCCCCGCTGTCCCCGCAGCACGGACTGTCCCTTCTGTCCCCGCTGTCCCCGCGGCACCGGCTGTCCCCGCAGCCATGCCCTTCTTCCGCGACCTGTCCAAGCCGCAGCCGCTGGAGTTCCACGCGGAGATGCTGCTGGCGGTGCAGCGGCCGCACTCGGGCAGCCTGCAGCGCCGGCACACCATGAAGGAGTAGGTGATGGGTGCTGGGCGCTGCCGGGGGGTCCCCGCGGGGCTGGGGGTCCCCTCGGCCGCCCGCTCACACTCGCTCTTCTCTCTAGAGCCAAGGACATGAAGAACCGGCTGGGGATTTTTCGGCGGCGGAACGAGTCCCCCGGAGCCAACCCCTCCGGCAAACTGGACAAAGTGCTCAAATCCCTCAAGTAGGTGCTGCGAGCGGGAGGCGTGGGGATGGGGACTGTGGGGATGGGGACCGTGAGGATTTGGGGATCGTGGGGATGGGGACAGTGGGGGTAGGGACGGTGGGGATGGGGACCGTGGGGGCTTGGGGACAAGCTGTGGTCTGGAGCTCCTCACCTCCAGGACGGCTGTGTTCACCCCATTTGGGGAGGCTGTGAACAAGGTTTTTGTATCTGGAGGAGCATTTAAAATATTTTTTTTTGGCCGAAAATCTCCTGCTGGAGGGTGAGAGGTCCTGCCTGCACAGTGGCACCGCAGCAGCTTGGGCTGGAAATTTACCTGACAGCAGCGTTCTCCCAGTGTTTGTCTATGGAACTTTAACTGACCAGAGGATGGTTTGAAAAACCACTTTGCTCTGCAGATGCTTTAGCAGCTGGAGAACAAGCCCTCCCTGCTCTTGCTGCTGGCAGCTTCTCTGGCTGCTTGAATGGAGCAGCTGAAATCCCACTTCTCCGCAGCTCCACATCAGCCGGAGTTTCTCCAGCTCTTCCTCAGACACCCCAAGTGCCACAGCTGCCTGCACAGACCTCCTGGGGTTGGATTTTCTTCCTGCCAGCCTAAAGGCAGTGGTTTTCTTTTGGCAGAGCTGCTGTGGCACTGCCTGGTGCAGAGCCTGGCTCTGCCTTTAGCTGCTCTGCTGGTGCCAGTACCAAGGTGGGAGCCAGGGCCAGCCCTCTGGGCACACAGCAGGGCTTTATCCTCTGGAAACGTTTAGCAGGAGGCTGATTTGGGAGCTGGGAGCAGCCGTGCTGGGCTCACAGCCTGGCTTTTAATCCACTGGAAATGTTTAGCAGGCAGCAAAAGCAGCTTTTGCTGCTGAGCTTTGCCAACGTGCTGTCCATTTTCCACAGGCCCACTCCCGAGGAAGCACTCAAGTGGGGGGACTCCCTGGAGAAGCTGCTGCTGCACAAATGTAAGTGTGTGTCCATCCCTTCCACTTGTGTTTGCTGCCAGGGGAATATCCAGACACGTGCCTGGATAAAGCTGGGATTTCCTCTGTTAATCCCTTCCGGTGTTTGGGGATGCACAAAGCGAAATTAGCCTCCCTCCTTGTCCTCAACCCTCCTGCTCCTGCCTGGCCCAGGGGGGATCTTGGTGACAGGGGCTGGGGAGAGCTTCAGGTCGGGGCTGCAGCCCCCCAGCTTGGGGAGGAGGAGGCTGTGATCCATGTGTGTGCCTGGTTTGGGGCTGTGCCGAGGGTCCATGGAGCAGGAGCTGCTTTAGAACATCCCAAAGATGGGAGAACAGCCCTTCTCAGGCACCCCATCCTACACCCAGCCCAGGGGGATGGCCAGGGGATCCTGTCCCCACTCCAGCCCAGGCTCCCTTCTGGCTGTGGGTGCTGCAGCCAGGCTGGGGATGTGCATTCAGCTCCTGGATGGGCTGTGCTGCGGTGCTGCCTGGCAGTGCCTTGTGCCTGTTTGCACAAGGGGGTTTTTCGGGCAGTGCAGGGAGGTGGTTTGGGCTCTGCAGGAGCTGTGGGGCTGTTCCCTGTCTGTGAGCAGGAGCAGAGCTGTGTCCCTGTCCCCCACAGACGGGCTCGCTGCCTTCAGGGCCTTCCTGCGCACCGAGTTCAGCGAGGAGAACCTGGAGTTCTGGCTGGCCTGTGAGGAGTTCAAGAAGATCAAATCCCAGTCCAAGATGGTCTCCAAGGCCAAGAAGATCTTCTCTGAGTACATTGCCATCCAGTCCTGCAAGGAGGTGAGGGTGGCTCCCACGCTGGTGTGCGGCTCCCGGCGCCGTGGCTGCCTGGGGAGCTGCTCAGCAGCCCTGGTTCCTCTGCCCACAGGTCAACCTGGACTCCTACACACGGGAGCACACCAAGGAGAACCTGCAGAACATCACCCGCAGCTGCTTCGACCTGGCCCAGAAGAGGATTTATGGGCTCATGGAGAAGGACTCGTACCCCCGCTTCCTCCGCTCCGACCTCTACTTGGACATAATCAACCAGAAGAAAGGCAGCTCCCCGCTGTAGGCCCAAGGACTGTCTCGGGGCAGGCTGGGAGCTGTGTGTTTACATGGAATTGGGCAGTGGAGGCCTTCCTGGGAGCTGCTTGTGCCCCCAGGCCGTAGGGACACGGGGCAGCTGGAGGCACCGAGCTCGGGGCCGAGGGGACCCACAGCCAGGCAGGCTGGTACTGCTGCAGCTCCTGTCCCACCATCGCTGGTACGATGCCTTCAGCGTGGATTTAGCAGGAGGGGAGCTCCCACAAGACTACTGTGAAGCACCTGCCCCAGCCAGAGCGTTGCTGGAAGGTGGAGAGCAAGCCCAGCTCGGCGAGGAGGAGGGGTTCTCGTGCAGGGCTCTGGCAAGGGGACAGCAGCACCGACACAAACACCATCCTGGATTAAAGCCTTGTGAACTGGAGCAGCCCCAGGATGCTGCTGTGCCTCCCTGTGCCATGGGGCTCCTGGAGCAGCTCTGGCAGGAGCCCGGCGCTTCCTTGGCTCGTGGTGGGTCCCCTGGAGCAGCAAGAGCCGGCTCCTTGCCCTGTGCTGGAGGTGTGCAAAGCACCCCCTCCTGCCCTCCCCCCTGGTTTATTTATTGCCCTCCTGTAGCTGGACACGTTGCTGTGTGATAGGGACCCCTGTGTCCTCCCCGTTCCCAAGTTACAAGTGCAATATTTGTGTGTGTCGCGGCCGAGTTCTCCGGCGGAGTGGATGCCTTTTTCTTTTTCCAAGTGTGTAGATTTGGTAAGGTAGCAGGTTTGGTGTGCCAGAGCCATTCCCTGGCAGCAGGCCGCTGGGGGAGCCTGGTGTAAATATCAGTGTATCGATGCCCTGACGACGGAGGGGCTGGTGATGGAGAAAAGCAAACTCTGTGCAGCAGCCGCTCTCCTGACTCTGGATAACAATGCTGTGTTTGGGAAGGGGGGGTTCCTGCTGGCCCTGGCAGGGCAGGATGCACTGCCTGCCTCCCAGTTTACAGTGCAAAGCATCTCTGAAGCTAGAAAAAAAACCTACATTGTCATGGTCATTGGTAAATAAAAGGAGAATATCATTTCTTGTAGCTGGCTTTTGTTCGTGCCGTGTTTGTCAGCACTGGTGGGGCTGCGCAGCCCTCGCCTCGCTGAGGAGTGTAAAATCCTGTTACTGTGTGGCTAAAGAAGGGAAAATGTGGTTCCATGAATTTCTGAGCTGTTTTTTATGATGGAGCAGCTGCCAGATGCTCCTGAGGCCAGGTCTGGGTGTAGGAGCAGAGTTTTGCCCCAAGTGAGATTGTTGCCAAGGTCAGTGGTCGCTGTTAAACATGAACCAGGGAAATGGTTTCTCTGGCCAGGGAAATGCCCAAACACACCAGTGACCTCCTGCAGCTCTGGGTCCCTCTGGGGACACACCAAAAGCAGCAACAAAAAGCTATTCCAGGTCCATGCACAGCTTGGCAGGGCTGCTCCTCCCCAGCAAAGACAGTGCTCTGGTGTAGGATGCAAATGTTTTGTAAAGGCTGTTCAGGGTGTGTTTGGTACCTGAAGTGTGACCTGGTTGTGATTGGCCTTGGATGGCTCAGGGATGTGACTGGTGTCGCAGGGCTGTGCTGGGCTGTGGTGTGGCTGCCCAGAGTGCTGCTGATGCCCGGGGATGTGTGGCTGCCCCACCTGAGCACAGCTCTCCCCAGGTGCCATCTCTTCTGCCTGTTTTCCCTCTTCAAACAGCCAGAGGTGATGCCAGGTGGGGACACTGAGGCAGAGCTGGGGCTCTGCTCAGGGCTTGGCTGGAGACAGCAGGGTTGGTGACATGGCTCTCTTGGTGGCTCTCTGGAGATGCTGTTGGCACCCCAGGTCAGGATGCATGGATGGGGTCCCAGTGGTGACCCAGTCCCTGACCCCAGAGCTGCTGGGGCCTGGTGGGTGGCTGCACCCTCACAGCTGCCTCCTCCAAGCCAGACCATCCTTTTTCTCCTGGCACTGCCCAGAGCTTTCATCTCCTCTCCTTCCCAGCTGGGAGGATTTCCCTTTGTGTTTGGACTCAACACAGATTTTCTTGCACCTCCCCCTTCTCTCCATCCACACCGTCCTGAGCTCCTCACTCCATCCCAAACCTGTGTTAGGAAACTTACAGCAGCACCCCTTCATTGCCCATCCCCCCATTTTTGCATGTCCCCAGGCTCACTGGGACACCCCCAGAGGGTCTGGGCTCGGGGCAGCTCAGTCCCTGCCCTGAGCACAGCCCCAGCAGCCCTGGTGCATCCCATGGTGCTGGGGATGCTCAGGAGCATCCCAACCCCAAACCACACTGGGTTCTGAGCCTACAACCTCCTTCCCTCCAGGAATTATCCCAGCCCAGTGAGCCAGGCAGGCAGGGAGGGCTGGACCTGCCCTGGGATGTGTAGGGTGGGAATCTCAGCTTTGATCCCTGCAGGGGACAAAGGCACCATGGAGATGGAGAAAGGGAGACCTGGGGTGACTCCCTGGAAAGATGGAAATAGCCCTGGGTGAGTGGCAGGAGCTGGGTTACTGCTGTAAGAGAATTTATTGCTGGTTCCAGGCTGGCCTGAGTCACTTGGCAAACACCATCCCCACATGCTTGGAGACACTCGATTCCCTGCAGAGACAGGCCTGGGGGGGAAGCTGGAAGTGCCACGTGCTTTTTCCATGTTTTCCTGGGATGGCCAGGGATCCCTGCACAGGACAGGTCCCAAAATGAACTCAGGTCTCCTTGTGGGCTCTGTGGTGGCACTGAAGCCACAGCTCTGTCCTCTCTGTGCTGTGGGACAGGGGCTGTGACAGCTTCTCCAAGACTTTGTGCTGCAGAGCAGAAATGTGAGGAGCTTGGAGCATCTGTGTGGGAACTGGATGAGGGAAGTCAGGCCATGGACAAACTGTGGGGTTTGTTCTGGGGACACTCACAGGGATGGAGATCCAGCCCCGCTGCCCTGAGGGGACAGAGGGAACTCTTACAGGGACACTGAGCTTACAGCACAGAAGGGGAAGATAAATGTCCTTCTTTAGCACAAAATCAGACATCCAGGACAAAATCCAATCAGGCCAAGAGAAGAAATTCCTGACTGATCAATGCCAGTGCCACAAGCCTGTGTGATGGGAATGGGAATTAAGCATATTCCTAATTCCTAATTTGAGCCACAGCCTCAGCCCAAGCGGCTGGAGGGACATTCCCAATGCTGGGATCACAGGGGGTCACCTGGCTGGGGATGGCCCTGGGGGAGAGGAGGGGACATTGCCTGCCCATGAAGGGTGACAGTGGAGCTGCTGCCTGTCCTGGGCTCATCCCGAGGATCAGGGATGTGGGGAAGAGCTGCCTGTGGACATCACTGGCCCAGCCAAGGGGAATTTCCCAATGTGGAAAACGGTGCCTTCCAAAATAGAGAGGATCTTATCTGGGCAGATAACGAGGATTTATCTCTGGGCTAAAAATTAGTGGTTGCTGAGTTGCAAATAGTCCCAACTCAGCCGTGTTTGTTGTGTGCAAACAGGGCAAAGTCCACCGAGGTGCTCCTGGTTCATCCATGGGACAAAGCTCACCCAGCCAAAGGCAAAACTCCCCAGGAAAGGGATTTACGTGGGAAAATGGGAATTAGCACCAGAAAGAGCTGAAAGGTTCAAAAACTGACGTGATTCTGGGTGTGAAAAAGGTAAAACATCCTAAGGTCCTGGGTTTAATGTGATGGTTTCCTCACACCCTCCGGGGTGAGGAGGTTGGGATGAACAAAAAGCACTTGGAGAGGTGGGAAAATGTCTCACCTGTCCCAGGAGATGGCTTTGACCCTTCAGGTGTCCCTCAGCTCAGTATTTCATCAGCTGCCTGATGTGGCTGGCAGCCAGGGATGGGTGCTGAGGTCACCTGTGATTTACAAAAGCAAAGGAAACTCTGAATGTGGCAGCTGAAAATGCAGCTCAGGCTGCTGAGCACCTCTGGAATGGAGAGTGTGGTCATCCCAGGTGAGCACCTGCAGCAGCTGGGCTGCAAGGAGCCTCACTCCAGAGCTGGCTGGAAGGCAGGAACACAAAGCTTTTCTCTTATTTCTACAGAAACAGAAGTTTGCCTTTTTTGCAGGAGTGTCCTGTGCCCCCAGATGCTCCAGCACTGTGCAGCCTCTACGGGGCTTTTCCAAGGCACCCATCCTGGAGGACAAACTTACCCAAATAAACATAACTTTCTACTGAGCAAAATCATTCCTTGGACCCCTGATTAGACAATTATTCTCAAAATAGAAGCAAGGCTGCTTTCCAGCCACAGACTAAACACAGCTCAGCAGTTTGATACTGAAACCACTGACACATGAATTCCCTGCCTGGAATTAACAGCTGAGCTGCTGTGACAGTCTCTTCACCCTGCTCAGGGCTACTGAGGCATATCAGGAGCACCCTGAGCTCTGATTTGGGTGGCTGAGATGCCCAGGAGCTGTCTGGAGACCCACCAGGAACACCCAGCTGTCTGCACCGGGGGGATGGAGGTCAGGCTTGGTCTGGGTTTGTCTGGGGACTTTGGCATCCTCTGGGTGTGATAAGGGTGAGAGGGTGCAGAGTGTGTCTGAGGCTCTTGTCCTTCCTGCTGGTGACCCCAAGGCTGGGCTGGGGGTGAGGGGTGCTCAGCTCATTGTCCTGCCCAGGGTGCCACAGATGCTCTTCCAAAGCATCCTTGGATTGAGGCTGGCAGGACCAGTGCCACCAACCCCTGCAGGTGGCATTAGTGATGTCACCCCTAAACAATCCAAGGGAGCAAATACAGAGAAAGTAAAAAGCTTCTGAGGTAAAAATAAAACCAGACTCAGAGATTTCTGTCAAGGACACAAACTCGGCTCGGCTGGGCTGGTGCCAGGGCAGGAAATGCAGCGGTGGTGAAGTCCCCTGGGTGCCTCCAGCTCATTGGGGAAGCATTGTTGTGTCCCTCTCATTGCTCATTTTCTGATTCTTCCGTGCATGAGGTCATTTTTAGTCAGCCCATCCAGCTCACACATTCCCTGGAGCTGGGGAGGAAAGCAGATAACTCTGAGTGCAGCCAGCCCCGAGGCTGGGGAGGATGGAGAAAGGATGGAGGAAAGTACTTTTATTAGTGGCTGAGCAGGGCTGGGGCACAGGGAGGGGATGAGGGGTCCCTGTTCCTCAGAGTGACCCACTGCCAGCACCCCCAGCCCCTCTGTGCACCAGGCACAGGGATGGAGCTGAGAACGGATTCTGATCTTGGGAACATCGGGGATCCCCCATTTCCCTGCCTTCCTCCCTTGGCAGAGGGAGAGGTGGAGGGAGCTGGGGAGAGGGAGAAGAGCCAAGCAGGAGCAGTGGGGGCTGTGGATGGACTGTTTGCACAGGAGCCATTTGCAAGTAATTTCTTGTCCCTTCCTGAACTAATGGGACAATTATTTCGGGCCACATGTGTTTCTCATGGAAAGTTCCACCCAGGCCATACGTCAGCTCCTCAGGGGAGCAGCCCTGCTGTCCCTAACGTGATTTTCTAGACAAAGACAAGCAGGTGAAACTGCTGCTCCTGGGCCTGGGGACAGCTGTGATGGGTCACAGAGCACCAAACAAAGCTCCCAGGGCAGAACGGGCTCACGTGCTGAAAGCTGATCCCCAGGGCAAACAAGCTCTGCTCTGCTCTTGGAAGGAGCTCCTGTGCTTGACACAGGGCCTGGGATGTGTCCATCTGCCTTTGTGCCCTGCTCTCTCCAGCCAGATCAAGAGGGGTGTGGAGAAATCAGAGAGAATCCTGTAGAGGTGCTGAGGTGGGGGAATGGAGAGGGATGGGATGTCACAGCATGCACAGCTTTGGGAAGGACAGCAGGAAAAGTGATGGAGCCAAACTTTTCCTGGTAGCACCAGGTGACAAAATAAGGGACAAGAGCCACAGCGTGTGACAGCTCACAGACCTTCAGCTGGGACAACAGGACAGATGTTCTCATGGCAAAGCTGGCACAGCAGGAAGACAGCCCCACAGAAGGAGGGGTCTCATTGCTGGAAGGGGTCCAGAGCTGACCCCAGTCCCAGGTGACATGTCCAGGTGTGGGGACATTCCTGGTCTGTGGGAGGGCTGGGGCACAGACCCCAGGATGCACCCCTGGCACCCTGAGGAGCTGTGCAGCTGGACAGGGACAATGTCCCCAGGACACAGGAGGTGCAGGACAGAGCTGCAGGAGGCCAAAGGCCTCAGATGAAGATGAGTCCTGTGTTTTTCTACAAGGAAAAAATTAAATCCCAAAGCTTGAGGATGGGTCCATTGTGTTAATGCTGGAGCTGAAGGAAGAATCCTTCCCTTTGCCCTCTGACCACTTAGAATCTGTTTGGTTGTAGGTAAAAGATGGGAACTGACAGCCAAATTTTGGCCTGACTTGGGCTGTGGGATGGCCCTGTGGAGCTCAGGGTGACATCTCTGCTGTGCTCAGCTGCCCTGTCCTCTAGCACAAAATCTCATCTCCCTGACTGGTAATTTTGATCTCCATGTTGCTGTGTTTTCTAGAGATAATTCCTAAAATCTCTTTTTTTTGGCCAGCCAGGCTTGAGCAGCACTGATAGCAGTGCAGGGCTTGGTGTGGGATGGGGATCCTGGATGGCTCCTGCAGCTATTGCCCTACGTATTTTATTTAATTTGTCATTTTTATGCAAACAATCAAGTTAATTAACTAGATGATCTTTCAGGGAGCACAAGTGTTGCCAGAGGTAGGAAGTCTGATAAGTTGATCCAGCCAGTCTTTCCTTTCCTAAAATAAATAGAGAGGAAGGAAGTAGGATGGGAGCCCCTGAAAATCACATTTTAAATAGTGTCAGCTTTTATGGCTGAGCCATAAAACTGTAGTTCCTGAAGCACAGGCACGGCATTAATGAGATGATAATTATGGACACACTCATTGCTGCAGCTCCATCACAGCCCAGGAATTAACCCTGGCAAGGAGCAGGGTGGGCTCTCCTGCTCTCCTCTGCTGTGTCCATGCCAGGGAAGTGGTGGACAATAATAATAACTTGCCAGGGAAGTCATTCCCAGGAGAGCTCCCACTGCTCTGCCTGCCCTTCCCACAGCTCAGGGCCAGCCAGGGTGGTCTCAGCACACAGGGCAGTGCTCTGGCTCCCTGCAGGCAGCTCTGGCACTCTGGGGAATTTGGAGTCCCCAGCACAGGACTCTGAGCATGAGTGACCTCCCAAGGGACAATCCCTCCCTGTCCCTCCTCTCCTGCACACAGAACAGCTTCAGGGCCACCACTGGAGATCCAGAGGGGTCAGCTTGGACCTCCTGGTCCATCTTGTGTCTGAACAGGCTTCAAGGGCACTGCCCCCTCTGCACAGGGGTGTTTTGGAGGGAGGGAAGTTTGCTGGGAAATGTGCCAGCCCTCGCTGGCTCCTTGTCCAGGCACATTCCATCATCCAGAGCTGCCAGCCAGAGCCTTCTGTGCCCTGCAGAGACACAGACCCCACAGGGGTTTTTTACTGCACCTGAGTAGGAAGAGGAGACTCCTGCTGTGCCACTTTGTCCCCACAGACCACGACCAGAGCTTGATTTCTCCTGGAGCTGGAGAGGCAAAGCCTCCTGAGGAAGGTGGGAAGATGATTTCCTGCTTGTGTTTGTGGCTGCACAGGTTTGTGGGGACAGGTGTGGCACCCCCAGCCAGCCTGAGCTCTCTGGGGGGGGGTCACATGCTGGAGGTGTTTTAAAGACCACTCATGTTTGGGTGTTGTGGTTCCATCCTCTTGTTCTGCTCATCTCCCCTGTTTCTGAGAGTGGCTGAAGGTCCTGCTTGCTGGATAAAGACAGGCTTGGGGAATTCAGCTGTTTTTTTAACCCTGAGGCTCCTATCTCCCCAAATGCTCCATTTCTTGGGTGGGATTTTGAAACCAAATGAATGCAGGTCCTACTCCTTGGCCTTCCATCCTCTGTGTTCTGTGCTGTGTTTCTCTGGCTGAGGGGTTTGGATGGGCATCCTCACATCTGGGCTCACCTGAAACTGGGTTCAGCTGAAGCTGGGCACAGCTTAAATGGGGCTCAGCTGAAGCTGGGCTCAGCCTGGGCAGTGAGGAGAGGCACCACCCAAACCTCACAGCCAGTCCCACTGGCAGTGATGCTGCAGGAGCAGTGGGACCCAGCAGGGGGGTTCCATGCCTTTTCTGCTCCTCCTCCTGGTCCTGCCCAGCACACTCTGCTCCTGTCACCTGAGAGGAAAGTAAGAGCTGCTGAATCCAGGTCTTGTGAGAGATGGGGGAATTCTCACCCTGCCCATGCTGCAGGGTCCTCCCAGGGGGGCTCTGCACTGGGCAGGCACAGCTGGGCTGGCTGGGGACACTGCTGGGCCACTGCCACAGGCTTTGTCCTCACAGCATCATGGACAGATTTCAGGTGGGACTCAGGAAAAACAATGAGCACCTGGGTCCTGCTCCCCATGGAGTGACTGGACAAGGGGAAATGGCTTCAAACTGAAAGGGTAGGTTTAGGATTTTGGGCAGGAATTGTTCCCTGGGAGGGTGGGCAGCCCTGGCACAGGGTGCCCAGAGCAGCTGTGGCTGCCCC
>JAOTQP010000770.1:1166359-1178515 GCA_026413545.1 Cichladusa arquata | reverse complement strand
AGCGCACGGGGGAACGCACCGGGGAGCACCGGGAGCCCACGGGGAGCGCACGGGGAACGCACTGGGAGCGCACGGGGAGCGCACAGGGGAAGGCACCGGGAGCGCACGGGGAGCGCACCGGGAACGCACGGGGAGCGCACCGGGAGCGCACGGGGGAACGCACCGGGAGCGCACCGGGGAGCACCGGGAGCCCACGGGGAGCGCACCGGGAGCGCACGGGGGAACGCACCGGGAGCGCACTAGAGCCCGAGCCCCTGGGGCTGCGGCACGGCCAGAGCCGCCCCAGCGCCAGCATGGCCTTGGCAGTGCTGCCCGGAGCCACTCCAGGTGTGCTGGTTGTGTCCCAGGGTTTGCTTTCCTAGTGGCTGGAGGTGATTGATGGGTAAAAAGAGGGAAGTGAGCAGGGGGAGCTGGGTCGTGGAACACTGCAGCCATGCGGGGAGATACATTCTGTAGTATCTAAGGCTTTCTACAGGCCTTCAGGTTTTACTTATGCTCTTGGTGTCACAACAATTTGCTTATTGATGTTAAGAACTTGGACAGAAATTCCATGAAAAATACATTCCTGTCAATGTGGCAAGCTTCACCATGCTGAGAGGATGGCCTTGAAAATCCAACAGACTTTGACAGACATCTGTTGATGTTTTGTCAGCTGCTTTCCAGTTTTAATGTGCGAGCTAGTGAGGCAGAGGGTGTTCTCTGGAGCAGTATGGCTCTGCTGGCTTCTGCCATGACTGTTCTGCTTTGAGCCTTCTGCGCTTCCAGTGAATCTTATTATGGCACAAATAGTGTGAAATTATTAAATTACTCCCATAAATTATCAAATGTCAATAATCATTTAATAAAAATTCCATTCTAGTGAAGTGATCTCCCTAAAATAAGCTCTAATAAAATTAATTGATACAGGAGGCAGGGCCACGTCCTGTCCCCTTTGATTTTGCTGTGCCAGTGGTTCTGGTAGTGCTGAGCAGCCCTGTCCAGATGGGAGCTCCTGGAGCCCTGCTGGATTCAAGGCCCTGGAGGGAAGGGGAGGTAGCCTGGGGTTCTTCACACAGGCCCAGAGTCATGGCAGGCACTGGCAGAATGGTGCCTAGTTTGAATTTTTTTTTTTTTTCTCCTTGTGTCAGTGGTTTTTTTCTATATCTTTATCGCAGCAAAGTGAAGTTTCTATTTCTGAGTAGTTAAAGATTTATGTGATAAAGGGAAGTCTGTAAAATTAGGTGGAACGGCGATTTGCATTTCAGCCTGAGGTACAGAGAGGCTGAGCTTCTTCATCACTTCTGCCCACTTTGAAAGAACATCTGCTACAGACTCAGCTTGTGAAGGGTCTTGGGAGGCAGGTCATTTGTGACACTGCAGCCTGAGATTCCAGAATTTAAGAATAGATTTTGAGTGGTGTAGCTTAGCTGGGGCATTATGAAGAATGAAGTGCTGAGTTTGTAGCTGATTGGAGCTAAATTGAAGCTAAACTGGGTTTGAGTACAGAATCCAAAGTCCATCAAAGCCAATGAAAACACACTGATGGTCTTCAGAGGATGCTTTTATAGGCGCTCCTAGGACCACAGCTCCTTCACCCATCTTCTTACTCATGTGTGTTTCTGGGGTTGAGTCCATCTCGCTGGAGACTTCAGAGCAAAGTGCAGCTTCCCCCCGAGGCACAGCTCCAGTCTCTGCTGGCTGAGACAGGGATAGAACCCAGGGAACAGCTGGAGCTGGGCCAGGGCAGAACAGGCTGGAGCTCAGGGCAAGGTTCTTCCCTCCCCCAGAGGTGCTGGCACTGCCCAGGCTCAGGCTGGAGCTCAGGGCAAGGTTCTTCCCTCCCCCAGAGGTGCTGGCACTGCCCAGGCTCCCCAGGGAATGGGCACGGCCCCGAGGCTGCCAGAGCTCCAGGAGCGTTTGGACAGCGCTGCCAGGGATGGACAGGCTGGGATTGCTGGGGTGTCTGGGCAGGGACAGGCTGGGATTGCTGGGGTGTCTGGGCAGGGACAGGGGCTGCACTGGGTGATCCTGTGGGTCCTTTCCAGCTCAGGGGATTCTCTGATTCTAAGTTCACCACAGAGCAGACCAAGCAAGCGTGGTCACTCTGCTCTGCAAGGGTGGATGAAGGCTGAGTCCCAGGCAAGACAGGGCTTGAAGAAGCTGCTTTTGTAGCAGTGCTGCCATGGGGAGGAGGATCCTGGCCTCAGCACTCGCTTTTGGGGTTGGCACCCAGCAGCTGCTGTGCCAGAGGGCTTGGCTGGTTTGCTGTAAATAATTCCTGGAGCCTGTGTGCTGTGCCCAGGCCTGTGACGGCAGGAGCTGGGAACTGAATCCCAGCACATGATCCCACTGGCTCCTGTCCGTGGCTAAAATACCTCAGGAGGGATAAGAACTGCCCTGTAGTCAGGACAGTTACCATCTCTTACAAGAGCAGCCAGGCATTATCTGCCCACAAAACACTGCTGTGAGGGATGTCTGGAGCCCAGCAGATCCCACATGACCAGGGAAATTGAGGAGTGAGCCTGGAAGTCTGGCTGCTGCCTCAGCCCCGAGGAGCAGCCCAAAGACATGGCTTTCAGAGCCATCCAGACAGCTCTGACCACGGCCTGTCTTCCCTGCCCTCTCTGCCTCCAGATCTTTTCCATCTTTTGTTGGTCCTTCCTGCCAGGAGGCCCCCAGTTCCTCCTCTTTCCCCATGGGGCTCTTACAGCCGTGGCAGCAGCACTCCTGACTGCTCTGTGGGGACTGGGATAGAGGGAGGATCTCTGGTCACTGCTTGTGCTGCTCCTCCCCTCCCTGACCATTCCTGTTCTTTGCTGCCCAGAGGCTGCTGGACTGGCTGGACAGCCACTGCCAACTCACCAAGCTGGGAAACCTTTTCTCCTTTCTTCCATGTAGCAGAAGTGCATCAAAACATTCTTCCAAACCCACATTCAACTCACTCTAGGAAAGATGTGTCCTTTTCCTGAGTAAAGGCATGACAAAGAGTAGAGGAAGGACCTTTCTCCTGAATTCATCTCACCTCACCTCATCTCATCTCATCTCATCTCATCTCATCTCATCTCATCTCATCTCATCTCATATCATCTCATCTCAGTCTCCTCATGGATTGATGGGAGGTTCCTTTCTCTTTTGTCAGTCTATGAGAAGCAGTTTTTGGCCATGATCTAAGGGGTGCCTGTGGGAAGGGGCAGCCAGAGGGGAGGATCAGGAGAAATATCCTATTCTCCTCGGGCAGCTGAACTTCACAAATCCTACCAAAGTCCACCTGACTACAAGAAGAGCTTTAAAAATCTCTGGAAGTCCAACACATCAGAGATAACAGGCTGGGGGTCTGGAGAAGGAGGACTGATGTGCACTGATGGAGAGGAGGCTGCAGGGGAGGAAGGCAGGATAAAAATGTGAGATGGTGCCCAGGGCAGGGTTAAAAGCTGCTGAGGACTGAGGGAAGAGGGAATTTCCATGGCTCAGTCTTGCTCTGCACATTGCCTGCCCCCAGCCTGTGGGATTAATCACTGCCTTTCACCAACACCAGAACAAAAAGATCCCTCCCCCCATGATATAATAATCTGAAAATTCCGCAGCTCCAGTTTAACCAGAGCCAAAAACCTCATTCTGGAGATCCTGCTCCATTTTTCCATGTCCCTATGCCTTTGAAGCCAGCTCCTGATTTCAGTGGGATGACGATGCAGCACACTCTCCAAACCCTATGAATCACTCTGGCCTCGGGGAATTGCCACAAGTCACTTGAGTGGCTAAAAATATCTCTGAGGAAGCAGCACAAAAATACCCATATCCGCTGATGGTGGCTGGGAGGGCACACTCCAAATTAACCTGGTCCTGTTTCTGCCTCCTCATTCCCCGCAGGGTTATTCCATATGGAAGCAGATCCCAGCAAACACAGAGGTTTGTAGGACACTTGGTTGCTGTTCAGGGGGAGAGGGGTGGTGGGAAAAACATTTGTGTGGTTTAAAGGTGGCCTTCAGCTCTGATTTCCAGGGGATTCTGAAGTGCAGGGGGTTCTTCCAGAGCCAGGAGTGCTAAGCAAGGGGGCTGATGGTACTTTTAGAATCATGGAATTTAGCCTGGAAAAGGTTTCTGAGATCATGAGTCCAACCATTCCCCCTGGAATGCACTGCCAAGGCCACCCAACAATGTCCCCAAGTGCCACATTTACACATCTTTTAAATCCTTCCAAGGATGATGGCCCCATGCTGCTCTGAGCAGTTCCAGTTCCTTACCACCCCTTCCATTGGGAATTTTTCCCTAATATCCAAACTAAACCTACCCTGGAGCAACTTGAGGCTGTTCCATCTTGTCTTGATGTTCTCCAGGGCTGGGTGTGATTCACCTCTCCTGGAGGTGCTCCAGCTGTGTCCCTGTGCTTATCTGAACCAATCCTGCTGGGAAGATTTCATCCCAACAGCTCAGTGAGAGCTGCAGGTGACAGAGGGACAGAAGGGTCCTGCACAGCCTGGATGTGGCACCCAGCTGGGCCGTGGGCCTGCAAGGAGCTTCTCCCTGGATGGTTCAGCACAGAGGAGCAGCTGTGCTTGTTTCCCAGGCTGCCCCACACAGCATGGCCAGGAAGGGAGTTCCATGTGTCACACCCCTCCACAGGTCCCATCCAGGCAGGAATAAATCAGTCCATCCCAAAAATACACTCTTCTTTTCCTGTGATGATAAATGCTCTTCCCCAGCCTGCACTGCAGACTCAGCACCATGCAGTGCTGGAGCAAGAGCTCCTTGGAGCTGGAGCACCTCTGGGGTTTTAGGAGCATCACACTCATCACAGAGGGGATCACCCCACCCAGTTCTCTGGCTGAGGGCAGATTTCTCCTGCAGTCACTTCAGCTCATCTCGGACCTTGAGTTTACAGCACAGTGCTGCTTTCTGTCCACTGCTTTCAAAGGAGGCTGATGAGCACATGGGGATGTCCCCATGGGTCTGTCCCACACCCTCAAGGGCATCAAAGCTGTCCAGAAACAATTCCTGGGAGGCTGCCAGGACAATGAAATTGAGCCCATTGAGTCCAACTGTCCCACCTGGAGGAGAAATGTCACCTAAGCAGTGAGAGGTCACCCAGACTCTGGAGTCTGATGTGCTGTGTTTCCAGGGCAGGATGGACATGGATGACTGTGGCAGTGGCCATAAAGCCAAAGACAACACAAGCTCTCCATGCTGGTCCTGTGTTTAGAACACACACTTTGACTTTATGACAACTTGGAATGATGTCACATCCCAAATGGAAACTGGTTCCTCTGAAGGAGTTTGGCTGTTCCCCAAATTCTGGAGCAAGAGATGCTGAAATGAAAGGGGAAGACATTGGGAAGAGTGAATATATGTAAAAAAAAATCGAGTTTGACTGCAAACAAAGCAAAGAATGAAAAAAAAATTTGGAAAAAGTCAAGTAAACATCCTCCATGATGATATTTCCAGACAGTAGAAATATGGTGCAAAGCTGGCCTGGGTTTGTTTATGCTGGAGACAGTCATATCCGAGTGGAAGATTATTGCATTCACTTCCAGAAATAGCTGGAGAATACAAGCAGCAAACATCACCCTTGTACAAAGGTTACATCTGCTGGATGCACAGCACAGATCCCCAGGCAGCCAAAGCCCAGGGACTGATGTCATGGACAGCAGCAGGAATATTTCTCTGAGTGCAGGGTACCTGGTATCTCCTCAACTTACAGGAATTTGGGCAAATGATTAAAGCAAAGCTTATTTCCCTGTGGTTTTATTGATTCCACTCATCCTCCCTCTACGTCACTGAAGTTGTTTCTGTTCCCCAGCTCTGTGGAGGTGAGGTCTGAGCACACAGAATCTGCTGCATCCTCGCTTTGTCCACTGAAAGCAAATCCACAAAACACCACAATAGAAAGCCAAGCAAAACAACAAAAAACAACCCATTGAAGCACTTTTTACCCACTACCATTTGCTTTGTTTAGGTGGCCCTCATTCCCCCTCCCCAAAGGCAGGTGGGAGAGGGGCCAGAGCCGCAGGTCCTGGGGCTGAGCCTGGGGCCAGCTGCTGCCTCTGGCACAAGGCCAAGGAGCCCAGGCACCAAAGGCAAAGCAGAAATGCAGCTCGATGTGTTTGCCCCATGCTGGGAAGTGTTTTCCTTGGGAAGGGCTCTTTGGGATGGAGAAGCACGTTAATAACCCAGCACAGCCTGGCTCCCCGCCAGCGGGGCTGGGATTGAATTACCCGGCAGAGAGGAGGAAAGAGCCCCTCAGAGCTCTCCAGAGGGGCTTGGGGCTGGTTTGTGCCAATCAGCCCTGCAGCAAGAGCCAGACAGGCTGTGCCCATTCCCTGCTCAGTGCCCAGCACCCTCTGGGGCAGGAATCTTTGATGCCTCATTTAAAACGTTCATGGCAGGGTGACAATGAGGCTTCCACTCCTCTTGTATATTTATATTTTTATCAGGCCATAAAACACTTTCTGTGCACAAATGGTGTTGAGACTTGTCCTTTGGCAGAATCAGGGTTTATCAGGAGGTTGCAGCCTGTCCAGATCTCCTTCTACCTGGCACACATGGGTGCAACCCTGAGGGAGAGATCCAGGAGGTTTGGAGCAACAGAGAGACCTGGGATTCACTGCTTCAGAATCAGAGCCTTCCACAGCTCAGCCTCCCTGAAACATGGGCATGCTCAATCTGATACACAACAAGCCTGCTCCAAAAATCCACCACTTCTCTGATGTTTATGATGAGAAGTCAGAGTGGATTTCAGAGAAAATGATTGATTCAGGTTGAGTGTCACGTGCTGAGATCCCTGAGAAGTCAGGTGTCTGCAAGACAACACACCCAGGCAAACAAAACCCTTTTCTGCTGATTCTGCTCTGCACTGTTGTGGTTTTTCTCTCAGAGAAGGTCTGTGTTTATGGCCAAGGAATATGTTGCCAGTCCTTAGCTGTAATTTACACTTCAGTGGATGCATGTTATAAATTCTGGCATGCAAAGATTAATGCAGGCTCATTTTTAAAGTATTCTTATGTGTTTTAAAATGAACACTGAAAGCCTTCAGCACTTGCATACCAAGCACTTTCCATCTCTCTAGCCATCTGTATTGTATTAAAGAATATAACAACTTCAGCTGAGCTATTCCTGCTGAATTCCCTGGGATAACTCTCAGGAAGAGAGGGCCATTTTATGATGGGCTGCCTCAACATTTCTCTGTATTTAATAGGAAAAAAGATCCCAAATCCTCTGCAATTCTTCAGCCTTTTGCTAGGGGAAGGATTTAATAAACTTCTGTTGCTCAACACAATGCATTTGCACCATACTCTGCTGTTTAACACATGTGGGTTGAGAACCTGGGAGTAAATATTCAGCCTTTCCCCCCCCCTTTTAATTTCTGACTAAAATTAAAATTTTAGTGGCAAGTGATGAATCATCATCAAAATTCAAACCATATGGTGGAAGCACTTCTCACATTTTCAGCTCTTCCCAGTGCTGTTTCTTCCTTGACAATAACTCCACAATAGACTATTTCCCTCTCAGCTCAGCTGTAATGAGCCACATGAAATGCTTTGAAATCCTCATGGTTTCGGACTTCACAAACCACAAATAAAAGTATGAATATTTTAGCCAAGTCTTCCATTATTCTCTCCAAAGAGCAGTTAATACATTTTTGGTGATACATGGAGCTTTTGTCCCACAAAGGGATCATTTTAGACATGGAAAACAACTGTATTTAGCTGGCTGTCATGAGTGTGTCCATGGATGATGAACTGTGCTGCACATCTGTGTCTTCTGCAGTGCTCCTTTGCTTATTCTCATGTTTTGCTATTTCTTAGCAACAAAAGGAACTTTGAAAAGCTTTTTTTTTTCCCCTGGAAATTGCACTACAAGTGTCTTTATGTTCCACTTTTACACTTGACAGTGCACCACCAGCATTTCAGGCATTTCCTTTGCTCATCCTGCTCAGCCTTTGGAGTGTTACCCCTGTCTGTGCTCAATCCTGTATCCATGGCCAGGGAACAGGCAGCAGCAGTTCCAATACTTCATTTGTAAATTGAGAATTGCTCTTGGAACCAGTCACAGGCTAAATCATGACATAAATACAAGATAATCATTGGCCAGGCACAGGGGAGTGTTCAGTGCATTTTGGTCCTGCCCTGCACCAGGGGCTGCTCACCCCCTACTCAGCCTGGAGCAGGGTCTTGTGAAAAACAAGGTTCACTGTCCTGGTAGATTTAAAAAGGTTTAATAAAAGACAATAAGAGACAAACAATAAAGCAAAAGGTTACAACGGGCCGGGTGCTTGACATTCAGCCAAGAGCACACAATAACTCAGAAAACACTTCTTTAAATGCATCAACCTGTTGCATATTCATAGATCTTCATGAATTATTCAAAATCATTCCCCCCCAACCTCTAAACCAACATTTTTCCTCTCCTGGGGTTCTGGTGTCTGATAATCCAAGAATGTGAAGAATTTCCTGATTATATTTTTTACCATTCTCTGAGTTAGTTACATGAACAAAAGCTCTTAACATCACCATGTTATAGTCCAAGAAAAAAAATATATATTTATCACACTACTATTTATAAGTTTTGTTAATAGCAGAACTAAAAGAAGCTAAATTCATACAGCAAAGTTTTTCCAACATTATACATATAGCATTCATTTTACTAATTGTGAAGGCCAGGAGGGACATTGGAGCAGCCTGGGACAGTGGGAAGAGTCCCTGCCCATGGCAGAGGTGGCACTGGATAATTAATGTGCCTTCCAACCAAACCTTTCTCTAATTCTGTGATTCAGTAATCTCTGTTGGGCCCTGAGCAGCCCCAGTGCATCTGCTCTGTGTTTCCACTTCCCTGAGCTTTGACTCAGTACAAGAAATATTTAGGAACTTTTCTTTTTTTCTGTGCCAAACTCCCTAAATTTTGATTCAGAAACTAAATTTGGATTTGCTGTCCTTGGGCTGTCCCCTGGCTCAGAGCCTGGAGAGGACAGTGAGATGAGGGGGACCCTCCATCTTCTCCCTGTGTTCTGATGGGCTTTGCTCTTGACAGGATCCTCTTTTCAAATAAAAACATTTTCAGTTTGGGGGTGGTTGGTTTTTAAACCAGGCCTTTTTCAAGGTGATGTCAGAATGGAAAAAAAAAGTTTTTCTGGGTGAAAGAACCATTGTGAGAGTTTCTCTGCCTCCTGTCTCCAAGGACTCACTCAGCACGTGCCTGTTGTTTCCCCAGAAACGTGGAGAAGCTGCTCTGGGGGTTTCACACCTGGCTGGAAATGGATTTGCTCAGTAAATCCCCCGTTGTGGCTCGGGAAGGGGACACCAGGCTGTCCCCAGGGACACCCATCCTGCACCGAGCCTCAGTGCCCATCCCATGGCCCTGGCCAGACCCAGGGTCCCCAGGGGTGGCTCCTGCCGAGGGGTCTGGGGGCAGAGGGGCTCTGCTCCATCCCTGTCAGCCCCGTGTTTCCAGCCTGACTCCTCCCTTCCTGCCTTTCCAGGCTGAGTGTTCCCAAAATATCCCCCCGTTCCTATTCAGAGACACAGAGACCTTGCTCCTGATCTGTTTTGCAGACAGTGGCTGCTCCTCCCCATGGCCTCAAAAAGTCTCTATCAGCAGCTGTTAAAATCAAAGAAATCATACCAGAGCGAGGATTTTATTAATTTATTATATTATAATTTAATTTTTTTCTTTTCCCTAAGAGGAGTGTTGAGATTTCCTCTGCTGGGTTGATTTAAAGCTTTCTCGTATTAGAATTTTTTTTTTCCCTCTAAGAGGAGGATTGAGATTTCCTCTGCTGGGTTTGCATCTAGTGGAAGAAGGATCCTGGCCATGCCTTGCTTCCCACTGATTCAACCCCACAGTGCACAAAGAGCTGCTGTAAATCAGCCTGGCAGCAGCAACAAAACCTGACAGCACCAGGAGAGCCCCTCGTTGGCTCTGCACACTGGAAAGGTCTGGCCCCATGGCAGGCTTTGTGTTTAGAAATGCTCCTTGCTAATTTGTCCACAGGCTGGTTGATATGTTTATTCCTGTATTCTGAGCAGAGCTGTTTGCTTTGCCCCCCCAGGGGCTCTCTCTGTGTTTGGTTTCCCAAGCAGAGCTCTCAGCTGTCAGCACAGCCTGAGCATTATCCTTCCAGGGGGATTTTATAAGGGGCACAGGGCAGGAGAGGCTGCTATGCCCATCCCTGAGGGGGGATCCTCTCCAAGCTGAGCAGCACAAATGCAGCAGCCAGGTTCAAAATGCACCTCTGGATTGTTCCCTGGCAGTGGCAGAGAGGGTGCAAGGGCTGCAGGAGGTTTTGGGGTTGGTCCCTGCTGGCTCTGATGGGTCTGACAGCTGCATGGAATAGTCAGGACTGCCACACCTCTGGGACATTGCCCAGGTCTCTGGGGACAGTGGCTGGGAAAGGGGGCCTGGAGCCCTGCAGGGAGCAGAGCTGCCCTGGGGAAGCTTCTGGGGCAGGTCAGAGCCTCTGGGAAACTGGAGCCAAGCACTTGGAGCAGAATTCATGAAAAAGGAATGGGAATGTTGCTGTGGCTTTCAGTGGAGCCAGGATTTCAGGATTTCAGCCTCTCCCTGTGGGGTGGCTGAGCAGGGTCTGGCAGCAGCCACCCAGGGGTCTCTCTGCAGTGTCCAGCTGGTTCTGAGTTCTGCCACTGCTGGTTCTGAACTGCTGGTAAAGGGCACTGACCTGGGGTATTCAGCTGCCTAATGCAGGTGATGGTGCTCCAGGGAACCTGGGGCATCTGCAGGGCTGGAAGATCCAGCACAGACCCCCAGGATCTCCTTTGGGATGCCCCAAATACCAAACCAGGCTTGTGTGGGCAGCTGTCCCTCCCTGGGTATCACTGGGCAGAGCTTTCCCCCTACCCTGGGGATGTTCCAGCACAGACCCCCCAGCTCTGCCCTGAACCCTACCAGCCTCACCCAGAACTGAGGTTAGCCCAAAGCAGAGGCTGAAATTCCATGCATTTGTCTCATGCTCCTCTTTGGCAGTTCCCTTCATCCTTACCTTACCTTCCCTCCACTGGGAAGAAGCAGAGAGTGAAAAATCCTCCCTTGACTTTTCAAACCTGTTTATCTTTATTCAGCCCCTGGAAGGGACTCAGGGCCTGTCCAGCTCTTGGCCACGCTGGGGGACAAGCAGAGGTGCTGACCAAGGTGGAGTTGTGCCGGACTGAATGGAATACTGCCAAAATCCATGGATCCACAAAGATGGTGCCCAGTCCTGTCCTTGTCACTGGGCTCCAGTACCAGCCTTATCCAAACCAGGGCACTTTGCTGGGCTTCATGATTTTAGACATGAGAGGGACGGAGGCACTGCAAGGATGAGGAGTCCTTGAGACAAATCCAGCACTGATAATTCCTACCAGAAAAACAGAAACCACTGTTATAGACAGTGACAAAGATAATGGGAATAACAAACACAGTGGGTGGAAGATTTTGACTTTTGGTGAAGCACTGGACACTGGAATGTCTTCAGTATCCTTTGGTTGCCCACTGGTTTGGACAGCCCCAAAGTCCTGGTGGATGTTCAGCAACCACAGCTCTGGGTGGGCTCTGCAGGATTTGCCTTCCTAAAAGGCACCAGCCCCAGGAGAGCCAAGCCCTGCCTCCAAGTGCCACGAGGTAAATGAATCCAGATTTGTTTTGAGGTAGAGCAAGTATCCCTGAGACCTTCTAGGTTTCTCTGCTAAACTTCCCAAATGAGGGATGTTCTTTATCTCCGCAGCCCCTGTGTCACCTGTGTGCTTTGGTGTCCCCACACAGCTCTGGGAAATGTGGGAACAGCAGCCAGGAGCAGCTCCTGCCTGGGCCAGGTGCTCACAGGGCAGAGAGCAGCTTGCAGGCAGTGTCTGGGCTGTCCAGGGCTGGGACTGTCCCCTCCCAGGGCAGGAAAAAGGGACAGGAGGCCAGAGAACCCATCCCACAGGAAATTCTGCCCCATTGCCTCCATGCCTGGGCACAGGACACACTCATGGCTCAGGGATGGAGCTGGGACAGGCTCCTGCAGGCAGGGATGGGCAGAGATGGGCAGGGTGGGACAGGGATGGGCAGGGATGGACAGAGATGGGCAGGGATGGGCAGGGATGGACAGGGATGGGCAGGGATGGACAGAGATGGACAGGGATGGGCAGGGATGGACAGGGATGGGCAGGGATGGACAGAGATGGACAGGGATGGGCAGGGATGGACAGGGAT
>JAOTQP010000770.1:1074333-1086369 GCA_026413545.1 Cichladusa arquata | reverse complement strand
CCAGGGGGAGGAGCCAAGCCTTTCCTACCTAGATAAAAACTGAGATTTGGAACACCAAGGCAGCCTTTTTCCACTGGTTTCCAGAGAATAAGAGCTACCAGACCTTCCTACAGGATCACTGCTTCAACAAGAGCACTTCACCTGGACTTCACCACCACCTGAACTAGCAGGGTGTTGGGTTCTCTTCTGACTCTGTCAGTACTTTTCTTTTGTACTATTGCATGTATTTTATTTTTCTCTTTTTCCCTATTAAATTGTACTTCTGACTTGGAGTCTCTCACTGGTTTTGATTTCAAAACAATTACAAGGATCCCACTCCAAAACCCCCTGATTGTCCTGACAGGGAGGGAGTAAACTCAAGCCTTAAAGGCAGCCAGGCTTCCCTGGACAGATGCTCATTTTCTCCTTGCAATGTCCTTTAATCTTCATGCCCATGGAAGTTACTCTTTCCCTTCAATCAAATAAAAAGCTCTCGTGAAAAGGTGTGAGTGCACTTCTGGCAGGGAAGACCTTACTCAAGGCTGCCTGTCCTGGGCTTCCCCTCACAGGAATGGCATTGGCAGCAGAATTCCCAGGAGAAGAGCCAGCTTTGACCCTCAGCACTATTCCTCTCACAATTCATTGTGGTTTTGGGGGTGTTCTTGTCACGTGCCCTCTGTGCACGAGGCTGGGCCAGGTCGTGAGCTCCTGGTGAGTCACAGATCGTGAGATGTCAGAGGAGGAGTGTCAGCATCTGAGAGGATCCAGGAAAGAACAGCAACAGTGATGAGAAATTGGAAATCATGACATCGGAAGAGATGTTAAAAGAATAGGGTTCCTGTAATCTAAAAGAGCAGAAAATCAGTTGTTTCTCATGGCTGCTTTGGAAGGATTTTTAGGAAAAACCATTGCCCTGTCTTTAGGATATCAGGATGGTTTGGAGTTGGGCTGGATCATCTGGAGGTGATGTAAAACCTCCTTTACTGAAATATCAGGGGAGCAGTGCACAGCAATTCTCAGAGCACAGCAGGGCATCCTTGTCAAAACTAGCTGAGAGGAGATCAGAATCCAACTCCCAGCATCAATCAGGAATAAACAGCAGGGCTGTTATAACACAAATTGTGCCAATCTAATCTGATGGTTTTTATTTTGCTGTGTAGCTTTTTGCTGGGGAAAATTAATAATTTCCAAGTATTTTATAGTGAAGTCCAGAACACAAAATATTCAGAATAAGGCTTCTCTGTTCTGGAATAACCTGATAAATTCAGGAAGAGCAACAAACCCCAACTTTGGAGGGATTTGCTCTTGCAGGAGGAATGAAAGCACTAATTGCAGTGGAACATTTTAATGAATGCAGCAGTACCATGGGGTAGATTCTGCCCTCAAATGTGATTCCAAGCACGAGCAGTGAAATCAGCTGCACAATCAGAGTTCTGCAGCTCTGCATCATCAGCCTCCCACAGACAGGAGAGAATGGGGTTGAGAACTGCTCTCCTAAAATATTGTGTCAATGGTCTGATGTGAAACTCTGCCCTCAGAGCTGGACCTGGGTCTGGCATTGGTGGCAGCACCGTGGGACAGGGGAACTTCCCAGCTGGAAAAGACAATCAGGGTCTATGGGGTGCAAGATTCACAAGAGATACCAGATATTGCAGGCAGGAGATGCCTGAAATGTTTAATTTCTTACTCCTTCCTGCCTCTTGCAGAGTCAGGATGTCACATCCACTCTCCCCTACTGCTGCTGGTGGTTTTGCAAAACTGCATTCAGGTGCTGAGTTGGACTGTGCTGACTGAAGAAAAACCCACAAACTTCCAACCAGCCTGTAGATTTTTCAGCCCTGCTCTATTGAATGGAGTCTATTCCTGTCCAAAAATGGATTTGAGTTTTCCTCCTCTAGGTAGCAGCAGCTCAAGGACACACAGGAACCCTCTGGAGTTATGGGGGTGTCTCCCAGTGTTAGGTCTGAGATCATTCGTGCAGTCAGAGGCTCCAGCAGGTGAAACTTGAAAGGTTTGCACTTCTGTGTGGACATTATCCTCAATTTCACCTTACTCTGTCCCTTTGGCACAAGTAACAGATGTTCAGATTATCATGAGAGAGCATGAAGCTCATTTCAGAGTCTGTAAAAATTCCATCAACTTAACTAAAACTATAAAAAGGTGCCTTTTGAGGCAGGGTCAAGCCAGGATACCACAAACCCCACTGAGAGCAGAGCTGAACCTGTGCTGGGGCACACACAAGGTGCTTTAGCTCGGGGATGGGAGCTTCATTCACCTGGAACAACACCAGGTGTGCTCTGCTGCAGCCTCCTGCAGGGACAGAGGGCAAGCCCTGCTTGGTTCTGTCTCAGAGCCATCCTGCTCCTGTCCTAAACACAAAATACCTGGCACAGCCACTTCACAGGAGAAACCTGAGCAGTCTGGAATAGTTCCAGTTAGAGCATGAACATCCAGCCCCAAACCAGCTGGGAATTCTGGCCAGCTGGGACGGGGAGCTCCTGTTCAGCCTGAGAGCAGGACCACGGAGGTGGTGCCAAGGGAAAGACACAATTAGTGAGAGTAATTCATCTTTAGGGGACACTGAGGGTGTGCTCTGCTGCACGTGGGGAGGATTCCTGCCATCAAATATCCCAGCTGTGGTGCCAGTGTCTGGCTGCAAGGCTGAGCAGGTCAGAAAGGGAAATTCCTGTCCTGTCCCATGACCAGACCTGAGTGTCACCTTTTAATTCAAGGCAGTTTTGTCCTTCAATCCCTGTCCTGCTGTGGGGAGAGCCTGGAGCTGTCACTTCCAAACTTAACCAAGCCAAAGAGCTGAATCCCACCTAGTTTCAACCTTCCCTTCCCTGATTGCCCTCTGATCCAGAGCAGTGGGAAGGAGCAGTAAGGAATTTACTGGTGTTCCTTTAAAATCCATGGGAAATGTGCAGTGATTAACGACCAGGAACTTGCTCCAATGCAGTGTTTGTACCATGGATTTGTGTCAATTGCTAAAAGAACTGCACCTGTGCCTAGCACCTGATCAGCTGTGAACTTCAGGGTGGGTATTTTGAATGGACCTTGGTCTAATCCATTAATGTTTGGAATTATCCATCCTTATCTTTTCCCTGCTGCCATCCCATTTTTCTGTCTGTGATGGGCCCTCAGTCCATAAGATTCCTCTCAGGGCTACTGCAATGAAGAATTATCAGCACATATTTTGCTCTTTCTATCTAAAATTTCCCTTTTAGAGATGATCACCTTCATCATAATTGCAGCAGGACCTAATGCCAGACAAAATGAGATGGAATTGGAAGCAGCTCTGGTGCCTCTGACCTGCATGAGCTGTGGAAAGCAAGGTCACAGTGGAGCAGAGGCACCAGAAGGGCCTTTTGGAGCATCTCTAGCCCATCTGAACAATCTGTGAGCCCAGCAGAGCTCAGGACACTGCCCAGGATGGTAAATGCTCTGCTTTCCACAGAATGTTCAGCAGCAGCCCCTGCAGAGCACAGGCTGGCACAGGACTCAGGGGTGGCTCTGATTTCTCGGAGCTGTGCTGGAGCTGTGCCCAGCAGGGTCCCTGCTGGCAGGGGCAGTGTTAATGCCCTGTCACAGGCTCTGGATAATCCAGCAGGAATGTGGGCAGTGCTCAGGACTGATCTCAGCCCAGAGCTGGCACTGCACAGGTGTCACTGCACACACAGCCCAGGGAATGCTGCTCACCTTGGAACTCACTGGGAGCAAAGCTCTGCTTTTACTGAATTGGCAGCATTAGGGAAAACCCCCAATATTTCATTAACCCTCATTGGCAATAACAAAGAATAAACCATAAAGATAAACCACAAATATCCTGCAGCTGCACCCCATTACCTTGAACCCTCCCTCACCCTGGGCCTTGGTGCTGAGCCAGAGCTGTCAGGGGAAGGTTTGGTCACTTCATGGGCACTGTGGCTCATCCTTATCAGCATCACAAACCCCTCTTATCCATGATCCCATGTGAGCAGACCCTGTCCTGCTCCCTGCAAACCCCAAAGTGCCCCTTTAGCACACAGCCAAATTTGTTCCCAGCCCAAAGGAAGAAGTGTGCAGAATAAAGTGCAAACTGCAGAGCCAGGCTGAGCAGTTGTGGCTGCAAGGTTGAGTGCTTTGCTTCTCCTGTGAAGTGCTGTCAGTTCAAATCCAGGCTGGAATCTCAAATAAAATGAACTCGTTTTTCCTGCCTGGAAACTTCCCAGGACTTCCAAGTAATCTGGTGTCACACTGCCAGCAGAATTGGGCAAATGATTTTATCCCACAATTTTTGTTTCTTCTTTTTTTCCCTCTTACAACATCTGTGGGTAGTGCAGGATATTGCTGGATCAGATTTCTTCAGTGAGATGCTGGCAGGGCTTTTTCCACTTCATGATCACTCCAGCAGGAAAATCAGACTTTTCCTCACTGGGAGCTGTGTGAGTTTCTATTCCTGTGCATGAGAAGCCTCCAGAAGTTGCCCCAGACACACCTGTGCAGTGAAAGATGTGCAGAACTCCAGGTGCTCAAAGCAAAAGGAGCAGTTGCTTGGCTGAGCCAATTCCATCCCATTTTTCCTGCAGGATGCATGGCTGGAGTGTCCCTGGCCCAGAGGAGGGGGCTGGTGGATGTGTGTGAGCTCCAGGGCTGGAGTGCTGGTGTCTGCCAGCCTGGAGGGTCAGTCCCTCTCTCAGGCTGGGAGGGGCTGAATCCACAGCTCAAGGTGCCCCAGGAGCCTCTCCCAGGGAAAAGCCAGGGCTGAAATCTTCTCATGCTCCAGACTTGTAGAAATATCTGAAAATATTTGTAGAAATCTACTGAAATATCTCTCAGAATCCCAGAAAGATTCATGTCTTGAACTGGAAGAGACCTTAAAGATCATCTAGTTTCTTAAAATTCATCCAGGACACCTTCCAAAAGAAGGTTTGAGGAATTGAGATCAGCTTGATGGCCTTGGCCAACCACCCATTCCAGAGACCTGGGGGTGACCACAACTCCAGAAAAGCTGATGTATGGAATCAAAAGACCCCTGAGGACTTTTAGTGCACATGAACATTAAATTTACCCACAAGGAGGGGGGAAAGAGTGGAGCTGCTGGAGCTTGAGTCCTGCTCAGAAAGGGTCAGGCTTTAGAACAAACCAGAGAAAGAAATATTGAAGGTGTGGTGGAAAAAGGGATTCTGTGCAATAAGGAAATTGCCTTACAAATAATTCAATCTGCTCTTTAAATGCTCAGTGTATCAGGCAGCAAGGTGCAGCAGAATGTTTGAGAAATAGATTTCATTGAGGAAAAAATCCTACAGCGCTGATAAATGGCAGACAGCTCAAGAAAATTCACTAAACAAAGCCAGGCAAGTGGGCCAGCAATAAATGTAATCCAGGTGAGCAGGCTGGAGGTAGAAAACAACAATAACTGCAGGCAGCCATGCCTAAATGTGCTGACAGTTCCCATTATGAGACTCAGTTCTCACTTTTTGATAACTTTGCTACTTTAATTCACTTGGGCTGCAGCTCTCCCAGCCAA
The DNA here is from genome assembly GCA_026413545.1 of Cichladusa arquata. Taxonomy (NCBI): domain Eukaryota; kingdom Metazoa; phylum Chordata; class Aves; order Passeriformes; family Muscicapidae; genus Cichladusa; species Cichladusa arquata. Next base: position 1,080,881 of record JAOTQP010000770.1, on the reverse strand, counting down.
GGTCTGCTCCAGACTGGGTTTGAAAAATTGCTGCTGTGGATCAGTGCTGGGGGTAAGGTCACTGGGAATTTATTAGACAAGGATGACTCCACATCCTTTTTCTCCAAAATGCTTTAGAAATCAGGAAATTCATCCAAATGCTGTGTTAAAAGGGAAGTGAGGCTCTGAAGGGAAGCACCAGAGGATGTGGAAGTGGCACAGGGAGGTTGCCCTGCTTTGGCTGGAGAATCCCAGTGCTCCTGCCAGGCAGAGCCCTGCTGTGATGTCACTGCCAGCAGTGGAGACCTCAGAATGCCACACAACACCAGGCTTTCCATTTTAGCCTGGGGGACAGAAGTTCTGTCAAATGCCTGTCCCATTGCAGCCTCATTTGCAATATTTATTGCTGTTTGTGCAAAGGCTCAGCAGTGGGACAATCTCCTGTTTCAGGTTTGTTCTGGCTGTTCCAGCTGCATCCACAAATGGGTTTTGGTGCCTAAATATCTCTTGAGTTGTTGAAATCAAACCCACAGGTGCCCTTGACATTTCTTAATGCTCCATTTGGAGTCCTCTTCTCTTGGAGGGACCTGGACCTGCCATGCTTTATGGGCTGACCCTTCCCAAATCCTGCCTTTACAGGGATCCTCCTCTCTGCTCCCAGCCCTGACTGGGATCTGCTCCTGCCCTAAACCTGAGTTAAACTCTCTGAGTCTGGTCTAGAGGCTCAGAACTTTCCCAGCTCTGCCAAGAGATGACCAGGAGGCCCTGGACCCAAGAGGAGAGACAAACAGAGTTTTCTGTGCCTGGAAGGTGCCCTGGTGAGGACAGGCCAATGTGGATGGCACAGGACACTCACTGGGCAGCAAGAAAAGAGCCTGAGGTGCTTTAGCTCCAGCTCCAGGCTTTGGCCCCTGCCAGGGTCAGGGATAGCCCAGGCAGGGTGGGGAGGCTCCTCCTGCTCCAGCCAGGCTGGGAGATCTGCAGAGCTCCTTTCAGCCTCGGGGACTGAGGCACCTCACAATTCTCTCACACTCCTGTGCTCTGGAGACCCCCAGTTCTCTGCCCCCCACCCAGGAGTGAAGGATGAGATCCTGTATTTTACACAGACTCAATGAATCCTGAAAATGTCACTTTCTGTGAAAAGCATTGCTGGTGTTAACTGATAGGATTCTGGGATAATATGAGCCAGATTTGATTTTGGGTGAGTCCTTGGAGCAGAGCTCTGATGGAGCAGAACCCAGGCTGTCCTTGCTGGGATTTTCAGCTTCTTTTCACACAGTGCAGGGCTGGGTGGGGGTAATGGGGAACACTTTTATTTCCCTCAGTTTTTCCAATATTTGGGCATTGTTTATGGCAGGATGTGACCCTTTAGAACTCTGTTGAGCTGCCTGCCAGTGCTCTCAGCTGCAGAAAAGCTCCAACCCTGCTGCTCCATGGAGATCCCCTTTACCTGCTGTGTATCCTTAGCTGAAGTTTCAGTGCACATCCCACTTTTCTGAGACATGTTCAGTCTGTTTTTCTGAAGGCTCCTGACCCCCAAAGGCAGCTGAGGCACTTCCCAAGCAGTGATGCCCATTAGAAAAGCACAAACTGGTCCCTGGGGTTGGAGGGGCTCCACAGCAGCCCCCCAGAGCTGCTGCTCCCTCCGAGGGTGCTCTCAGCACCACCGAGGCACAAGGAACCTCAGCACTGCTGCTGCAAATTCCCAAAGAATTCAGGGATGCATGTGCATGTAGACACACAGCTTTAGTCTGCTTGCAGAGGGAAATCAGCATCTTAATTCTAGCAGGGCAATTATCCTCCTACAGGCTCCACTCCTCACACTTGTTTGTGGCACAGTTTCTGTTTTATCTCCCTTTGCATTCCTGGAAAAGCAGGGACACTAAAAAGCTTCTGCAGGCAGGGATGTGAGTGGGAGCTGTACTGGTAAAATTATACCGGTGGTATAATTATCCTGATCAATTTTCCATATAAAAGAGACTTCAGAAGAGCCCATTTGTTTAACTATGTAAGCCTCAGCCTTTACTCCAGTGGCATCTCTGTTCACCAATCAACATAATGAACATAGGCAATTAAGGTGCACCAGAAACCTGGTTACATTTCCTGAAGGCATTTCCCAATGTCCAAATGCTTGATTTGCAAAATTAATGAGCTGCTGAAGTCCCTTGGTATAAATCAGCACATCTTGACTGACTTCAGATGAGATCCCCTCATCCAGATGAAGGCTGGGTCCTTTGTTAGCCATGGGCTGCTCTGGGAAGCAGAATGATGGTTATTTTCAATATTTACAGTTTGATCCTGGAAGTCAATTTGGACAGTGTGCCCAGTGATTGAATTAACCAGCAGCCTGGGCACAAGCACTCAAGCAAAGGGGGAAAAAAAGCTTTTCCTGTGGGCTGAGTTGTGCCTAGTGAGGTGCCCCTCTGTGATGGGCAGAATTGCAGCCCCTCATTTCACCCAGGCAAATTTCTTCCCGGGAAGTGGGTACCAAGTGCAGGGTGTGGCCCCCAGAGGCCGGGGAGCAGCAGTGCCCCTCGGAGCAGTGGGGTTAACAGTGGCTGTGGCACATTTGCCATTTGCTGGGTGAGTCCCATGGAAATGGAGCAGACTCTGCTCCTGGATTGCTGAGCAGCAGAAAGGGAAGGGATGTCAGGGCCTCTGTGCTGGCTGATGCTGCCCTCAGGGGGTGAGACTCCTCCTAAAACCTCTGAAGTGTCTCTGGCTGATTTGAGTGAAAGTGATTTGCTCTAAGCCCTCCCTGTATTTAGTGGGTTCTGCATTAAAGCACCGGCCCTGCTCCTGCAGGGGACATCATTTCCATTCTCTGACCAGCATTTGGGGCCAGAAAAGTGTCAGGAGGAGAAGCAGTGCAAGGGGCAGTGTCAGGGACACCCTGAGTCCCCCCAGCTCCATCACCTCACCCCACACTCAGATCTGGGAGCAGGAATTTGTAGGGAAAGGGAGGAGTTTGGAGTCTGAATCTGGTCCACAGCTGCTGGCTGCATCCTCCCCCAGACTCATGTCGAGGCCAGGGCAGGTTTATGTGGGATATTAGGAAATATTTTTTCCTGGAAAGGATGGTTGGGCTGCCCAGGGAAGGGTGGAGTCACCATCCCTGGAGGGATTAAAAAGAGGTGGACGTGGCATTTGGGGACATGTGGTGGCCTTGGCAGTGCTGGGGCAATGGTTGGATCTTTGAGGCCTTTTCCAGCCTAAATGATTCCACAATTCCATGATCCTGTGATTACTGAGCTGCCTTCCCTGCTCTTTCCTTGCTTGATTATCCTCATGGACAAGGCTCCAGGTTACCCTGCACTGATCAAACATGAAAAGCAGGGACTGTGCATCCTGAGAAAAACTCCCTGAATTTTTGAGGCAGAAATTTTGGCCAATTAAAGCAGCTGTACAGAAATCCTAAAGGAGATGTGTCATTTTAAATGGATGAGCAATTCTGGCCTTGCTATGGCCCTGACTCTGGGTAACCACTGAGGTGCTGGGCTTGGGCCTTATCAGGAGGAGGATCCCAGCTCTGAACCTGAGGGAAATGGAATGGAATGGAATGGAATGGAATGGAATGGAATGGAATGGAATGGAATGGAATGGAATGGAATGGAATGGAATGGATCAGCTGCTAGATGAGGACCAACAACCCTAAAGTTCTTGCTAGAGCTGGATCCACCCAGGCTTGGGCTCTGTTCAGGAAAAACATGGGAGAGCTGGCAGTGAGTGCTGGAGGTGAGTGCAAGCTGAGAGCTGTGGGTTAAGCTACAGTAGAGGAGTTGGTGCTGAGAGCATCTTCAGAGAGGTTTTGTGCAGCCTCTGGGGCAGGCAGGATCAGAAATGGGGCTGGATTTGCTCCAGGGATGTTTGGATTGGGTGCTGGGAAAGCCTCCCTAAGGATCCCCAGCTGCTTGTGCTGGAGGCTGATCAGCACCTCTGTCTTACAGAAATTAAAACCCTCTGAGTTTCACACACAGCTGCCCAGAGGAGAGAGGTGGGTCTGTGAGGACACCAGTGACCTTCTGGCTGGAATTGGGAAGCTCCTGGTTGTTTGCCACAGCACTTTGACAGGAATTCTATGCACCCTCTCTGTGCAGAATCACTGACACATTTTCATGTCTTGACATGAGAGTAAATGGCCTCGAGTCATGCCAAGGGAGGTTTAGATTGGAATTTAGGAAAAATTTATTCATGGAAAGAGTTACAAAGCATTGGTACAGATTGCCAGGGCAGTGGAGGAGTTGTTATCCCTGCAAGTGATCAAAGCACGTGGGGATGAGGCCCTTGGGGACGTGGTCAGTGGTGAACTTGGTGGTGCTGATGGTTGGACTCGATCATCCTGAAAGTCTTTCCCAGCCTTAGTGAATCTGTGTGGTTTCCACCAGCAGAAGTCTGGGAGATCAGCTCAGAGCTCTGTCCAGCAGCAGAAAATGAAATGAAAGCCCAGAAAATTGGCAGCACTTTCACAGCAGGGACTGTGAAGAAGGGCAGGGATAGTGCAAGGAGCAAGGGCAGAGCTGTTGGCCCACGGTGAAAATGGATCTGAGTGACTCCAGGAGACACTGAGCCACAACCTAGCAGAAACACAGAGATCATATAGAATTCATTTCCAGAGAAAGCTGCATCTTCTGCAGTGCACAGGCAGGCCAAGCAGAACATCCTTCACAGCACAAGGACACGGGAGTATTTCCAATGCAGAATCTGAAGCATTTTTGATGACCCATTCTTTACTCACATTCATTATTTAGATCTGACTGTTTCAGAAACCTGACAATTTCTCCTTATTCTTAAAGACAGATGCTGATGCTGAGCTGGAAGTTTTAATTCAGTCTTTACATTGAGCTGACCTCTGTCTCTCCTCCTAAGGGGAGCTCTAAAATCCAGTGAGACAAATCCAGAGCCCTCGTTCTGTTCTGAGGGTTTCCTGTCACTGATGAACTGGTGCAGCAGAGTCATGTCTTTATCTCACTGGACATCTGAACCAGGCTTATCTTTGTATCACCAGTGCTCTGAGGAATGGGAACTGCTGCAATGACCCAAAACCTGAGCTGGTGCTGCCCTGCTGGGAGGGGGTTCACCTCCCATCTCGGGGGGCTCCAGCTGCTGCTGTCCCCATCTGTGCAGAGCAGGCTCCAAGAGCCCCCTCCCTCTGCCCCTGCCCCTCTCCCTCTCTGCAGAGCCCACAGCATCCTCTCTCCTCAAACTGCATCCTCAAATGTCCCGAGTGTGAAATGCCATCGTGCCTGACATCGCACATTCCTCACATTCCTGGCTTCTCCTTGCTTGAATTTCCCTTTGTAGCTTTGATGCCTGTACAAAACACACTGGAAGTAATGCTGGTTGTAATTCACTCTCAAATAATTTCAACCCATCCCATCCATCTCTGTCCCTGAATCCTTGAATCCTTCTGTTTGCCCTGGGCTGCCAAAATGCCCTTTTGTAGCTCAAAGGCAGAGGGAAAAGAGGGATATTGGATTTTGGGGGCTCTTCCTTGCCAGTTCCAGCAAGCCAGAATAAAACAGAGGAGCAGAGCAGCCACTGAAGACAGAAGCCTTTGATCTGATTTTATCAGAAATACTTGTGCCAATGAGGAGAGGAATGGGGCAGAAACTTCAAGGTGAGAGTCAGGATCAGCAGGGTCTGAATCTGCTTTGAGGCCATTCCATTTGCCACATGAAAGCTTCTCCCTCTCTGTGCCTTCCTTCCTGGGCTCCCTGGAACATTTCAGCCTGGCTGCAGGTGATGGTCTCAGAGCAAAGTTTCACTTTGTGGAGAGGCTGCTGTTGAAATGTCCTTAACTCACTCCTCTGCCCACTCTGTGCCCTTCAATTCAGCTTCAAAAGTCATTTCCCTCCCCAGCATTTTTCCTTATATATAGAAATGTTTACCCAAAGGTTAAAAATCCTTTTGCTGTGACTCGGGAGATGTGCCTGGCACTGAGGGCTCTCTGGACAAAGCCACTAATGAGGACCTAATTAAGTGAAAGCTGCCACAGGAAATCAGGGTGGGCAGGAATTTTCTAGTGGATGTCAGACTCCAGTAGCTCTGAGTGAATTGGGCAGGAGGGAAGAGCTGGAGGAAAAGGTGGCACTCCAGAAACAAAGGAATTTGTGATCACCCATAACTAGAAATTCTGGGAAGCCTGCACAGAGCACAGGGGTGTTGAAGAGGACTCTTCTCCTGGAGTGAGGCAAACACAACCAAGAAGTCCTAAAGCTGGAGCCACAATCCCCACCAAACCTGGCCCAGGGCTGTGGAGCTTTGCCCAGACTTGGTTGTTCCTGTGTGTGACACTTTGTGCTTGGATTCCACATCTGCTCCTTCCCTGGAGTGGAGATCTGTGACCTTTGGAGAGCAGGAGATGGTTGGACTTCACCAAAAAAGGTCCCAACCCTCAGCCCAGAGAGGCTCAGCTCAGGCTCCTGGTGTGGATCCACTGCAGCTCTCACACAGCTCAGGGACATTGTCCCACCCATTCCCACACCTTTCATTTCCCAGGGCCTGAAGGGGCTCCAGGAGAGCTGGAGAGGGACTGGGGACAAGGGATGGAGGGACAGGACACAGGGAAT
>JAOTQP010000770.1:1046798-1068360 GCA_026413545.1 Cichladusa arquata | reverse complement strand
GTGCCCAAGGCCAGGCTGGACATTGGGGGACAGTGGGAGGGGTCCCTGCCATGGCAGGGGTGGCACTGGATAATTAATGTCCCTTCCAACTCAAACCAGTCTGGAATTCTCTGAACCCCCTGGACCTGTTCAGATCCTCCAATGCTACCCCAGCACCCCCAATTCAATTTATGGCATCTTCTCCCTCTCTGTGCACATTCTGCATCTGGTGTCTCTTTGTGGGGGTTTCCATTATCCAGGAGATCTGTCACCTTGACCTGTCCTCACCAGGCGCATCCAAACCCACCCTGCCCTGCCTGAGCAGGACCCTCCCTTTCTGTCACTGTAAGCAAACAGCCCAAGGCACCTGGGCACACTCTGGCAGCAGCAGCTTCCTCTGAGCTGTGTCCTGCACATCTCACCCCATTTCCTGAGCCATTTTCTTCCCTCAGTTGGTGGCTGAGGGGGATTTTCCAATGTCAGTGTTCCTGGTCCATGGAACACCAGGAGAGGAAGGGTCCTGAACTGTGATGCCTCCCTGAGACTGCTCAGAGGGAGAGGAAAGAATTCTCCCTCTCTGAGTGATGCCAGGTGAATGAGGAATGCCTGCCTGGTTTAAAATGTGTACTAACAAATCCATGCATGGCAGCTTGATGAAAAGCTAAAATGACACATCCCTGAGTGAGCTTTCCAAACAGCGTCACGGGATTTTAAATATTTGAGAAGAAAGATAACGTTGTACAAATTGTATAAAATGTGGCTGTACCACTGCACCAGCTCTTCAAGGGGGAGCAGAGGTTTGTTTCATGCTCAGGTGTTTTCATAAACTCCACCCAGACCTTTCTGCATTTTTAGTTCCTAAATTCCTCTACATTTGGACATAGTAATTTATTTCCTTGGAAGAAGAAAAAAAAAGAAAGAAAAGATTTTTCTCCTACTTATTAATGCCTGGTAAGAATTTTCACAGCTATTAATATACCCAGGGTACTTTATTTCACTTGATCCAGGGGCCAAGTGATGTCCTACCAGACATGTTTTGAAATTTCCAGGAAATGTACTAAAAATATTTTGCCACAAATAATATGGAAAGTGCCGCTCATTGCAACACTCAATTTCCTGTTGTCTGTATAAATGTTCTACAGGCAGGAGCATTCAGATTTTGAAATATGGAATAAACTTAAGTTTAAATGAAGTAAGAAAGGTTACTGTTGCAGAAAAAGCCTTCCTTCCATCAAATTTCAGGTCAGCTCCCCTGGATTATGGAAAGAAGGTGCTCAGAAAAGTGAAGTGTGCTTTAGTGTTTATTTTAAGGCAAACTTCTCTAAAGGGTGGTTCAATGAAGGATGGATTTGCTGAGTGATTTGGAGAATTTTCCTGAGCATTTGGATGTCCCAAGGCTGAGTTAACAGAGCAAACAGCCAGTGTCACCCTCAGTGGCACTGCCCTGATGCACACCCCTCTCTGATATCAGGGTCACTGTCCCCCAGGCAGCTTCAGAGACATCAAAGCTGCAGTTCAGGAATACCGGGTGCATTTGGGAACATTGAAATTCAAGATACCACACCCTGGAATGGGAGCAGTGGCCAAGCTATAAACATGATTGCCCAAATCAGTGTTGATACAGAGAGAATGCTTAGTGCAGGTTTGTCTCATCAAAATGCCCCAGACCTTGCTGAAAGCTTGAGTGGAGGTCCAAAATCCAGACTGGTTTCATCTGGCCTGTTGAGGGGATGAACTTCTGTCACTGTCTGATTAGGAATAATGCAGTGGCACACACGACTTCTTCAAACAGCAAGAAGAAGTGATTTATTGAAAAGCCATCACATTTATATAAGATAGATCATACAAAACAAAATAGAAAAGGCTCATTGGTCCAAGAAAGCAACACCTCTTTGAAAACATGCTTTGTGCAAAATACCACAAGACATTCACAGGGCTCAGTGCTCAACACCAGGTGTTAATTTATGTTATTCATTCTTCCTTCTCTTATTTTGTCCCTGAGAAAAGTCTCCAGCCTGAGAAAGACCCGAGCTGGAGCTGGGAAAGCCAACAGTTGGATCCGAGTTGGATTTTTCCACGAGCCTTCAGCAGTGTCCACAGACTTCAGGTGGTGGTGGATTCTTATTTAGGATATCTGGAGATGGTTTAACTCTCACTGCCCCTGGGGAACTGGGCCCATTTGTGGGTTAGTGCAGAACACAACATCCAAGGTTGGAATTGTCCTCACCTTGATCCAGCTGGGATATCTCACTGAAGGCAACCTGACACGAATTGTCCCCAAGGTGCCACACAAACATGATCGTGAGCCTGAACAGGTCACACACAAGTCCAAGAGGCCTCAAAAGGAGTTGCTGAGCCTTGGTGGGCTCCTCATCATCCTTCAGCCAGTGGTTCTCTGACTGCTGGAGTGACCCAAGAGTGTCTGCAGTGTCACAGCTTCCTGTCCCTGACACAACCAGGATGTTTTTTGGTGCATCTGTCATCACATCTCTTGAGCTCCCCTGCATTGCAGCACTCATGCTTGAAGGAAACTCTGGATTTGGGATAAAAATCAGGAGCCATCTCAGCCTCCCCAGATGTTTCATTAAGGTCTAAACTGAGGAAGGCAAAATCCAAAGTTGTTTCAGTGGTGAGGGGGCAGCATCCTGTGGAGCAGCCAGCACGAGGGGTTCCTGCACCAGGGCACAGCTGCATGGGGCAGAGGGCAGCAGGGATAGGAACCCCTGGGCACTAAGGAACAAGCTCTGCCCACCTGTGACACCACACAACAGTGCCACTCCCCTTTGCAAGGTGGTGACAGCACTGGTGCCCGTGTGCTGGATTGGCCAGGGGCAGGGAGTGTCCCCCAGCAATGTCAGCCCCAATGCAGAGCCCCATCCTCCACCCTGCCTCATCCCCTTCACCACACCCCTGTCCTGCCCCAAAACACCTCCTCTGATGGATCCCAGCCCCCTCAGTGCTCCTGGACTCCCCTGTCCCCTCATCTGCAGTGCAGCCCCCTTGTCCCCGGGAGATGTCCCCTGCCTGTCCTGCCCACCCAGAGCACCAGCAGCAGCCCCTGGGCTCTGGATCCTGCTCATCCCATCCCAGCTCTGGCCCCTGCTCTCTGCAGAGAACTGGGCAGGGGGTGGGGGGCACCAGGATGGAGCTGGGGGGCAGGGATGCTCCATCTGCAATGGCAGGCTCTGGAAGGGCCTCCATGGAAGGAATTCTGCACTGGAAAGGCACCGAGGGCAAATCCTGGGGCTGTGTGCTGCCCTCAGCTGCACTGGGGGTGTGTCTGCTACATGAAGGGGGAAGCACTCAAGATAAAGAAGCAAATCCACCATTATTAAACATTCCCTTCCACCCTTTACCAAATCACATAATACTGATACTCCCCCTATTTCGCCTCGGGAAAGGCACGGTGGGTTAAAATTAACAGCAATTCTATGTTCATTGCAAGCTCCTAATTAACCAGGCTGGGCCTTGCTGCTCCAGCCAGATAATTCCCCAATATTTAGCCATTAGTTCTCTCCAATTTGGCCTGCTGCTGTTGCTGCTGGCAAGTTGTGTCTCATAAACAATTATGCTGGATGCCAGCTGTCCCCACAGAGCGCGCGGCTCCCGCCGCCGCCTCGTCAGCCCCGCTCTGCCCGAGCTGGGGAGACAGCTTGACATTTGACATCCCAGTGGGGATAAAGGGGAGGGTCAGCCACCATCCCAGGGAGGACTTTTAATTGCAGCAGCCTCGTGGGCTGAGCCCCAGCACAGCCTCTCCCTGACAAGCCGCTGCTTCCTGCTCCAAGGAGACCCATCCAGCCCCAGCCCCTGCTTCAGCCAGAGCTGGGTTTGCACAGGAGGAGCCTTGGGAGGCTGTGGCCTGCAGAGGGACAGGGCAGAGTATCAGTATAAAGTTGATATTTTACTCTGTGGAGAAAAAAATAGAGTGAAAATGCTGAAAGCAGGGTGGCCTTTCCAGCCATGCTGTGTGCAAGAGCCCTGGAGGAGCTGCTGGTGCTTGTCCTGCATGTAGCCTGGAGAGGCTGAGATGGAACAGAGACCAGACAGAGCAAAAGGGATAAAATCAGTATTTATTGAAAGGATCCACCTTGGGCAGTGCAAGAGCCTGGCCAGGGCTACATCCAAATCAAATCCAAGGTGGATCCTGGTCACGAGTTTTGCACTTTTATAAGTTTTGTTTCATCTGAACATTGGGGTCAATTATCCAACCACAGCCCCAGGCTATGAAGTCTCAGCCCCCCTGGCTTGCCCCCTTTCCCTCACCATTGTTTCTGCTTTTTGGGTACAGGTTGTCCTTGATCCCCTAGCTAGAAAGGGATTGTTTTGTCCAACTCCCCTGTGAAGAGAACTTACTAACACCTAATATGAAGTTTCAGTTACACACTAAGCAGCAGAGATTCTGAAAAATATAAAAGATAAAACCCAAGGCATCATGCAGAGTGCAGCAGGACCATCAGAGGAGCATTTCATGGGCAGGATTTACAGCCCCAGTGTGGGATGTCCCCAGTCCAGGGGATCCATCCAGGGATGTCCACAGGCAGCAGGGGTGAAACCAGAGTCTGGAGCCCCTGTGTGTGCTCCCAGCGAGGCAGGACAGGGATGGATGATCCCTGTCCAGGCCCATGACAGCACAGCTGACAGGTGGATTTTGCTGTGAGCCTGGGACTTGTCACATGGCCAGCTCAGCCCAGAGTGGGATGTGAGGAAGTGCTGGGGTGGGTGGGATCCTCCCTGTGCCCTCCCTCCTGGGACTGGGAATCTCCGTCAGCTCAGGATGCTGCGCTCAGGCTCATTGCCCTGCCCTGGGTGTGCAGCTGCAGGCTCTGGATGAGGTGGGCCAAAGGACTGCTTCACTATTTATTTTAAGGCAAACTTCACTCAAGGGTTGTGCATTACCAGAAGAAACTTTTATAGTTGAAAAGGTTTGATTCACATTAATGCAGAAGAAAGCAGTTGCCAGCTGAAATTCCCTGGAAGAGTCTCATGGGATTCAGAAAAGAGGCAAAGAAATGTGCATGTTAATATAATATTCTTTCAGATTCCCACATAAAGCGTTGCATGTTTTTATGCTTGGTGTGGCAGCTTACTTTTATTTTTAAATAAACAAGTGCAGGTTTAATGGAAGGGCACTTGTTGACAGACACATTAATTTCTCACCAGAGAAACAGAGGAAAGGCACAGGTAAATTCCTGGGACAGGTGGATTTCCAGATAAAAGGCTAATGATGCTCTGTGTTCCTCAGCTGCTGGTGTAAGGAAGAGAAGCAGCAGCTGAGGTGGAATAGTTCAAGCAGTGAGAAGGCACCAATGGGTCCCAGCTGTGGTGACACAGTGGGGGCACACAAGAAAAACCAATTCTGCCAGGGGGCGTTTGGCTGGGGCACTTTGCTGGGATTTTTGAGCAAGTTGAAAAGCAGAGGAGGTTTTCTGCTCTATTGGCATTGCTGAAATACTCTCCTGGTGTCCACCCCTGTCCCAGGTCATCCTCCCAGCAAACACAAGTCAGGAACACTTGCTCCTCACAATTGAGAGTCTCTGTCACCAGGAAAAGTTGATCAGATTGTTTATTGTCCCATCTCCATGTGAAAAATCCCATTGGTGCAGAAGTCACCTGAGATGGAGAATAAAACCCCCCAAAATTTCTATTTCCAAATCTGTCAGGTTCAGCCCATGAGTATCAGTGATGCAAATATTCTTAATTCTAAATATCTCTTTGGATAGCTGGGCTGGCTGCAGCTCCACAGCCTTGTCCCTTGATAAAATCTGGGGTTTTGTGGTTTTCAAGCTGGGCAGAATCTCCCAAGGATTCACTTGGTGCCACGGCCCTGAGGTCCTGCTGGTGGAATTCCTGGGGAACACCTCACCCAAAATGCTGCTCTGGAGCACTGATTTCTGCAAAGGGGTGAGTTAATAAACCCCCTAGACAACCTTGTGCCCAATACTTCAACACTTTCACCAGGAGCCATGAATGCTCGCAGGATTTTGAAAAACAGAAAAAAAACCCAAATGTTTTTGGTTTTGTTTTTTTACCCTGGGATTGTTTTCTCCCAAACTTTCTGTCAGTGCTGGCCCTTGACACCCCTTCCCCAATTCAGGAGCACTCTCATAGCTCAGTAGCAGCTCCTTCAGGCAGCAGGAGGATCAAGGAGAAGGATCCTGGAGAAAAGCCTCAGATTCCAAGGGCTCAGGAGCCCAGGGCAGCCGCTGGCAGGGAGGAGCAGCACTGCAGTGAGCCAGCCACAGGATCTGACTGTGCCCCTGTTTGTCTCTGTGAATATTATCTCCTTATTAAAAGAAGGAAAAATAATTAACCAACCAATTAATTAAACTTGCCTTGCTTTTTATTCCAGTCCAGCTTGCAATTTAAAACTGGCCTAGTAGTTAAGATAACAGTAATTAGGAAGGCATCCAGGTATACACTGGGATTTCCAGATGAACTTTGTGACTTGGAGAGGGGAAACATTAAACCAGAGACCGTGGGCTGCTTTATCTGAGCTGTTCCATTCTCCTCAGGGCTCAAGCAGCTTTAAAGTACCTGGGTCACTGCAGGAGGAGAATAGAGAGGGGCCCAGATCTGCTGCCTGCAGGGACTCAGCAGAACAATCCCCAGCCTCCAGGTGTGTCCCTCAGTCCCAGGTGAGGGAGATTTGTGCATCACCCACACCCTCTTAGCTAGGTTGAGTTGAATTTGACTCAGAAAACTTTTCTTCTACAGCTTGTCCTTGGTCTGTAGCTGGAAAAATGAAGGATTCCTCTCCCCTCTCCCTCCCTGCCCCCTGACAGTTGCACAGGAGATGAGAGCTCCAGCCTTGTGTGGTGATAATGATCCTGTGTCTGTCACAGCTCCACTGTGCTCAGAGCCTCCTCACTGATTAATGTCAAAATAACAATTTCTGGGATTTTTGCATGCTTGGGAACTTTTCAGTATCATGCTATCATCAGGAGTTATTTTTCACCCTTATATTTATGCACCGTATTATGGTGACTTTAAAATTTAAATGAAGATGGAGTTAGGACATTGGACATTGCATAATATATTCACTCATCTGCATATTAGAGTTCAGAAAGCAACAAATGGTCATTTATTTTTATTACAGGAGGAGTTGACAGAACTGCTTTATGCTTCAGGTTCCTGACAGCTCCGTTTTAGAACATTGCTCTGAATCACTTAAAACCTTGCCAGGTCTTGAGTATTTTGTCAGAAACTTTCTGAGTTGAGCTGCTGCTTCAGATGGATGCTTTTATATCCACTTTTTGGGAAACTGACTCTCAAATAGGCCTATCATTTCTTTGGATGTAGTTAAGGGAGATATATTGCTAAGCTAATGTTGAAAAAGTCTTAAAGTTGTTTTGCTGAGTAGCTCTGATCCCTTCTCAGTTGGGAGCAGCTTTGGAAGGTTGGGAGGGCTGGCAGTGTGTGTGGGGTGTTGTTCCTGTGGACAACAGCCAGGCTTAAATATTCTAAGGACCACAGGAAAGACCAATTCTGATTTATTTGGAAGTTCATGAAGAGGCAGCTGAAGTGTGGGAAAGCCCAGCTGTGCTGCAGGTGCTGTCACAGGGCTGGGGAGGGTCTTGTCCCTGTCCCCAAGGGCAGGGATGGCATGGGGCTGAGGATGGGCACCCTTCCCCCACATCCCATCGGAGGGTGGGACCAGCAGGAGCAGGGCAGCAGGGACACAGCTGGGCTGGGACTTTTCAGGGAGGATGAGTGTGGGGCTCTGTCTCCCAGGGACACCCAGGGCAGGAATGCCAGAAGGTTCCACCTGTGCTGCTCCCAAACACCCTTTCCCAAGGATGTTGGAATAGGGACACCACTCTCCAGCCCGTGCTATCACCAGGGCTCTGATCCAGGCAGAAAATAGAGGTTGGAGATGCCCCTGCTCACTGCAGGGAGGTTGGACCAGATGCCCTTTAAAGGTCCCTTCCAACCCCAACTCTCCCATGATTCTGTGATTCCTCCTGAAGCTGCTGGTTCTGCTGCTGAAGCTCCATCCCATTCTTGTCCTGCTCCCATCAGAGTCTTCCCTGGTGGGGCTGGAGTTGGGCTGGGCCATCGCTGTTCTCCCTCCAGTTTTGGGAATGAGGAAGGAGAAGCAAGCCCAAGCTGCAGGGTGCAGCTGGTGGCTTGTCACCCATTGCTGTCCTGCTGTCACCTCCCAAGGTGGGCTGGGTCCCTCCAGACCCCCTGAGCCCAAAAGGAGAACATTCCCATGCAATGCCAAGGTGATGGAGGCAGCAAAGGGAGGCTCAGGAGGGGATGGCCTGGCTGGGTTGTGGGAGTGTGGGAATCACTAGCATCACTGCTGAAGGGTGTGATTTGCTCCTGCCAGGACCCCAGGGAATCAGGGAGCTGCTGGCAGGGAAGGGATGGGCGCTGTGCTGGGATGGTGGCTGGACACTCAGACTGTGCCTGCATAGCTGGGGATGCTCTGCCAGTGTTTCCTGCAGCCACGTACCTTTTTATTTAAAAATGACAAAACCACTAATTAGAATTTTCTGAATTTGGCTCTGAAAAAAAAAATTAAAAATGTATAAGGCCCTGTGTAGTGCGTATGTATATTTTATTGCTGCATAATTGGGATCTTCATTAGTTCCCTGGGTGGTGGAGTGACAGGCTTTTCATGTGCTGCAGACACTAATGCAGGGTGATACGGCTCCCTTTTCCTTTTTATTCCGAGATGCTCCTTCCCAAGCACATCCAGGCTCCCTCAGAAGGACTCACGAACATTTTTGGGGAGCAGTCTCAGCTGCAGTGTCACCCAAAGCCGGGACTCTGATTGCAGCAGCAGCCAGGGCGGGGGGGCGCTTGGAGATGGAGAAAGTATTAATTATGTTAATCCCAAACCCCAGGGTATAATTGCTGCTGCTCTCAAACAAAATGTTACTTTTATCTAAATGACTGAAGTGGGCAAAGCGCAATCGGGTTTAATTCACGCCGGAGCAGCCGGGCGGGGCTGGGCTGGGCTGGGCTGGGCGCTGCTCCCGCTCACGGAACGCGGATTTTCCCTTCCCGGGGGCTGAGCCGGAGCGCAGGGACACGGGAGGAGAGGATGGAGAACACCCACAGCCCCCCATCTGCAGTCCCAGCCTTTCCCCCCTTTTCTGCCTGTGAGTAAAGAACCTCCGGTGCTCTCGGCACCAACTTCGTCGGGTTATCTTAAATGAGCAAAGCAGCTAACAGTTGCTAAAAGGTTATTTATTACAAAGCACATCAGTCTCAAAAGCAAACAGAAAAGCAACGGCAAAAGCAAATGCAAATGGCAAGAGCAAATGGCTAAAAGCACCAACTCTCCCAATACAAACTCTTATATAGGATTTTCCCAGCAAGCTAAGACACAAACTCAGACCACCACTGCTTAACCTATTAGAATTCTAATTTCTTAGCACACCAGGTCACATATAGACAACACATACGACCTATCTTGTTCTATCTGAAAAATGTAAGCAGTATTCTTACTATAGTTCTATTATGTGTAAGTACTGTCTACAGCCATGCTCCTGGAGCCTCCACTGAAAACATCAGCATGTTTTTCAACCTTCACTAGAACTCGCACTTCTGTTTTGGCACCTAAACCTTTCACTCACTAAAAGCATTAGAGCTCATACTAAAACTTTCTGACTTACTTACTCATCCTAAAACTTAAACTTACACCTCTACCCCATGTGTGAGTGACTTAATATACTTCAATGCATCCAAAGGCTTTAATTCTCTGATTTCTCTCTGAAAAATTCAGAGACCCCTGACTCACTGACTCCAACATCTGCCAGAACTCAAGAGTCCCATTTCCCCGAGGAACCTGCAGAAGGTTTTCCCTTCAAGCTGCTGGGAACTCTCAGCCAGGCGAGCTTCACATTGTTCCTGGTCCCTCCAGAGATTGGCTACAGATGATTTCCCTGTTCCAAGGCAAAGAAAAATTCTTTGTGGTGCCCAGAAGTACAGAGGGTGGTGAAAAATTCATGTAAGCCCCACAGGGATGTTGAATCATAGACTCACAGGAGGTTTGGATGGGAGGGAACATTAAAGCTCATCTTATCCCACCCCCTGACACCTTCCACTATCCCAGGCTGCTCCAAGCCCATCCAACCTGGCTTGAAAAAGCCAACTTCCTAAGGCTGTCCAGCCTTTGAGCATCAAATCCTTGAGTGCAGCAGCATCTCCCTGCTCATCTGAGCATCTCCAGCTCTTCCCTTCTCACCAGTGTGTCTTGCCTCTGGCCCAGGCTCTGATCAGCTCAAACCTCCACAGACCTCAGTTCTCACCTCCAAGCATAAAAAATCGTGAAGGGTTTTGCAGCTGGGGAGGCCCAGGTGGACATTCAGTGGAGGAAGGGGATTGAGAGATGTCTGGGCAGAGCCAGAGCAGGTGCAGGGCACAGCTCTGCTCCTGTGCCTCTGGGGCACCCCTGCAGCTGAGGAGCTTCACCCAGCCAAGGCCAGCAGGCAGCTGAGAACCTCAGAGACAATTCTCTGGGACAGATTTGGTTGCCTCCAAGAGACACAGATGACTAAATTGCCATGCAAGACTCTGACCCTTTGTTATTCCAAGTGGTTTGGGTTTGGTGGGTTCTGTGTCCTAACACATCCAATTTTTTTCAATTCTTCATGACAAACTCTTAAAATTAAAGATGATGGGTTTATGCAAGAAGTGTGTAAGTGTTCTCCTGACCAGCCCTGAGCTCCAGGGTCAAACAGCCTGGCAGGAGGAACTTCTGATGCAACAAACAGTGAGGAATGAGGGGCAAAGCCAAGGGACTGCAGACACTGTCAGGGGCTGCTCCTGTTCTCAGAGCATGTGGCAGTGATGTTTGGTCAGTGGCTCATGATCAGCTCATCAGAACATGGGGTTACTGGGAAAAACCCCCTCCACCCCATGGAATTCATTCATGTCACTGCTGAATCAGAGGTGGCACCAGTGTGCATTTTAGAAAGTGCACTTTTTAATTCTAAAAGATTGTTGACAAACACGTGTCCCAGTTTTTTAAAAGGCTGATCATATTTTTAGTTCTCTGAGCAGAATGAAGATCAGCTCTTCCCTTTGCTGTCAAAGCTCCTAATCCACCACTGCCCACTGCTGCAATTGGTGCTTCTGTGAAGCACTCAGCTGAGAACCCTGCACTGGGGCAGCCACCAGCTCTCTTCAGGATGTCATAAGAATGGAAGAAGGGACCTCCTGAGCCAGATCCATCCCCCTCATCACCTGCCCTGCCCAGGGTCACCGTGGGATGCCCAGAAGAAACAGGATGACCCTGGAGTGACTTTTCCCTGAGGAGCCTCCCAGCTTCCAGCTGCGTCTGGCTCCAGGATTTTTTGCTGAACACTCCTCTATATCACTGTGTTTCACACATCCTTCTCTTCCATAAACTGCTTTCCCTGCTTTTGGAACCTGCTTTCCCTTTGGGCTCCATGACCTGCTCAGCCCATGTTATGCAGGGTAATTGTGCATTCTCAGGAATCTTCCCTTTGCTGGCTTTAAACTTCTTGCCTGATTGATGATTTGAGACGTTCATTGCCGTGGTTTGTTTGGGAATATAGGGAATAACTGCTCTCTACTCACTCCTTCTCTGTCACTCATGATTTTGTAGCTCTTTGTCCACCACAATATTTCTGTTCCCTGTGTAACCATCCAAGCTGAGGTGTGAAAGTTATTGCAAAGTTGTTCTCCATCTTTGGTTACCCTTCCTGCCCATCTCTAAAGCTCCTCTAGTTTGCAGATTTTTTTTTTGTGGCAGTTTCAATAGGAATATGTGTCAAGAATGTACATAAGACCCAAAGTATTGTCATTCCATGGAGTTATAGATGCAGAAAATTTTCTTCTGTTTGCTCTTGTTGTTTCCTTTTTTCCCTACCCTTCCCTTTGTGAACAATTCTAGGAGTTGCATTGAAGTTCCCAAGAACTCTCCAGAATGAGGAAATCTTTTTACATCTCCATTTTATTGCTTTGTGCCTGTTGAGATCACACTTGGCATGGCAGGGCACAATTCCATGTATCTTATGGACTCTTCCCAGTCCTCCAGAAAGGGCTGGACACACCCACAGTGACCAGCAGGAATCTCCCAGAGCTGCCCTGGGGGCTGCTGAATCCATCACTGTGGTGGGACCTGGCTGGGAAAAGCCAAACCAGGAAAAGAGCATGGCAGGATAATGTTGGAATTAGTGAATCCCTGAATTCCACTCTCCAGAGAGGTTCCTTGGCTGCTTCAAACTTCCCTGGCTCCAGCATTACTCTCTTGAGACACAGAGGTTTTACTCCTGAAAATGTCATGGACGTGGCCATTACACCATACAAGGGTCTTTCTTATTAATCTCATGACTGGGAAAACTTGATGTGAAAGCTTTTTTTTGAAATCTAAATACTCAAGGCTACATCTGTTCTTTCCTCCAAGATGTAGAATTGCTCTGTTGGTCAGCTTTGGATGGGATAACAGCTTGTTCTGCCTTAGCCCTGCTGATTTTATTCTTTATTATGGTGTCTCCCAGCTTTCCTTGTAAAAACCAGAGTTCCTATTTCACGGCTTTCTGTATTTCTCCTTCAACTCCTTTTAATAAATTTGCAAGAAATTCTCAACCTTCTAATTTCTCATGCATAGGTGAAGTGACAGATTTCCCAGTGCAGTTAATAGACTGGAATTTCATTTTTTCATTCCTTCGTTGCTCTTTGGAAAATACCATCTGGTCTTGATGAATTTTTATTATTCAATTTTTAATTTCAAGTCTAAAATATAAAACAGTTCCTCATACTTATCCCTAGTAATGAAAATTCCCCATGTGGGAACATGACTAAATTCCTCTGTTTATTTAAATTTCCTGCTGTGCCCTTTCACAGTTCTCCCACTCAATCCTGATCTTCCATGAGCTGTACCATGGCACAGAGTTACCTTCTAGTACTTGAAAAAAAGAAAGGTTATCATTACTTTTAATGTCTTTAGCAAGTCCTTTCTCAAGCACAATTTTGGCCCTTGTTAATATGGGTTTACATTAACTTGCCAGTTATCCTTTGAGTTGGAGTTCCTTCTTTTATGCTGCTTTATAGTCATGGCCAGAATGACTTTTGCCCATTTAAAGTTTTCTAATCATGTTCCAGAGCTTCTGATACAGTTTATTTCAAAAGTATCCCAACCACTTTCAATCATTTTATCCTTCCAGCCATTCCCTTTCAATTCCCTTTTAACTAGTCTCCTCTCCTTTTTTTTTTTTTTTTTTTTTTTTGTAGTTTCCCGTTAAAATTTATCAGTGGTTTCTGCTTTTTCCCCCCTCTCCTGTAGAGTATTGAACTTCAGTCTATTATGGTCACTCTTCTATGGGATGGGTTTTGATGTTCCCCTTGAACCAGGGCTCCTGGACTGCTCCACACTGAATCAAAAGTCTCTTCTCCTGTTCCCTGCACTGGGGAGCAGCAGCACTTATGTCTGAAAATGGAGTCCCAGCCCCTCAGCCCTTTGTAGAGTCACCAGCCACCTCGGGGGGAATCAGACTCTGCTTTTATTTTTGTGTTTTCAGCCCTGAGGGACCAACTCCCACTGCTGAGGCTTTGCTGGCTCTGTCACCATCGTGGGCTTGTCCCCACCCATGGGGACAGCTCAGCCACCAGGCCTTTTCTCCCCACTCATCCATGGAATTGCTGCTTTACTGCCTCACTGAGCTTCTTCACATCTCCTGATGTCCCATCTCAGCTGCTGGCATTGCTCTGCTCTTACTCTGGGATTGCACCTGGTGCAGGTGAGGGAGCCTGGAGAGGAGCCCCAGCTGAGAGGGGCCCTCAGCCCTCTGTGTCCCTGGGTGTCCCTGGGTGTCCCTGTCACTGTGTGTCCCTGTCTGTCCCTGTGTGAAGGAGGGCAGAGCAGTCCCAGGCTCTGCCCCAGGCTCAGCAATGGCCCCAGAGCCACAGGCAGGGGCTGAGCCCAGGAGCTGTCCCAGCACAGGAGGCACAACTCATGCCCTGGGCAGTGCCCAGAGTCTCTCCTGGGGATATCCCAGAGCTGTGTGCACACAGTGCTGTGTCCTGAGCTCTGGGATGGCCCTGCTGCAGCAGGGAGGTGACACCAGTGACCCTCTGTGAGCCCTTCCAACACAAACCCTCCTGTGGCTCTGTGACTCCGTGAGGTGATTCTGTGACTCTGTGACTGTGGTTTTCTGATTCTATGACTGTGATTCTGTGACTGATTCTGTGACTCTGCAGCTCTGGATTCTGGGTCTGTGGTTCTGTGACTGTTGTTCTCTGATTCTGTGACTGTGATTCTCTGACTCTCACTGTGACTGTGATTCTCTCTGCATGTCCCACTGACTCCTGTCTCTCTTCCAGGTATCAACAACACCTGCTCAGTCAATATTTTCTGTTAGAGTTGAGTCTAAAGTATAAACATCTTACTTTTAAAAATTATAAATTCCAACACCTACATGAAGTATTTGGTGTTGGTTCAGCTATTTGGTTTTTGTTTTTTTTTTTTATATTCTTAAACACCCAAGGTCTGTTTTGGCCCTGTGGGATCCTCTCATGGGTGTGTTCCACCAACTCCAAACATTGACTTCATTCAGGTCCAGATCCTGATCCCACACACATTTTTCTCCTATGTGCCTGGAGACTTCTACTTCACCTGCACCATTTTGGAAATTGTGCTGTTGAGATCTTGCTACACACCACCCTCATTAGCAAATTAAGCTGTGTGTAAAACTCCTCTCCTGCTCCTCCTCAGGCCCTTGGTGCTCACTCAGACCATCCCCACTGAGCACCAGGAGCCACCTTCTGAGTGTGCAAACAGAGCAGAAATCCAAATATTACTGGGAAACAAAAAATTATTCTGCTTGGGTTGGATTTGCTAAAAACTCTTAGGAAAGAATGTGACGAATGAGAAATAATCCCCTCAAATAAGTGGTGCGGATTTCTCAAAATATTGCTTGAGAATTTGAGTGCCTTGCCAATATTTTTTTACATCAAAAGAAAATTTAGAAATTGAGCCAAACCACTATAAAAAATTCTGCAGTGAACTATTTCCCACAATTTTCTGAAGATCAGAACCCTAACCAGCTTCACCAGGAGAACACTCTTCTACCACCTCTACTTTTATATTTTTAACATTAGGAAATGAAGTTTTGGCTTACCTGTATCAAATTCCCAAGGAGTAGAAGAGATTAACCCTGGAGACCAAGTGCCAGACATGAGTCTCTTCATGTTGCTGGAACCACAGGAGAATGAGATGCAATGGAGATGATGGAGGAGCAGGATTCCCAGGGAAGTGGGGAATCAGGAAATAAAGCCCTTGAAGTGACAAAGCACTAAGATGTAAATGGAATATTTTTATCAGTGACAATATATACAACAAAAAATAGTTTTAAACGGCCAAAGGGCAGGGTTAGATGGGATACTGGGGAGAAATCCTTCCCTGTGAGGGTGGGGAGGCCCTGGCACAGGTTGCTGAGAGAAGCTGTGGGAGGGGACACATTTGTTCATCTTCTCGTGGAGTTCAGGGAGAGATTCCTGGCCAGAAGATCACCAAACATTGCTGGGTGGGAGAACAGGAACCTCCCTTAATCTCTGTGAGCCCTGACAGCAGCATCTGCAGTGCAGGGGGAAGGTCTGAGCTGGAGAAGGGATGGAAATGAGGTACCAGGGCCCTGTGCTCAGTGAGGCTGAACTGCATCACTCCAGCTGAGGGTGGCAGCCCCTCAGCCTCTCCAGAAGCCCAAACGTGGTAATAAAATATCTTTCATTGGAAGAGGTCCTTTGACCCTTGGAACATCCAGGTGGGAATGCAATTCTCCAGGGCACTTTTCATCCAGGAGGACCCATCAGCTTCTGGAGACCCATTCCTCCCTCTGAGGAAGGGCTTTATCCCTGCAAAAAGGCAAATCCTGGATGTTTGGTATCCTCCAAAAGAGAAGCCTGGCCTGAACAGAAGCTCTCAGGAGACAGAGGACACTCACTTCTCTCAGGACTTTGTGCCAGGGTTTCATCACCTCCATTGTTAAAATCTTGGGGGTCATTTAGTCTGAATTTCTCCAGCTTCAGCTCCCAGCCATTAGTTTTTATTATGTCTTTCTCTATTACATCAAGGAGCCCTTCAGTACCTGGTATTTTCTCCCTGTGCAGGTACTTACAGGCTACTCAAGCCACCTCTCACTCTTCCTTTCCACAATCTAAACAGATTGTGCTTTTCAAAATCATTCACTTTAGGGCAATTTCTCCTGACCTCAAATTATTTTTGCAGCTCTTTTCTGAACCTTCTCCTGTTCCTGTTCCCTTTTACAAGCACAAACGTCAGGCTGGCATCTCTTAATCCAGGCTTGATGTGAGCATTTCCATGTGGAGGGAAGAAATCTGCCCCAACCCTGCCTGTCCCTGTGTTAACAGGGCATTAACTCTTGGTGCACTGGCAGCTCACTTGCCCATAGTGGTCTTTAATCCATTTTAGGCCCCACTGTTTTCCAGGAGATCCTTTTTGCCTTGGATGGATAAGCTTCACTTGGCTTCACACCCACACCTGTGATCCCAGTCACTCAATCTGCTGCCTGGTCAGTGGCATTGCAAACATCTGCTGCTTCCAAACCCACTGCCAGTTCCAGCACAAAGGGAAATCAGTATCGTTTGATAGAATCTAATTGCTATGAAACCACATGGACCAACATTTGTTGATTTTCCAGGTGCTCAATCTGTGATGGAGCCATTGCTTTGCACAGGGCAGTGCCAGGCTCAGTCAGAAATAACTGATGTCAGCCCAGTACCTCAGCCTGAACATCAACAAGGATTAAAAGTTCACATCAGAGTATAAGAAATCTCCTCAGCCTTGTTTTAGGAGGCTGAAATATGATATTAAAATGTTTGGATCTAATAGATGTTGCTCAATATTATCCTGTCATGACAAAATACAGGAAAAAAATATATCTGCATGCCTTGACAAGCACTGGCACTGAGGGGCTCAGTGCCCTGTTGTGCTCTCCAAGTGCCATTTTGCCACTCAAATGCACTTTTGGTTTGGGTGTCTGCAAAGGAGAGCAGCCAACTGGAGACTTTCTGTGAGTATTTTATAAATTCCTTATTTATAAACCATGGCTGACACAGCTGAGTGTGTGATGGAGTGAGGGTCATACAAGCACGTGGTGGGGCTGAAACAACAAAATGTTTTGCTGGTTTTATTCAATATTATAACAAATAGAGTAGATGAAAGGGGCTTGGAGCACCCTGGGACAGTGGAAGGTGTCCCTGCCCAAGGCAGGAATGGGATGGGATGAGCTTTAAGGTCCCTTCCCTCCCAAACCAGTCTGGGATTCCTGACTCTCAGACCCCTGAGCAGGTTTTCTTGCAGTGCTGCCAGCTCAGAGTCTGTTCAGGATTCTCTCTCTCTCTCTTAAGGAAGTGTCTGTATGAAAAGCATTTGTAATTATCATAGAGTGCAGAACATTAGCACAGCTACAGCTACAGCTGTGTCACTTTGTAGTGCTAATGGGGCATGGTTGGGGTTGTTTTTCCCTACAGTGACAGCCCCAAGGAGCTCTAATACCTGGCAGCCCAGGTGCCAAGATCCAGCAGTATTTTACTACAAATATGGGGGAAATGTAGCAGATTCATGGCATGTAAATGTACACTGTGGGTTGGAGCACAACACTCCTCGTGCCAGGAGTTGGGCTGTGGGAGGAAATGGTGATTCCACATAGAATAGATCCAGATCACTGCAGAACAGCACAGCAGAGTGAGGGGTGTATTGACCATGCACTCAGATTACAAAATAAGTGTGAGTTGTGCAGCAACACTGATGTGAAACTCCCATGGAAGTGACTGGAGAGGAGAAACATTGTCAGGAAGACAATTGGATTGGAGGAGGAAAATAAACCCAGACTGACAAAATCTCAGCCCCAGGTGCCAAGCAATCCCACCAGCTCTGCACTCCCCTTGGATCAGGAGGGTGTGGGGACACCCCAATCCCCTTTTCCTTTTTCTCTGCCTTCACTTGTTCCCCCTCTTTGTGCTCCACAGCTGCTGTGCTGGTCATCAGCCAGACCATGGAGAGGAGCTCACTGCTCAGGTGGGCACTCCCTGGGCTGGACTTTGAAGGGTTCCTCAGGGATCTTCCATGGCATGCTGAGCTCCCATCCCAGTGCTGGAAAGCTCTTAAACACAGAGGGATCTTCACAGGACAGTGTCAGCACCCTGTGCCTTCACTCCTGCTCTCCTGGCACATCTCTGGAAGGAGGAGAGGCTCCAATGACCTCTGTGGAAAGCTGCAATAACTCAGCCTTTCCTGGTGACCTGCTGTGCCCAGGGATTCATCCAGCAGTCAGTGCTGGGATTCCTCTTACTCTGTGCACCAGGGACCCTCAGGACTGATAATTATGGTCTGAAGGAGAAAATTCAAACGTTGCCCCAAGTGGGAGAGTGGCCAGTGGCAAACACAGGCTGCTGGACAGAGCTGCTTGTCCCAATCCCAGGCTGGGCAAGCTCCCCCCTGGAGCAGCTCAGGAGGCAGAAACCCCACAAGAGCAGCCTGCAAGGGAACCTTGCTTGCATTTCCCGAGACTTCCTTTGCTTCTTTCAGCAGCAAGGTAAAATCCTGACAGTCCTGAGGGAGCTCCTCACAGCCACCCCCACCCAGGCTGTGGCTGCTCTACCCCATCCACCCGTGCTGCCAGTAACTGAGAAACAGCAACCATGTGTTTTACAACAGATTGGAGTGACTTACTGGGACTTCAGCTGGATCTGACACAAATTTTCCACGATTTACAGACCTTCAACCCAGCATTGAACCTTTTGCCTCTCATCCCATTTCTCCACTTCCAGCTGTGTCACAGGCAGGGAGTCACTTTTTATCTCCTGACACCCGATGGCACTTGTCCTGTTTTTGTGATATTCTCTGAGGAAACCCACCTGGAAGCAGAGACAGAGCCAGGAAATATCAATCCTAAAGACTTCCAGCTATGTCCAGGTACAAGGCTTGGAAATAGGAGTTGGAAAGGTCAGGGATTGGGAGCCTGATTGCACTCATGGGTGCTCCTACTTTTTCTGTTCTCTACGAACTCCAATATCAATATTTTGCTGATTTAAGGTGATAAAAAGCCACAATGTGTCTAAAAACACAGAGAAAGGTGAAGAAAGCACCTGCTCTGGCCTGCTTTGTACTTAGTCTTTGGTGTCTCTAGGAAAACTCTCCCAAAAGCACCACTGGGCCTTCCCTCTGTGCATTTCCCTTCCCTCCATCTCCCTGACAACTCCCTGGGCCATTGGCTGTGGCAAAGGCAGGGAGCACAGGACATTTGTCAATTATTTGGCTCTTTAACATGGTGGTTCTGCCCTTTCCTGCCCTCTGAGCTGGAGCCATCTCCCTGCAGGGGCACACTGAGCTCCCCTGCATTCCTCCTCCATGTGAGTTTTCCCTCCTGGAGGAGCTCCTGGAGGAACTCAGGAAGTTGTTGATTGAAGATCCAGGTAAAAAGAGGTGGCCTGGCACCCTCTCCATCCTGCTGGAAAGGTTGTATTTCTCAGTAGCAAATTAAGGAGACTGATTGATCTAATTCTTGTGGCATTTTCCAGCTCCTTTGTCACACAAGGTCACTTCTTTGGCACCCTCATGCTAAGCCTTCCTGCTTAAGACAGACACTGCTGCCAGGAAATTGATTATTTAAAGAGGGCGTTTCAAATCAAGGGCCAGAGTTCCCTGTGCCATGGCCTCTGGAGGGTTTTCCAGCCAGCTGGTGACATTTTCCTCCTGCAGCTCCTGGGAAGAGCTGCAAAGGGAAGAACACCAGGCAGTTCTTCTGGGGTGGGCTGCCTGAGCTGCCACAGCCTGCTCTGGGTTCCCGGGTCTGGGGAGGACTGAAGGGCTGGAGGTGTCCCATGGCAGCCTGGCAGACACCCATCCTCACAGAGCAGCAGCTCCTTGGAGCTCTCAGCTCACCTTGGAGCCTCTGAATATGTTAAAGACAAACATTAAGCCCAGAAGGCTCAAATGTGTGGACGGTGCTGCAGGCTCAAGGAAAAACCCAATCTGGATTTTTCCCAGGCTGTTGGCTTTCTCAGCTCCAGCTCAGATCTTTCCCAGGCTGGGGACTTTTCTCAGAGACAAACAAGAGAAGGAAGAATGAATAACATAAATTAACACCTGGTGTTGATCACAGAGCTGTATGTGTGCTATGTGATGTTTTGCAGAAAGCATGCTTTCAAAGAGGTGTTGCCTTCTTGGACCAATGAGCCTTTTCTATTCTGTATTGCACAAACTATCCTATATAAGTGCAGTGTCCTCTCAATAAACCGCTTCTTCTTGCTGCCTTGGAAGAAGCTGTGTTTGTGTTGCTACATTTGCAGTTCCTAGTCTGACAGCAACACAAATATATCTTCTGAAGGCTTGACCCAGCTCCAGGTACCAGGGCAGGAGGAGGGGATGTGACACCACCCACACAATTTCCATTGTCACATCTGAGCAGTGTCCCAGGCACCCAGTGTCCCCCTGCCCATGGATGGTTTCAGGGGACACCCACTTGTCGCTGTAGGGCTGGGAGCAGCAAAAGAACGCAGCAACACAGACTTCCTCAGAAGGCAGAAGAAGAAGGAACAATTTATTAAAGAAGAAATCACACTTTTATAGACTGGATTGCAGAACCAAGGATAGAATCAAACTGATTGGTTCAAGGAAGTCACCACCTCCTGCAAACATGCTTTTACCAAAACATGATGTTTCCCACATACTCTCCTGTGCACAACAGCAGGTGCTAGCTTTGTTATTAATTCTTTCTTTTCTGTTTTCCTTTGAGTAGCTTGGGAAAATTCCCCCTGCTCTTTTTCCCTGACTCGGGTTAGCATCCACACCTACTGACTCCCTTGGCCTGTCTGTGGTCACACAGGTGACACCAGCACACGGTGTGGGAGCTCCCCCGAGACACCCTGCAGGTTTTCCAAGCTTGCTGACCCCATGTTCCATGACTCCCACATCTTTTCCAGGACACAGTGCAGCTGGGACCAACCCACCCTCTCCTTTCTCCCTGGACCAGCCGCAGCATCACAGTTCTGAGGGGCTGAGAAGGCCTTGTCCCAACTGAACACCTGGATCACAATGTGCAGCTGTTGTATGCTGCCCACCAGGCTTCCTTGTAATTTTTCTAACAAGGTGAGGCTGTTGGAGCTGAGCTGTTCCAGGCAGCTTCCTTGGTCCTGCACTGCTGTCTGGGTGTCACTGCACACACCCACTGTCTGAGTGTTGTGTCATTGTGGGGATGTTCAGTGGTGGGGCACGGCCTCCTGAGGCCAGGCCCTCACCCCCAAGTCCCCTGTGGAATCTGGGGAGACAGAACACTGAATTCTGTGGAATGCATTTCCTTCCACCACTGACCTGGGCTTCAGCAGGAAGAAGCTAAAGCCCATTTGAAACAGGTGACTGTGACCACACTAAAAATGCCTTTGCCTTGGCTGAAGTGATTCAACTGCACCAGTTCAGCTCCCTGTGGTGACACCCACCTGAATCTTCCTAAGTGGGAATTTCTGTTCCTACAAATCCCGGAATCCCAGACTGCCTTGTGTCGAAAGGGCCATCCCATCCCATCCCATCCCATCCCATCCCATCCCATCCCATCCCATCCCATCCCATCCCATCCCATCCCAT
>JAOTQP010000770.1:1019624-1045079 GCA_026413545.1 Cichladusa arquata | reverse complement strand
ACCGCTTTGAAATCGCTGCCGACAGCGCTGGGAAAGAGCAGGGAGCAGCAAAGCCCCCGAGCCTGCTGGAGGGCAAGGGAAGTGCTCGGAGCTGCTCCGGACCGCGCTGGGCACGGGCACGGGGGCAGCCCCGCCGCACCCCGCCCCGCTCCCGCTGGAAACCGCCCTGCGCCTTTTCTCAGCTCTTAAGTGGTTCGAACCTCAGACTCTGGAGACATCTGCTAGGGCAGGATGCCTGGAGAAAGTGAAATGCTGTCCCGGGCTAGATGTTAATTTTAAATCGCGCAAGCCCACAGTGCTGTGAACAGGGGCAGGACACGCACTGCTCCGCAAGCTCACGCGTGAGGTCTCCTCGCATCAAGGCAGGGAGGCAGACCGCACTTTTGATGGCCTGGGGATTCCCACTACCCTAAGAGAAACCACTGGGTCAACACTGCTTTGCCATCACTACAAACTCCTTTTGAGAGTGGCTGCTCCTCCCTGTGCTCCCTCCATCCCCGCTGATCATTTCATTTCTCCTCCACCGCTTGTCCTGCTTTCCACTGATGATGCAGCTGGAGCTGGAGATGCTTCCCAGCTGGAGCCTGCAGTCCCCAGCCCCCTGCACCCCTCTGCCAGCACCTGGGGGCACCTGCAGCTCCAACCCAGCTGCAGCACCCAGCCCCTGCAGCTCCCATGCAGCCTGCCGCATCACCCCTATGCACTGGGGCCAGGGAGTGCAGACAGCTCTGGTGGGTTTAGGAAAGTGGTTTTTTGCATCCCTGTGTACTGGGGCTGCACATCCCTGTGTGCCAGTGTCACGGGGATCAGCTCCATCAGCTGCCACCACCACTTCCCTACAGCTCAGTGCTGCAGTGCAGAACAACAGCGAGCTGCAGGCTGCTCTCTCTTCCTGCTGTGTTGTCCCAGACCTGTGCACAGAGATGCAGAATGAAGCAGTGTCAGGGGCTCTTTGTACAGACTGATCAGCCAGCCCAAAAATTGGCTTTGTCCATTTGCTGGGGCTAGATAGGGTTTTCTCAGTGATGTCCAGCTGCATGGCCAGTGCAGGGTGGGCTGGAAAGCATAGAAGCTTTAAACACAATGTCCCCCTGGTGTTAAGTCCAGAACACACAGTATTTAACCTCTGTTAAATTCAGGCAGGGAACTGCCTGTATCTCCATGTTCTTCCCATTGGTATTTTGTGCACATCCACCTTCCATGCTGCAGAGCCACAGAGCATTTAATTTCAGTTAAAAAATTCTAAGAGCACTCACACTGTGGTGATGTGTATCAGCAGCCTCTGCTGCCAGCCTAAGGTTTATGTGACTGCCTCTCATTAGCAAGATTTGGAGGTTAAAGCTTTTGGGATTTACCAGTGGAGATAACCGTGCTGATGGACAGCCCAGGGACCATCTGTGAAACCCTGTGTTAGCATTAAGCTTTTTACTGGTAGTAGCTAGACCTCATCAGTAGGAAGGAATTGTTCCCTGTGAGGTGGGGAGGCCCTGAGAAGCTGTGGCTGCCCCTGGATCCCTGGGAGTGCCCAAGGCCAGGCTGGATGGGCCTTGGAGCAGCCTGGGCTAATGGAAGGTGTCCTTGCCCATGGCAGGGGCTGGAATGAGATGAACTTGAATGTCTCTTCCAACCCAAAGCATTCCATGACCCTGTGATTCACCACTCTGCCTTAGCAGGGAGTAAAGGCTGCTGCAAAGGGCTGCCATGGTGTCACGAGCATCCTTCTTCCAGTCAGTGACTGCCACTGCCCCAGTCTGGCCAGTCATGGCTGGCTTCACTTCCCTTCTCCTGTGCAGGCTAACCCCCACCATGTCTGTGTGGTGGCTGTGGGGACACGTCAGACCCCAGCCAGTGGGGGCTCAGGTGTCTCTCCACAGGTCAGAGCCAGCTGGGGTGTGGATGTTGGGGGCTCAGTTGAGTCAACCCCCTGGGAACAGCAAGCTGGTCTGCAGCTGGGATTCTTCCATTGTATCAGGGTGCTGTCTCAGGTAACTCTGTGAGGCTGAGAACCGTCACCTCACTGTGGTAACCTCGCTCATTCTGAGCTACTCTTCTAAACCTTAAGAAATCAGGAGTCACTCAAGTAGAACTGATTCCACTGGACATCGTGACGCTGTATTCAAATGCTGGACATTGGAGCTTAATTGGGTTAATTTATTGAATTGGTTTAATAAAACCAGTTAATCTGGTTTAACTGGTACAGAAAATAAATCTCGTTTGAATATATTATGTGTCTCAATTGTCCAAGCCTCCTCAAAACTCCCTCATCACACTATTTTAGATTGATCCTCCAGACAGTTGGACAAAGTGGCTCTTAACCTCCCTCCAGGCAGCTCTAAATCTTCCATGGAATAGTGGATTACCAGAAAAATGAACTATAATTAACACTGAACATCTCTCACTTTCCAGTCCTCCACAAGCTTATGAAGAACAATGAGTCTAGCATGGCAGGGCAGCCTCATGGACAAGCCTCCTGGAGTAAGCTGCTTTTCCAGAGTCAAGACACCAGCTGTGCTTAAAGTCCCTGTCTGTGTGGTCAGTGAGGCTGACAACACCAACACCAACACTGGCACTGCACCCCTGAGGCCAAACCCTCCCCTCCAGTCCAGTTCAGGCAGTTCAGCTCCAAGGAACCTGGTGCACGTGCACTCCTGTTTATCTATCCTGCTTCAAAGATGGTATTGGTTACCATGGCCTGGGGCTGCAGATGAGACAATGACAAATTCCTCTGTTTTAACACATCTGTTTCACTTCTGGGACACTTTCTGGGCCTTTTCTTCTGCTCATCAGTGACTGCACCTTTCCTACAAGGGTTCCTTCCTATAAACTATGTTTCTGTGTCTATAAAGTATAATCCATGTTTATATTTATGTTGTCTATGGTTTGAGACCCAGCTACAAAACCTTGTCTCACTCTTAATTCACAAGCTTCCAGTTCAGACACAGCTAACAAACAGGCTTTATAATGAAAGCAGCTCCTAATGAGCTGACACAAGATGCAGCATTGGATCTCACTTGCTTTGAGAAGCACTGATCAAAGCCCTGTGCTTTCTGGTTGGAGAGCATAATTAACAACAATTTCCAAAAAGTCAAGTTTGGGTTGATTAAAAATGCCATCTGACAGCTCAAGAGTGTTGCAATGTCTCATGGTCTGCTGCACAGATACTGCATAAACCCAGCATGGTGCCCCTCCTCCCCAGGCAGGAGAAGGGCTTTCCTTCCTTTCCCAGCAGGCTCAGTCCCTTGGCTTTGCAGGGTGATGGATCTGCCCCAGGAGGGCTCACAGGGCTGTGGGACCATCCCTCCGTGGGCAGCAGGCACTCAAGGTTCTTGTGTTGCCCCAGAGAGGTCTGGCACATCTGGTGCGTCCCCAGATCTGGTGGGGATGGAGGGGTCTGATGCCATCAGCAGCAAAGTGGAGAGCCTGCTCCAAGAAAGCTGACAGTCTTTATAGTGCTTTGGGATATTCCTGCCTCAGAGGAGGAGAAATGAAAGGAATGAGAGCTGCTGAATCCTTTTCAATCTTCAATTTAACCAGCTTAAGGCAGTTCTTTGGGCAGTTCTTGCCAGGCCATAGACTCCCAGGTTATGTCCAAGCCATTAACTCCTGGGGTTTACTCCTGCTCCTGCAAGACACAGGGGCTTAATCCCCCCTTTCTGGACTCCCACTTCACCTTGAAATCGTCCTGCTTAACTCCTCAGCCATCTGAGGTCTAGAATGCACAGAGACATTTGACCAAACAGTCCCCAACCACAGCCCATGCAACAAATTTCTGAGCACATCACTGACACCTCCCATGCCTGTCAGGGAGAGGGAGCCGCTGGAGAAAATCACAGGCACCACTCTGTGCATCTGTTCTGCTTCGGGAAAAG
Source organism: Cichladusa arquata (assembly GCA_026413545.1). NCBI lineage: Eukaryota > Metazoa > Chordata > Aves > Passeriformes > Muscicapidae > Cichladusa > Cichladusa arquata. The sequence goes on along the minus strand of JAOTQP010000770.1, from coordinate 1,041,210 downwards.
AGCCATGGCTTTGGCCAGCCCCACCCCTGCCTTCAGCTCCTGCTAAAGCTTATTTCACCTGACACTAGAAAATTCTTCATTCCCAGTTTCTAGTACTTCTCCCCTACTCTGTCCACACCCTGCTCCAGCTTGCAGGACAGCAGTCTTTCCCCAGATGATTTCATTGTCAGGGCAACATGTCTGGACAAAACATCACCACAGTCACAATTAGCTCCTTATCTAGCTTTTGAATCTGAATGGAGGTCATGGCCACTCAGCCCCTGTAGTAAGAGAACTACAGAACAACTTTGTCAGGTCAAATTACAGATAAAAACTGAAAACAAAGGCGCTAAAACAACTTCCTGGTACCTGATCTAGTGAGTGGCACCCCTGCCTATGGCAGGGCAGGGTTGGAACAAGATGAAGTTAAAGGTCCCTTCCAGACTAAATCATCCTGTGATTCAGTGATAAAGTACAGGAGGATGTTTTGGGGCCATCAGGGTCTCGAGATGTCTCAGCCACCCCATCAGCAGCTCTGCACTGATTCTGCACCTTACAGGAGCTGGACCAGACCCTTCCTCATTCAGGCCAAAGTTGGGTTCAGCTCTAATCAAGATAAAACAGAATTCACAGGGAGTTCACCTTGTATTTTTACAGACGGATGTGAAGCAGATCTGTGATGCTTTCTGGAATGAGGTGTTGATTTATTATGATGGAAACAAAACCTCTTCAAAGTTGCTGTGGTCTTCCAGAGAGTTAGGCATGACCAAACTGCCTGGGGAAATCAGGAGGTTATGGAAGAGGGGCTCCGTGGCTGGCCTATCTTAAAAAAGCTGACTTATAAAAGTCATAGCTGCTGGTTAGGACACAGCACCTCTGATGGCTCATAATCAGTCCTTGCTTCAAAGCACAGGGGAGAACCAAAGCAACTTTTTGCTCTGCAGGCTGATCTGGCTCCATGCTAGGAACCAACAACAACCTCTGCTGCTGGCTGAGTTTCTGTCTCTTGTCAGACAGAAACTCAAGCACTCAGTGGAGATTTTATCAAAGTGTGGAGCTGCTCAAGACATGGAGAACTCCTGCTTTGGGCAGATGACATGGTATGGAAACAACCACCCTTCCTAGATGATCTAGGTGCCCATCACTAAATATTTTTTCCCAGAGATGAGGCATTAAAATGATGATACAAGAAATGAATTTTTATTTCTATGGCACCAAAAACAGTGCCAGCACATGGGAATTTTTTTTTTTCCTGAAAAAGTCTGGGAGCTGGACCTGTCTGATAGCACTGATATTCTCCACAAGGATTAGAAGTGGAAGGTGATTTTAGTACAGATATCACTAGAGAAAGAAAGGATGAGCAGACATGTGGGTTAGAAACTGTGTGAGATACAAGCAGAAATCAGAAGCCCTCCCAGAGATGACATGCGTTTGCACATCAAGATTGCTGTATATGAAAGACTTTTACTCAGTTTCAGCTGAATGCCCTCAGAGAGATGCAAAATGGACAGCTGAATTTGTAAGTGAATTTTGACTGCCCTGAAAAACTCCCACTTAGGTCTTAAATCAAGTTCAGGAGTAATGAAAATGAGGTTTCCAGCACATGAAGACCTGCAGTAATTTTTGAATTCTAGAAGAGAAAGATGAAACTGAATAAAGAAAAGAAAGCTCAATTCTGAGCTTGATTGCTGCCCACAGGGAACAGGATGGAGCTCATCAAATGCTCTTACCTGAGCAATAGATGATGTGATGGCCTGGAGCTGAAAGGTCTTATCTGAGACCAGGAGCAAAGATAAAGATGATGTTAATCTGCATTGGTTGATCAAAGTTTAATGTGACAGTGTCTGCAGAAATTTAGATACATTCCTCCACCTGATGCAGTCTTCTCCATCATCAGCTTTCATGTATAATTTGACTTAATCAAGTTTTGTGCAGAAGACTGAGACACAGTGTCAAGTGCTTTAGTAAAATCTAAATATATTACTGCAATCTCTTCTAGCATCAGTCACCACACCCCAGATTCAGAGCTGACAATTCTCTTCTCATCTAACTCTTAATTGTTAACTAAATAGGGGAAATAATAGAAGACAGGGAGGAGAAGCAATCAAAAAAGCCATGGCTTATTGTCCTTTCTTTGCTACCAGCAGGGCCTTGTGGACACTGATTGTGGATCTCTGGACACAGGAGTATCCAGAGGTTTTTCTTTCCCAGCTTTTGCTCCCTTTCAGTTAGCACTGAAGCAGATTTATTTGTACAGTTACTGCCAGCTCACTTCTCTCTCGTGCCTTTGCATCACATGGTTTTCCAAACTTTTGGACTTTCACCAGTTTTAATTTTCTCTACCATAGGACCACCCCCACCAGGACCACACACAGGCCCATCAGGCACTGCACAGGCATCTGCTCCTTCAGCAGGCAGCTGAAGGAATAGAGAAAAGGAAGGAAGGAGAAAGAGCTCCTGCTGCAGTGCCCAGTTTGCCCAGTTGCTGCCAGTGGGCAGAGAGGGGCCATGGCACGGTGGGAAGATGCCTGCAGAGCTGGCAGTGTGGTGCTCGGGCTGAGCCCACCTGTGCTCTGCTCCATTCCCTGCACAGACACCTCCCAAACGACCCTCACTGTGCTGGCCCAAAATGGCCTGAGATGGCAAATCTAGGTCCTGTCAAAGTTAAAGGCTTGGTGTTCTTTTCTTCAGGTAGAAGGCAAACATTTGGGAATAGATGAGAATGTGTTTGAGTCTTGCCTTGCCTCTACAAAGTGTGCACACCCCATGTTTGAACTTTCTCCGAGAAGCAGCCAGCAGTGTTTTAGCTTTTATCCAGGAATATTATAATGGAAGACAAGAAAATACATTTGTTGTACACTTTTTTAGCAATTCTGAGGAAAATAAAAAAATACTTGTCATTGGTCCTTGCTCTTCTCCATCCTCCATGGGGCTCAAACTTCCCCAAAGCTCAGATCTTTGAATTTCCTTTCTGATGGTGTTTGGTTTTTGTTCTTTTTTTCCTGCGAGTTTTGCTAATAGCTTCTTTTTTTGAGCCCAGAGTTCATCCCCCATTCCCAGGAGCTGCACTTTCCAGGGAATTAATGGTGCTGTGCAAACACTCAGACCATGAAACGATCATGCAAATCTCACAACCACACTTGGTCCCAGGATTGTTTAAGGCCTTGTGTGAAGGCTCAGCAGGAGAAGCCCTGGTCAATGGGTGGGTACTCTTTGTTCCACAGGAACCTCATCTCCATTTCACAACAGTCTGTCCTGTGAGAAGGCCAGAGAGGAAAAAAAAGAAAGATCCCTCAGGTTTCCATTTGGCTGCATTTTCCCAGACTGTAAATCAGGTAGCGAGAAGCCTGGAGGGCAAAACATCCCCATAAATACCTCAGTGCTATGGGTGACTCTGCAAACAACTGGGCAAGGCCCTTCCCTTGGCCAAAAGCTCTGAGGGACATGGTTTTCATTTGGTGTGAACTGAGACCTCAGCTTAGGCTCGAGGTTTGGAAGATGTGTTCATGTGATGATCCTTAACACATTCAGTCCCCAGGGGCAGTATTAATCCACTGCTTTCCCTGTGGTTTATAAACTCCTGGCCTGGCTTTATGGGGACCTGCCTGCGTTAAATGCATCATTTTCTACAGAAACAAGGGAGGAAAAACTCCCTTGTTACTGCAGCACGTCAAAAAACCGCAGTGGCAGAGTAGCACAGCAAAGACAGAACGCTGCTCACATGGTGCTCACAGGGGCTAGTGATGAATTGCTGCAGATGTTTTCCAAACACCCTGGCCAAATCTCAGATTCGCAGCCTTCCCTCTCCCCGGGTCTCACTCCACAGCCCAGCTCTCCCTGCTGAAACACCAAACAGCGGCTCCCCACTTCCTTCCCATCCAGAAAAGGCCAGACAGGATCTCCTGAGAGCCGGCCCGGATTTGCACAGCCCGGCCAGGGATCACCTGCACCGCAGCCCGGGGCTTCGGCTCTGCCATCGGCAGGAATTCTTGTGGGACAGCGGATCCTCCCGGCCCTGCTCTGCTCCAGCAGTGAAATCAGCCTCTGCAGAAGGCTGGTCCCAGCAGCTCCTGTGTCCCGGTGAGGGAGCTGCAGAGTCAGCAGTGCTGCAGCCCGAGGTGACACAGAACAGGGAAACCCAGAGCCCAAACTCCCAATGGAGTCTCTGAATGAGACCACGTTTGGAAAGAAGTTCCCTTTTCTTTTGGATCATCTCACCTCAGCTGCAGTCTGTTCAACTTGGATACACACTGTAGCTCCATCTTTAAGGGAATGAGGGACTTGTCCTTACAAACAAACTGTGGATCTGATGGTAAATAAAGCTAGATACTGAGATAAAAGAAACAATGGGAAGGATTCCACTGATTGATAAATGGAATGAGAGATTTGTCTTCACAAATAAACTGTAGGTCTGCTGATAAATAAAATTGATTACTGAGAGATGAAAGAAACAGTGGGAAGTACCATAAATTCAATAAAGAATTTCACTGAGTGATACAAGGAACAGACAAAGGAGGGGGTTGTATATTAAAAGAGGGTCTTAGGTGTTTCAGAAAGTCTGTACCTCCAGTACTTCAGCCAATGAGGAAAGAGAGGAAATTTGCAGGATAAATTAGGATAAAATTAGGAAAAATTAGGAATAAGAATATGCAGGAAATTAGGATAAAAAGGAGGCTGAATCCTCCAAAAATCTGAGAGACCCCGTGGCCTCTCCCTTTATTTGAATAAAGTTACAGGACTCCTCTGTCTCCTTTCTGGACATAAACCTCTGGTGTCTGTGGATTAATTTTCCTGACAATCTGTTTCATGGTTTCACGTACAGGAGGCTTCCTTTGCTCTCCCTGTTTTGTTTCAAACAGGGCTGATCCAATGTAACATTCAGGAAGAGGGTAGGATACAGTATATTTCCCCCTGAGAGTTTCCTGCTGTCAGCAATTTTCACCTAGCCAGCTGAAGCTGAAGCAACCTCTGGTTCTGCTAGGGAAGGTTTAATATTAGAAAAAAATTTCTTCACTGTAAGGGTAGTCAGGCGCTGGCACAGGCTGCCCAGGGCAGTGGAAGAGTCACCAGCCAGGAGGTATTTAAAAAACATGTAGATATGGCACCTGGGGACGTGGTTTAGTGGTGAGCTAATGGCTGGACTTGTACAGAAAATCACACTGTGAAAAGCTAGGGTCCATAAAAGAGACAGAGGAGTCCTGCAACTTTATTCAGATAAAGGGAGGGAGTCCACCAGGGCACACACCCATGGGGTTGTCTCTCGAGGTTTCAGAGGGCACAGGCTCCTTTTATCCCAAACTCCAGCTGCATTTTGCACTCTTCCTTTCCCCACTGCTGAGGTACCAGGAAGGTACAACCTTCCCTAATCACCTGTCACCTATCCCCCTCGAACTTGGCATTCTACCCCAAAGTTCAGAACCTCAAGCTGGTGCAGACCCACGTGACTGTTTCAGGAGGCAGGCTGTCTGGGCTCAGCACCAAACCTGCTGCTTGAAGCTGGTGCAGACATTAAGACTCATTTCAAAGACGTTAATACCCATCCCCTCAGCCATGGAATTGTTTGTAAAGACATTAGCACACACCTTTCCTATAACAAGGAACTGTTACCTGTGTGTAACTGAGTCCTGATGTCCTGGCCATGGTTGAACATCTGCCTACCCAGGAGAAGCAGGTAATTAATTTCTTGCATGGCCTTTGCTTTCCCTGTTAAACTGTCTTTATCTCAATGCATGAGTTCTCTCACTTTTACAATGCTCTCCCCCATCCCACTAGGGAAGGGGTGAGTGGAGCTGAGTTGCTGGCTGGGATTAAACCACAACATGCCCGTGTATATAGGGAGAATTTTCCTGTGTCAGCTCAGCAAACAGCAGCACACAGCACACAGGAGGAGCACAGCTTATGGAATAATATAATATAGCAATAATATAGAAAGTGTGGGGAGGTGTATTTGTGATGAAGTTTATCTCCTGGCTTAATTTTTTTCTCTTCTTGTTGCTAAGTGATGCCTACCTGAATTTTACCCAGGTGGGTAGGATGGGCACAGCTTTGTCCCAGGTTACAATGTAAGGTATGCCCAAAAGTCTGTATTCTATCACTATCAGCTGAAACCAGGTGGGACAGTGATCCTTATCTCTGTGGGAGATATCCTCTGCTAATGGGCCATCTGTTAAAAACCAGGTGGGGCAATGTTCTTTATTTTTCCCACGACCCACCCTCCCTGCAGGAGGTATCTCCTGTTAATGGGCCATTGATTCCCACTGCATGACTGATAAAATTACATCATCCCACTGGGAGATGCTCCACCCAGGGGGAGGAGCCAAGCATTTCCTACCTAGATAAAAACTGAGATTTTGAAACACCAAAGCAGCCTTTTTCCACTGGATTCCAGAGGACAAGAGCTACCAAGATCACTGTGAGTATTTCTACAGGATCACTGCTTCGAGAAGACCACTTCATCTGGACTGCTATCACCATGCTAACCAGCGGGGTGTCAAGTTGTGTTCTGGCTTTGTCAGTGGTTTTTCTTTTGTACTATTGCATGTATTTTATTTTTCCCTTTTTTTCATATTAAATTGTACTTCTGACTTGGAGTCTCTCACTGGTTTTGATTTCAAAACCATTACAGCTACTCAGCTCTCAGTTCAACAGATGTAACTCATAGATTTCAAGTTCTTCCATGGGCAGGGGAGCTGGAATGGTGCGTGAGTCTTGGACAGGTGTTTGTGTGCAGGGTACACTGAGGTCACAGTGAGGATTTGCAGGATGAGAGTTAGAGAGTGGCTGGTGAGAACTAGGATTTTTTTCCATGAAAAGTGAGATCAAAGCTATTTCTGAGCCCTTCAACCCTCTGTCTCCCAGACTTCATCCCCTGAGCACCTCTGTTTGTAGCAGTGGGATCTCAAGGTGTTACGGAAGCAGGTGAGAAGTGATCTTCCCCTGGGGAAGAGATCCCCTCTCTCCTTGGGCTAATGGGAAAGCAGCAAAGAACTGACTAAAGGGGGCAGGGGCTGTGTCAGGCTGTGCTGTTGTAGAAGCTCCTTGGGAGCAGGGCAGAGCACAGCCCCTCTTCAGACCTTTATCAGAGTTCACAGAGTTAACTGAAATATTCCTGCTCCTACAGCTTTAATTCATTCAGAGTCACTCAGAAGCTTCTGATAATAAGACCTAATTTATAATTAGGCTTTATCAGTAATCAGTTAATTTATAGAACCCTAATTCTCATGAAGGTATTTCAGAGGCTTTGCTTATTACAATGTGGAGTTAATGCCCACAGACAACCAAATCACAGTGAGAGGATGGAAACAAATTTCAAGGTAATCCTGCTCTGTAACTGCTTGAGTTATTTACTTGGGATTTCATGCAGTGGGTGGAGCAGGGAGTAGCATTTCAGCCAGCAGTCAGGGACAAGGGGACTTCCTTCCTCAGACCTGTCAGGGCTGGGGTATTAGTTACAGGTAACCTCCCCTGTGCACTGAGCCAGCTGGAGTCTGCCCTGTAAACTGATAACCAGCTGGAATCTTGTGCCAGGGATTCCCAGAGATGTGCTGGGAAATGAGTCCCACAGGGGAAGGAGAGATGCTGGTGGGGAGGGAGCCAGGGCTGGATGGTGAGACATCACCTCCAAGGCTGAATCAGCAGCGCACAGAGAAACACAGAACACTCATCAGCCTCAGGTCTGATGGTTCCAACACTGCCAGTAAGAGTTTCCAAAATTTCCCGAACAGTGGGATATTTCTGGTGGAACTGAGTCCCTAAATGGATGGTCACTGTGTTCTTGTGCCTCTTTGGGATGCAAGCCCAAATTGTTCCCCCTTTCCTGCAACCATGTCACCCTGCAAACCCATCTCCACCTTCCCATCACTGCTCTCCCTGCTTTCAGACCATTCCACAGCTCTGACTCCTGGTTTCTCACCCAGGCAGAACTTCGCTCTGCTATCGTTCCCTCCAAAGCACAGAGGAAAAATCCAGACAACTCCTCTCTCTCCTTCTCTTCAAATCCTGTTTCAGGTAGGAAAGGCTTTGTCAAGGGAAGGCCTTGTAACATGGCTCCTGTTACTTGGGCTCAGTAGAGGGGGACTATGGGGGAGTGCCTCAGCTGGAACAGGGGCAGAGGGACACAAGGGACAAGAGAGACGAGACGGCCATTCTGTGTGACTGCCACATGTCCACATTGTTGGATGCTGCTGGGAACCAGGGAAAAAGCAGCCTTGAAGCTTTGCCTTCCTCAGGCTTCACAAGGACAAGAATTTATGACAATGATTATGCACCTGCAGGGAGCGTGAGAGCAGTGTGAGTGTCTCGTGATATTTTGCAGAAAGCACGTTTTCAAAAAGGTGTTGCCTTCTTGGACCAATGAGTCTTTTCTATCTTGTTTTTCACCTACTACCCTATATAAGTGCAGTGTTTCTTTATTTAAAGCTCTCTCTCTCTCTTTTGCTTCTCCATTGCTTGAGGAACTATGTTGCATTATCCTTTTCACTGCTCTCCTATAGCCTAAAATGCAACACCACATTATGTCCGCATCGTGGTCTATGGTAGTTGATTGACATGGGCTTGTTGTGCCTTAAAACCCTGTAAACTGATAACCAGCTAACTGCTTCAAAAGTCAGGTTTTTGGCAATAAAGAGCCCTCCTTTGCACCTGCCTGGGGTCCTGCGTTGCTCATTATTGCAACAAAATCCCATTGCTGTCCGTTGCATGTTTCTATTCCAAAAGAAGCACAGTCCACAAACATCCTTGCTGTGCCTGCTTTCAGGGAGTTGGTGACTATTTTAAGCCCAAGCCCAAGCCCTGGTGAGCCTGGGTTGCTGCCTTGCAGTGCAGAGCTCTGAAGCTCCGTGGACTGACATTCCTCCAGTCTTTAAGCCCTCAGAGAGCTCCCAGTCAAACAGTTTCAATTAAATTTCAATTAACAGATCTAAGCAAAGTGTTCTCTGCCACGGCATCACCAGGAGGCCTGGATTAAAGCACAGAGACGAGCAGCTTACCCCGAGACCCTTCACTTTGGGACTGCGTGGCCACGTGCAAACCTCCCAAAAATGGGGCTGTTCTGGCGGTGGCTGGGTCTGTGCCTGGCTCGAGGGCAGGGCTGTGGAAAAGGGAAGGAGTCCCCATCCCAGCAGGGACCCCTGGCCTGCAGGAGTCCTGGGCCAGCAGATGGGTGATGCTGTCCCTAGGGCACAGCTGCACCCCAGCCCTGCCTTGCCCTGCCCTGGGGGCTGTGAGCCATGGGCCACATGTCCCAGTCCATCCCTTCAGCTCCTGACTTCCCTCTGGTGTTGGATTGTGAGTGCCTCATTCACCATTTGTATCTGTTTTTCCAAAACCTTGTCAAGGGAGCTTTGCTAAGTCCTTCCAGTCTCAGCTGCAGCATAGCTGTGTCACCACCCGTGTCACCTCCCTTCCAAGGCAGCACTTTCCCCAATGTTCTTCTACCCCATCATCCCAAGGGATGTTTCTGCTCTCTGCACATGCAACAGCAGCTCAGCTCGTGCTCTTCTCCAGCTCCTGCCTTTCACTTGGAATTCCACCATTCCTTGCTCAGATCCCTCCCACTCCCCAGTCCACTCTTGGGACAGGTTTTCTTTGATCCCCAAATGTCTGAGCCACCTTCTCCTGACTCCACATCAGCCAATTCTCCTTCCCTGTGATTGCAGAGGAGCTGCAGCCTGTTGTGCTTTAATTAAAGTGTATTAGCAGTGGCGTGTTATTGATTTACTGTACATTTGCATTAGCTGAGTACTTCATGCTCTTATCTGATGGGCAGAGCATGGATACAGGGCATGGAGCCTCCCTCGTGAAACTCGAGCAGGAGAAGTAGCAGGCCCACCTGGGTGGATCTTCAGAGCTCTGGCTGCTTGGCAGTGGCTCCTGGAATTGCCAGATGCAAATCCAGATGATAAAACATGAAACCTGAAAACCAGTTTTATTTAGACTGGCAGAACTTCCCAATACAAGTCTTTCACATTTCGTGCTTCTGTCTGTATTTCCTGGCTCACAGCACAGAAATTGCTGTGGCTTGTGCCCCTTCTTGCAGGGTGGGAACCACCCAGCTCAGTAAAACACAGAAAATGGTGAGTTCATCCTGTCAGAGCAGGCTCACGGTGTGGGAGGTCAGACCTGATGCTTCTGTGACCAGGGGAATACCCTCGAGGTGTGCAGGGAAACCTGGGGTTGTCCCCACCAAGCCAAAAAGGCAGTTCCTGTGCTGCAGTGTGTCCCTCCAGTGGAGCCAATCTTGGAGCCATGCCATGAAACAGAGCTCAGCACTCCCTCCTTCCACCCCACAGCCTTGGCAGAGGGGGGAATTCTCAGGCAATGGTGAAGGTGTGTGCTGCACTCAGCAGCCAGGTTATGGGGCAGGAGAGGACAGGGACACGGCAGAGAGAGGAAGAGGACAGGGCACACCTCAGTGAGCTCAGTGAAACACCCAGCACAGGTGAGACAGCCTGGGCAAGAGAAAGTGGGGAAATGGCTCATTCTGCTGCAGCTCCAGGTCACAGATGGGCAAGGGCTTAGAATCACAGAGTCACAGAATCATGGAATTATGGAATCATAGGATCACGGAGTCAAAGAATCACAGAATCCTGGAATCATAGAATCATAGAGTCAAAGAATCACAGAACCATGGAATCATGGAATCATAGAGTCATAGAATCATGGAATCATGGAATCATAGAGTCATGGAATTATGGAATCATAGAATCACAGAATCATGGAATCATAGAGTCACAGAATCATGGAATTATGGAATCATAGAATCACAGAGTCATAGAATCACAGAATCATGGAATCATAGAGTCATAGAATTATGGAATCGTAGAATCACAGAGTCATAGAATCACAGAATCATAGAATCATAGAGTCATGGAATTATGGAACCATAGAATCACAGAGTCATAGAATCATGGAATCGTGCAATCATGAAATGATAGTCAGAGAATCATGGAATTATGGAATCATAGAATCACAGAGTCATAGGGTCATAGAATCATGGAATCATAGAATCACAGAATTATGGAATAATAGAATCACAGTCATAGAATCATAGAGTCATTAAGGTTGTAAAAGACCTCCTAGATCACTAAGTCTGAGCAAACAGCCCCATGCCCACTAAGCCAGTGGGGATCAGGGCACCAGGAGCTGGGAAGGATCCCAGCAGACCAGTGCAGTACCTGCACCGAGCTGCACTTCACAGCTTTAGCTTGGGGTTGTGATATCTGTCACATGAAGCCAGGCAGAAAGTCCTGCCCCACACAGGATGTGTCTGGAGTGGCTGCACAGCCACAGGAGTGTGTGGGGGGAATGTGGCTGTTTGCCCACCCCTGGTATTTGCATTGGCTGCAAATGGAGGAGCCCTGGCTCCTCCACAGTGTCCGTGGCTCTGCCCTCCAGGGGTGCCTGGGCTGGACTGTACTCCTCAGGGGTCCATGCTGAGTCTCCAGTCCCACATGCCCTGAGCAGCTGCAGAGGTGAACCACACTGACCCCACTGCCTCAGCAGGGTCTCCTTGAGAGGCTTTGACACCACAGGGTCAGCTCCTGCTCTCTGACTGCACACTGAAGTCTTTGAACTCTCCATCAGACCTGGTCCATCCCCTGGTGTCTTTTGGGCACCTTGAGGACAGATGTGACACCCCCCAGGTGGCCCAGGAGCTGGGGCAGACACAAGGCTGCTGGTGCCACTTCACCCCGGTCCTGGGCCAGTGTTCCAGCCCAGATTTCACAGCAGAGCTGAACAGAATCAGAGCCCATTGCACTTCTACCAACAATATTTCACTGCTCATCAGAAGGTCAGGGAGAGCATTAGCCCAAAATGCATTGCCCAAAATGCATTACCCAAAATGCATTACCCAAAATGCATCCCAGAAATAGCTGAGCCACCCATAGGACACAGCCCCACCCCCAGCAAGGCGAGGTGACTTTTTGTCTCACAGGAGGGTTTGCACCTCCCAGCCCAGTGCCAAGGATGGACTCCTGGGGAAGGACCAGACTCATGGGCTGCAGTTTTAACATCTCCTGAGGCTCTCCTGGAAGAGGAGCCAAACTCAGCCCATGTCTGCAGGACCCCAGAGCCCAGGGGCAAGGCTGAACCCCATGTCAGCTGAATGATGTCCTGTGCTCTGGTCCCAGGTGACTTTGAAAGTGAGGGCAATGACCCTCCAGTTAAGCTCCTCACCCATGGCCATGATCCACATGTGCCTCAGCACAGGCAACTGGAGCTCAGGATCAAGGAGGGCTCCCAAAACCAGCCTGAGAACAGCCTCAGCTTGTCCCAATTGAAGGCATGGGGGGTTTATGGCAGACAGACCCCAGGTAGATGCCCTGGAGCACAGGTACAGCCCAAGATTTGGGCCAGCTTGGGCTGAGCACATCATCTCCCCACAGGACAGCTTGAACATCTGACAGCCTGAAATCTCCAGGGTTTCACACACACCCTCTGCCTTGGGGGAACAATTTAGCAGCAGAAGTGAGCCCCACCCTGCTGGAAAACCCCAGCACGCATTGGGAATCCCATAAACCAGGTTACCTGCAGCAAACCTGGTGGATCTGCCCCTGCAATGGCACCATGGAGAGGGCTCTGCTCCCTCAGGCCACAGCTCCTGCCCACACACAGGGACCAGGTTTCCTTTGGTTTTAGCCAATTAGAAACCGGTTTTAGCTGAAGCGAAGTTGTACTTTGTTGTGACAGACTCAGAGATGAGCTCTGCTCTGTGAGCACACCAGTGTCCAGCACGCAGGAGAGGGGCCTCAAGCAGCACCCTGAGCATCTCTCTGGAGATGAAGGAGGACACAGCTGTGTGTTCCCAGCAGGAAGGAGATGGGATGTGGTGTCCAGCTAATACTGCTCCACAGGTTGCCCAGAGCAGCTGTGGCTGCCCCTGGATCCCTGGTAGTGCTCAGGGCCAGGCTGGATGGGGCTTGGAACAGCCTGGGACAGTGGATGATGTCCCTGCCCATGGTGTCCCTGTCCCTGGTGTCCCTGCCCATGGTGTCCCTGGATGTGATTGAGACCCTGTAAGGTCCCCTCCATCCTGCCACACAAAATTTGGGGCTAAACAAGCAGCAATCAGCACCTTCCTGCCACCTCCAAAGATGCTCTGCTGCCCTTAGGCAGACCTTTGCAATCTGTAATATCTCCTGTGTGCCCAGCCAGGGCTTCCTCACAGCTTGAGCATCCCATGCCTGTGGTCCCCTCTCAGTTTTCATGCTCTCAGTTTTTGGTCTGTCAAGGCAGTGTCCAGCCCTGTGGTGTTCTCAGAGACACCAAATGACTGCATTCAAATACTCAGATAGCTGTAAATAAACAGATATTCAGGGTAATTCAAAAGAAAACTGAAACAAGACAGAACTGGCCTACATTAATCTCAATGAGTTCTCAGCAAAAACAAATGCAAAGAGCACATTTCCATATGGGGGCAGTTTCACCAGCTGACAGAGATGAGCTGAGTAACTCAGTCTGTTCTACACTATGGATGTGGCAGCTACTTTAAATATTTGGGAGTTCAGAGTGCTCCTGCACTATTGTTTAAATTGATTTGTGGTGCTTCTTCACTGACCTTGCTGCAGAAAGCTCAAAGATAATAAAGATGTCAGACCCTCAGAAGATCTAGAACATCAGCCAACCATGAGCACCACCCACCCCAGCACCTGGAGCAAAGCTGGGTCTGCATCTTTCCTAGACTGTCACCTCTGGGTTCATTACTGGGGGTGTGGGGACATCACCACTCCCACACTGGAGTCCAGACTGCCTCTCTTGGGCTTGCAGTGGACACACAGCCAGGACAAACAGCCAGTGTGGAACTCTGCTGGGAGCTTGGCTCTTCCCCTTCAGCCCCCACTCATCATTCTGTTTGTCGCTGTGCTGTGAGAGCTCCACCCTGTGCTGCTTTATTCACAGGCTGATCTGCCTGTGAATCCCCTGCCTCAATTGCCATCCTCCTTCCTCTGGGATTCCATTTGGAGATATTCCCTACCCCAATTTTAAACCCTGCCTCTGTGGCCATGTGCCACAAATGTTCCAGCTGAAGCGACTATTTCAGCCTCCACGAGAACACTCTGTCTTCACAAACTTGTACCTTTTCCCAAAATTCTCCTCTTGGAATGAATCTGCTCTATGGAAAGTTGGAGGGAAATCAATCTGGCCACATTTGCATTCGGAGAAAAGAGGAAACTCGTACTATTTTCCTACCTTGGAAAAGCCCCCAAACCCCTACATTAGAGATCCAGCCTCTGTGACTGGTTGTGTGGCTCTTCACCCAGTGCAAGGAGCTCCTCAGTCCTGACACTGCATCCCACCCAAGGCACTGCAGAGGAGCAGCACAGGGGCAGGGATGGAGAGCAGGGAGAGCAGACCTGGGCTGAGCATTGTGACAGTGTCTGGTGGCCACCAAGGGGATCTATCAGGAGAAGAAAAGAAACTGCTGAGCAGACAAACAAACCTGTACAGGCCCAGGTGGAGCAGATTCCTTCCTGTTCCATGTTCCCACAGTTGTGCCATCAGTGAACTCACCTACTGATCCTGGAATAGACCATAGGGTTTAAAGGTTCTGCCTGGGTGCACATTAAGCATTCTCCCAGCAAACCAGATATGAACACAACAACCCCAAAGGGCAGAGGGAAGAAGGCAGGGAGGGATTCAGAGCAGCTTCCAGTGCTGGGCTGCGGTGTGTGGAGGTGGAGAGGGATTTAAAGGAGCCCCCAAGGGAGCAAGGCTCCAGCTGTCCCTCCCTCAGGGGTGACTTGGGACATGAACTGACACTGGTGTGCTCACACAGCAGAGCTCATCTCTGAGTCTGTCACAATAAAGTACAACTTTGCTTCAGCTAAAACCGGTTTCTAATTGGCTAAAAGCAAAGGAAACCTGGTCCCTGTTTAATGAAAGGATCTGTTCAGAGACTTTCATCACTCCAAGTGTTTTTGAGCCACGCAATGGTTTATGTGACTGGGCTTCATCAGCTCAACACAGTTCAAAACCTTCTGGGTTGGAAAAATATGGTTCACAAAAATGTGATGCTCCAGCAGAAGTAAACACAGACCTGCCAAATTACTGCAGCTTAATGAGTTCCCTCTCATCAGCTGAGCTGGCCTTGTGTGTACCCTCTTTGAAGTCAAATGTACTCATGTAAGCACCCTAAGAGGCTTTAGGGAGGGATTCCTGTTTGGGCAAAGGTTCACAATGGCTGGTGCTGGCATTGTCAAGAATTAGGTGGTTGCTTTGCTAATATTTTCCTCCCATCCTTGCCTCCAGTTGAGTCTCTACTTCATAGCCTGGCTCTAAACAACATCCCTGAGCTTTTATCTGCAGGTGACAAACAGAGGCATACAAACTGGATTGGCAGGAACACAAAGAAAGCTTTCATCTCATCACTGCACGAGGCACTTACAGGAACTTCTCAAGGAAAAAAGAGATTATGCATCAACATTGTGAGCATAAAGACAATTTAAAAGGGATGTTAAGAAACTTCATGTCAGGAAAATATAGAACATCTGCAAACAGACGAGTATTCAGTAATAAGCTACGTCAATGATCTGGGAGGAAAGAGGCTGTTTTCCTGCAGTGACAAGCCCAGAGAACATCCCAAAGGGGATTTGAACAAGCTAAAGTGCTCCTTGTGGTCAGAAAACTCAGCTGGCTGTGTGCTGCACTTGGGGTTGGGCTGGGCCTGCTTCACCTGCTCCAAGCTCTTTGCTCCTGTCTCTGCCACATCTCACACCTGAGGCAGGTGTGCAGGTCTGACCCACGGCTGGGACAGGGAACAGTCCTGGAAGATTTCTGGACTTCACACACACACACACACACACCCCCACACCCCAACACTCAGTCTTGTGGTAGTTTATGGTATTTTGGCACCAGCTTTGGCAGGACTGGGGTGACAGAAGCAGCAGGACAGCTGCAGGCTGTCCTATGGTCCCTCCTGGGTGAGTGACTCTGTAGAGTGACTGTGATTATTGTAATAATGCAGGAGGAAAAGAAAGACTCACCTACTAAAAACAAGCTGGCTTAGCTGGTTATTAGTCCACTAATTAGTGGATAACTAATGGTAATGCATGTTTGCTCCCAGCTGTCAGCAAACAGTGCCTGCACTTGGGCACTGATGCCTTGGAGGTGCTGCATCCACCCTGGAGGCGCAGAGCTGAATCCATGTGCCAGCACAAACACTGCCAGAGCTGCCAGGGTGACAGGGGGTCTGGGTTTCCCTGGCTGCACCTTTCCAGGGCTCGGTGCTGTTGCCTGTGCCAGCTGGATGCAGCCTGGGAGCCAGCTGGAGGCAGCACGGTGCCAGCTGGTGGGGCTGCCGCCTTCTCTGGGACGTGGCTCTGGCGGAGTTTGCTGCCTTCTGCTGCACCAACAGTCGGCAAAGAGAGGCTCAGAGGGTCACTGTGGTGCAGGGTGTCACACCCTGGGACATCCTGACACGAGCCATCCCCACTGCCCAAGGCATTTTGCTGATATCTTCAGTGAGCAATTCCAAAAAGGCCTCCCTGGGGGACTCAGCCAACTGGCTGCTGCTTTTGCCATGTAATTTGTGATATACTTGTTCAAACACCTCCCTGCTCCTGCCCTGTGCCTGGACACCAGCCTGGACAGGTTGTCCTGACCTTCTCCAGCTGCTGTCTTAACTCAGAGCAGCATCAGTGTCCTGAGAAATGGGGACCTGGGCAGGCTGGTGGATTTGGACCTGTGCTGTGTGCAGGGTTCTGCCACTGTCATGGCTCCTCTGGGTTTAAAATGAAATCGTGGAAGGTTTAGGCCTCAGCACAGTCTGGAGCCTGTCCCACCAAATGTTCCTCTGCACACCCAGGGAAGGCAATGAAGTCCAAGGAATACACTGCTCTTTGAGACTCCCATTGGAAGTGGCAACCCAGGGCTCAGTCAGGGCTCCTGCCAGGCACAGCCCCAGGGCTCTGCAGGGTGGGCATCCACCACAGAATCCCAAAATCCACTCTGAAATCCAGGTGCTACATTTCAAGCCCTGGTTGTCGTCATGAGACCCCCTGAGCAGTGCATGCTCTGTTTTTGCAGTGATTCTGAGAAGGCCCTGCCAGCTCCAGCCACTTGTCACTCCCTGTTTGCCCTTCCACTGAGACACAGAGGGAAATGTGTTACCTTGCATTCCCTGCAGTGGATTTGGGACTGATCCCAGTGTCCCTGCATCCAGCAGGGCTGGCTGATGAGCAGGAACAAGTAGCTGGGAAAGTGGCCACATTTTTTGCCCCTTTGACCATTTGGAAGTGAGCTCCCACTGTGCCAGGGGGATGGGGAGAACTGCAGGAGCAGAGGGAGGGAGCCACAAAAACCAGTTGAGCACAGGCACTCCTGCACTCAGCTCAGCACAGTGCAATGTTTCCACTGAAGTGATTTCAACTTCAGTGGGCAGGAAGGGTGGGATTTATCTGACCTGCAGCAGATGCCTGGTGCTGTTCTGAGCACCTGGATGTTTGGCAGAGATTCCTCCCCAGCACCCCAACAGCAGCAAGGCTCCTGTGAGCAGCTGTGCTGGGCTCAGCCTGTGCAGAGACATGGGCACAGTGTCCCTGTCTGACCTCCTCAGGCCATCCCCAGGCCCTGCTGGCTCTGCACTTGCCCACCACTGCTTGTCAAACCCAGCCATTTCCCCCAGATCTGTGTTTTGTCTCAAGGGATGCCTTCCAACGAGCTCAGATTACACAAAACCAATCTGCTCTGGGACCAGGCTGGTTTGTGCCTTCCCAAGGCTCCCCAGGAAGGCAGGAACTGTCTGTGTGTCCTGCAGGAGTGGCTGTGTGGCACCAGACACCTGTCCCCATGCAGGTGAGATGGAGCTGGGCCGCAGGAGGGAGGGAAGGGTGCTTAGCACACAGTGATGGCAAAGCTGCACCTCCCTCCTCGCGTGGCACCTGTGCTGCTGGCCTGGGGCTGAGCCCTGGGACACATCAGGGCTCCCCTGGGGACCTAGGGCAGGTAAAGGAGCAGGGGGAGGAGGAGGAAGATACACAGAACTCAGTACCCAGGAACCTGTGTGTGCTTTACTGACTTCTGCTCACCTGGGGAACACCTTCTCCCTGCAAATATCCCCTTGAAGCAACTATTTGTCTGCATGGGAACCCAGACTGCTGGAAAACCTTTTATGGAGCAGCTGGTCACTACCAGGAATCCAGTTTGGAGAAGTCATCTCTCTGCTTGGAGAAATTCCACCCAAGATAATTCCACACATGTAGCACTGAATGCACACAGCTCTTGCCCTGTGTTTATTCTCTGAGGCTCTTCCTGTCTAGCCTGAATGAGACAGGTAAATCACAGAATCATTTAGGTTGGAAGAGAGCTTTAAGATCATCAAATCCAACTGTTAACCCAGCACTGCCATGGTCACCACTAACCCACGTCCCCAAGTGTCACCTCCACACGTTTTCTGAACACATCCAGGGATGGTGACTCCAGCACTGCCCTGAGCAGCCTGTGCCAATACCTGACCACCCTTTAGTGAAGAAATTTTCCCTGATTTCCAACTTAAGTCTCCCCTGGTGCAACCTGAGGCCGTTTCCCCTTGTCCTGTCACTGGTTACTTGGGAGAAGAGCCTGACTTCCCCCAGCTGCCCCCTCCTGTCAGAGAGTTCTGGGGAGTGAGCAAGTTCCCCTTTTCTGCAGGCTGAGCCCCCCCAGCTCCCTCAGCTGTTCCTCATCAGCCTTAAGTACATGGTCCTTCCTGCCATCAACTGGCTTCACCACGTTTTCACTGAATTTCTCCTTAATGACTCCAGCTTTGTCATTTCGGGGATGTTCCGGCAATAAGATATGACAAGGTGTGAATTATAGGACAATAATTCATGCCTGGAGCAGTGTCAGGCACAAGGCTGGGAGCTGAGGGCTGTCCATGCAGCTCAGTGTGAATTATTGCACCATAATTCACGCCGTGAGGACACTCTAAGGGACTAGCCAGAGACTATCCACACAAAAAAAAAGAGTTAAAACTCTTCATTTTAGCTTGTTGGATTAGTAGGGACATTATACTGTCTGCAACATTCCTTTTGGAATGGACCACAGGGTCCATCCCTGTGTTTTCTTTGCTGGAGTCAAATGAGAAATAAAGGCCCAGATGGAGGTGGAAGGGTTGAGGAGCACTGGGAGCCACCAGCTGCAGGCACAGCAGCTGGGACCCACCTGCTCCTCCTCCCCTTCCTGCTTTCAATACCCAACCCCTGAGCCTAAAGCATTCAGGAACCCAGCACAAAGCAGGGATCCCTTCTCCTGGAGGGCTCAGGCTGGAGGGTGTCACAGGAGGTGGCACCTGGAGCTCTGGTGAGCTTTGCTGCTGAGCCTGAGCACAACTCCCCCCCCACAGGCACCAGAAGGACTGAGCAAAGGGGAAAAGCAGTTTCAGCAGCACAAGGGACAGCCCAAAACTGCCCCTGCCTGAGGCTGCTGGGCTGCCTCTGCCCTTTCACTGCCTTTGGTGGCCAGGCAGGTCCAGGGGAGAGCTCTGGAAAAGGCTTTGCTGAACATTCTAAAGGCTGGGGTTGCAGTTTTCATGCAGGCAGTCCACAGAAAGTCACACTTGTGAAATCTTTAATTATTATTTTTTTTTTTATCTGAAAAAAACAGCCCCCAGTGATAGTCATCCCTTCCTAGAAAGCTGCTACAGTTCACAAATAAACCAGATGATTCTCCAGGGCTCTGTGGGAAGTGATCTGCCTCCAGGAGCCCCCAAACAACTCTGTTTCACAGTAAACATGCTCCAGTCTGCCCCTGTTTTGGGGCTTCTAAGACAGATGCCCTAAAATCTCTTCCCAAGGTTTTTTCTGTTGCACGAGGAGGCAGATCCTCACCCTGCATTAAGGGCTTCTCTCCATGTAGGGGTGTCTCCAATCCCTTGTGCAGTGAAAGACCTGGGAGAGCCCTGAGGAAGAGGAAGCTCCCTTCATCCCAGAGCTGGGACCAGGGCACTGGCTGATTCAGGGGTGGCTGCTGACTGGACCTAAGGCAGAAGATAATTTAAGGTTATCCAGAGCAAATTCCAAGTCATTATTTGGGCTTCAGTTGCCCAGTCAGTACAGATCTCATTTTGAAATGTCTCCAGGTTAATTGATTGCTGTTTCAGACAGCTATTGATTTTCAAATAATTATTGTAATTATTTGCCATCCAGCTAGCTTTCTCTCCCTCTCCTCAGGCAGTCTGAAAACATTTCCTTGCAGAGTCCCACATAAGAGGCTGATTTTTAGTGTTTCCATTGGGAGGAGGGGAACTGAGGCAGCACAATCTTCCTCTGGCCCTGGGAGGACATGGGACCCTCCAGGATGGCCAGTCCCTGCCTCAGGGCTGCCAGGGCACTCTGCAGATTGCCAGCAGTGCCAGGGGGTGACAGCTCATGACAGCTCTACAGGCTGGTCTCCACTTCTCTTTGGAGAGCCCAAAAGAGCTCAGCTGCTCCTCAGGGCTCCTGTGTCCTTGTCCACTCTGGCACAGAGAGCTCCAGGTGAATCCCAGCCTTCAGGACTGCAGGAGGCACCAGCTCTGCTCCAGCCCCACTGCTGACACCAAAGGACTCCCTGTGGAACAAAGTGCTACAGATTTATTCACCATTTCCCTTGCAATGCCATTTAAAGGTGCCAAACAGGACCAGGAGCTCTTTCCCAGGATCTGCACAGATAGAAGATACAATCTGAAAAGACTGAATTCAGTCTATTTTCAGCCTAAAACCAACCAAGAGGAAATAAAATAGGACAGCAATATAATGACAATGTTGATTTAAGAGTCAGTTGAATTCAATAAACTTGACTTTAAATCACCAGTTTTCATTACGCTCGTCAAAATTCTGAATTACTCTAATTGATCAAAAATATTTCAAAATATCTTTACAACTTAAAAAATTGCATATGGGCTGTATTCCCTACTTTATTCCAGTGGGGACACTGTATCTGCTCACCTGGAATGGCAGAGAGGGATGGATAAGCTGGACAGCCTTAGGAGGGGCTGGAGGATCTTCTTAACAAAAAGAAATTCAGGAGACCATGAGTTCCTGAAGCAAGATAGGGAGGGACATGAAGAGAAGGAATAGCTGGGATATCTCCTGTGGCCACAAAGGACAGAAGGATAGACACTGAGATGGAGGGCAGGTGGGCAGGCTGGCAGGTGACACCAAGCTGAGGGTGCAGTGACTCTCCTGAAGGATGGGACACACAGGGGCCTGGACAGGCTCAAGAATTGCCCATGGGAATGTCAGGAAGTCTGACAAGACCAAGGGCAGGTGCTGCACCTGGGTCAGGGCAGCCCCAGACACGAGCACAGCCAGAACTCCCTGGGAGCAGCTCTGGGAGAAGGACCTGGGGGTTCCTGAGGGGAAAAGCTGGACTTGTCCTGGCTGTGTGTGCTGGCACCCAAAAGGCCACACATGTGCTGGGCTGATCCCCCAGATTCTGCCCCTGTGCTCAGGTGAAACCCCACCTGCAGAGCTGCCCCAGCCCTGGGGCCCAGTGCAGAAAGGAGCTGGTGCTGCTGGAGAGATCCAGAGGAGGCCACAGAGCTGCTCCCAGGGCTGGAGCCCCTCTGCTCTGAGCCAGGCTGGGAGAGCTGGGGGTGCTCACCTGGAGAGGAGAAGCTCCAGGGAGAGCTCAGAGCCCCTTGCAGGGC
>JAOTQP010000770.1:985224-998430 GCA_026413545.1 Cichladusa arquata | reverse complement strand
CTAAAGCGAAAAAGAAAGTGTGCACAGCACACAGCTTTTCTCCCCTTGCACTGCACATAGCTGGGTGTGTTCTCTGCCTCTCGGAGCTTAACAGCAAGCGTCATGTGTACCACAGCAGGCTGCATGGCATGGCACAGCCCCATGGCACAGCCCCCCATGGCACAGCCCCCCATGGCACAGCCCCCATGGCACAGCCCCATGGCAGAGCCCCTATGGCACAGCCCCCATGGCACAGCCCCCATGGCACAGCCCCCCATGGCACAGCCCCCATGGCACAGCTCCCATGGCACAGCCCCCCCATGGCACAGCTCCCATGGCACAGCCCCCATGGCACAGTCTCTGCAGGTCCATGCTGGCTCTGTGTGAATGGCAGCATCGAGTCCCTGGCACTGCCCATGGAGCCTCTACTTGAGCCTCCTCAGCTTGAGCATCTCGGGCTGGGGTCAGATTTGGGAGTGGCACAGGGGAGTGTGCCAGGCAGCCCAAGGCTGCTGTGGGGTCAGATAAGGGTGTGTGGGGAGTGTGGCACATCCCAAGGAGTTGCTGCATCCCCCATACCCCTCTGCACTGGCCTCTGTGCTTGCTTCAGCTCATGCTTGGATCCCTGTAGGGAATTATTTGTGTGCTGAAAGCTGTAACACAGACAAGGGTGGTCCTGCAGTCCTGGGGAGCCACCCCAAAATGTGAGTTTTGCCAGAGGTTTGCTGGATCAGCACTATTTGTACATAATGTACCCAGAAGAGGCACCTGGGCAGGGGCTGCCAGAGCTGGGGGTGTTTTTGGTAAGGGATGTGGGCAAATGGCCCCAGGAGATATTTATTTCTTGCAATTTCTACATTTCTGTGCATCCAGCATTGTGCATATTTGGAATTTCACATTTATGGATTCTGTTTGGCCATACCATGTTTTCTGGGGAAGAAGTTTCTAATTTTTAAAGGTCTTTTATGGATTAATTGCTAGTCATCTGCCTCCTTTTTGCTTTTGTTTGGTTCCTTGAATGTCTCTTGATTATTTTGTACTATGTGATGCCAATTTAGTGGTTAACTAGTATGCAAACTACATCTGGACGTGTTGACTTTGCATTAACAATCATTGATTTGTCTGGAGCAAGGGAATAGAAATGAATGCTGCTGTTTGCCATGGATAGTATATGAAAAATAACCATTTGCAATGTGCCTTTCATCAGGGGCACAGGGCTCTGGTGCAGCTTGTCACAGTGGCTCTGCCTCATCACGTGAGAGCTGAATATTTAAATCATGGCACCAGGAGAGGGAAAAAGGACTGGGGAAGGCAGTAGCTCATGGTGTGTGGGGAAGGGACAGCTCCTGGTGACCTTGGTTAGCTCTGGTGACAGTGGGAGTGGGGTAAAGTTGTAACAGAAAGGGAGTGGAAAACCATGAATATATGTAATACATAATACGTAACATCTAATATACACCACGTGTGTAGAGCTGTTTGCTTGGGAACATAACCAAGAGGATGCAAAATTTAATAATCCAAACTAATAAGCAGAAGGTTGAGTTGATGGTGGCTTCAGCAACAGCTGTTTCTCTCCAAAACCTGTGGCTGCAGCTGTGTGGGGGGCTCTGGATGGAGCAGGGTTTGGTGCCTGCTGTCCCTGCCTGGCCGTGGGGAAGCTGGGATGTGGCTGGGCTGCTGCATGTTCAGGTGACCTGTGGGATGTGGGAGGCATTGCTCCACACTCATGTCTCCTCTGGAAGAGGGGAAAGGCTGAGCAGATGCTCTTTCTGCAGAGGAGGTCTCTTCCCAAGGTGTTCGTGTTGGAGACATCAAAGCTGCTGTGCACTCCTTGGTGTTTCAAATTACAGTCAGAGTGGTCCCTTGGTTGAGATTTGATATTCACACCTTGAGTCCATTGAATCCACTCATCCCTGGTCCTTTTCTGCTGTCTCCTGCTCAGTCTCACTGCTGGCAGTGGGGCTGTGGTGGGGTGTGATGCTCAGTGTCAGTGTTGGTCATCCTTTGGGCTGGGCTCTGCTGTGAGGGTTCTTCCAGCCCTTGCTGAGATTGCTTTGCTGATGCTGGATCATGCATGCCAGACCCCAAATGATGGACACAGATCATCTCCTGCAATGTGGGGTTTGTACTCCAACTACTGAATGTGTAAATGCACAGGGAGGTGCTGGGCAGGCTGTATGGTGGCTTTCTGAGTTACTTGTTGGATTCTCTCAAAGCGAGAAGTGGCAGAAAAAAAGCCTCTGTGGTCCTTGAAAGTGCAAAGAAGCTTCATATTCTGAGTGCATTGGGGAAGGATGTGGCACGGAGGGCATGAGCAGCATGGCAGTGACACAGGTGAACTAGAATCCATCCCCCTAATTAAACTTCCTGTGTACCCATAGAGAAGAGTTCTTGAGCCATTTTCCAGTGTTTTGGCAGCTGAGTGGTAGTTAGCTCTGGTTCACTGACCAGGCCTGGGGGCTTGTGCCAGCATGCTGGGAGCTCTTGCTCCAGCTGGGATGCTGCCTGGGGCAGCCTAGGGAGCAGAGGCAGGGTGGAGGGCACAGGGCATGTTCTGCCTCCCCTTGATGGGGTCAGAGCAGCTGGACCCCCTGCCTGTGCCTCCCTGTGTGTGGGTGTGCCCAGGTGACTCTTGGCCGAGGTCAGGGCAGAGTTTCAGGCTCCTGCCAGGTGATGGAACTTATGGTTGATGGAGCTGTGCTGCCTCTGGAGAAGTTGGAGGCCGTGTGGCTCTTTTGGGGTGAAACTGCAGAGCCCTGGGTCAGCCTGGCATGGGGCTATCCCCATGGGAAGGGCCCAGGGTTGCCAAGCCTTGTGCTTTTTGGTGATGGGAGCAGTGTCATGGTACCAATTCCTCTGCTGGAACAGTTTTCCTTGGGAGTGCCTCCCTTTATTTCCCCCACCTGTATTTCCAAGGCACTCCAGTATGTGCTTAGGAAGGTTTTGCTGCTGTACTGTACCTGCAAAGATTTAATTATATAGGCAAGGCTTTCCTTGCTTGTGATTCCCAACACTCCTGCTTGTTTCACATCTATATTTGCCTGGTGTGATGTGGAAAATAAGGCTTGAAGTAGAGAAGTAGGGGCTGGAGAATTTGCCTGCACTGATAAGGGGCTGACAAAGGGAAACATGAATGTCAGAGTGTGGAGCAGAGAGGAGCTGCTGGAGCCTTGAGGAGTTGCCATGGGTATTTGGGAATCAATACCTGTGCCTGTGTGTTTGTGTATGCATGTGCCTGAGACACTGCTGGGTGCAGCAAGGTTCTCCAGTGGGTCTGGGATGCTGGGAGGGCTGTTGGGTCCATACTGTGCTTGGGCCAGGAGCACAGGAGCTCTGTGGTGTTTTCTGCCCTGGTTTAGAAATCAGGGATGTTACCACACAAGGTTTGACAACTCAGCAGCTGATGGCAGTGAGAGCAGCTGAGTTTGTCAGACCTTCCCTCTGGCAGGGAGTTGAGCCAGGCTGGATGGGCCAAATGTGCTCACATGGCGCTGCTGGTGTCCCAATGGCACCACTGTGTGTCCAGGCTCTTCAGGAATTAATATTTGTTGTGATTTCATCTTACTAGATACACACAGGCAGCAGGAATTTGATGGAAGTTAATTTTTTTCTCTGTGTGGGTGTAGGTATCCTTTCCTGTCTGAAAATAGCAGCAGAAGTCAGTTTTCAGAAGTTGGGTGTGCTTGCATTGAAGGGCCATCATTTACTGCTTCCAGTATGTTGAGAGCAATTTTAGTGCAAGTATTTAATTGCTTTAGACCTATTTTTAGAAGTATTAAACCTCAGTTTTCTAAACTGCAACCAAAGCCAGCAGCTCTGCTGGTGTGGGAGAGCCAGGAGGGGAACCTGGAGGGAAACCTGGAGCGACGTGGGCTGGCCCCACTGGGAGCAGGGCAGGGCTCGGGGTGCTGCAGAGCCTTTGGGGGGCACGCTTGAAATCAAGTTGTCTGTAAGTTGGTGAGTTTTTTTTTTTACTACTGTTTTATTTACTTGGCTACATGAGGAGAGAATGAATGAATGAATGAAATGCATTTCCAGCAGATTTGTACAATTTCTTAGGTTAAGTCTGCAGGCTGGTGGATGTAGTTTGGAGGCTGAGCTGGGAGCATCCCAGAGAACAGCGTGCAGGCAGCCCCAGTAGGGCTCTGGCTCAAAACCCAAGAATAGCCCCTGCTTTTCTGGGTGTAAATCTGTCACTTGAGGTCTGATGTGCTTACTCTGTGGGCTACAAATCCTGAGCTTTCACTGGCATTTGTGAGATATTTGTGATTTTGAGGGTGGGAAGAGAGAGTTGTGAGAATGCAGGATAATTATTGGCCGGGAATAAAATACCTTTTTGAATTTGTGCATGCATTTTAGAAACCTCTGTAGGGAGGGATGGCTGGATTTGGATCAGGCTGATGGGAGAGGGGATCTGAAAATGCCCTTGGGAATCAACAGGATTTCTCTTTGCAGTGGGGGGATGCTGTTGAAGATGCTGAGGGGCAATGGCAGTGGCACCAGGGGACAGGCTGGGTCCTGGGGTTGCTGGTGGGACTGGTGGGGGCTGGCAGGGCTGGAGTTGGACTTCACCAGGGAAGGAATTAATGAATGACCACCTGGAAGGTTGCCCTGGGGTGTGTTTTGACTTGGCTTCAGGGCATCTCTCTGTTTATGGTTAATACTGCTGGGGTTACTGCATATTAACTCCAAGGGAGGGATATTTTTAACTTCTTATGTGTCTTTATTTTAGAGGCCTTTAAATTTGGCTGGTTGGTGCTAACAGCAGTGGGAATTGGCATTTCTGCTCCGTGGGGTTTGTTGGGACATGCCAGAGACACGGCCTGGCAGGGGTCCCGCTGTGCCTGGAGCCGGGGAGGGCACTGGGGAGGAATAAAGAATATAAGAGTTCAGGAGAGATACATGCAGAGCTCCACATTGTATCCCGAGGGGTGTGGGAGCCCTGCTGCTCCGGGGAGCGCCGGCAGATGCCGGAGGGATGGAGGAGAGTTCCTTGGAACAGTTACTGGGGATCAGGGAAGGTCCTTCCCCTGGGCACTGCCCAGCCCCCGGGGAATGGGCACGGTTTGGGCAGCACTGCCAGGGATGCCCAGGGTGGGACTGTTGGGGTGTCTGTGCAGAAACAGGGGTGATCCCTGTGCATTTCTTCCTGCTGTGGATATTCTCCATGAACCACACAGGGGGAATAGTGGTACCCTTCATAAATGAGAAAAGAAACCTCAAAATCAAGGTCCCTTTTCCTGAAATCTTGCATGCATTTAATTTTTTTTTCCTATGTCATCTGATTTGGTTTAGTTGCCAGAAAGTAGATTTGCTGAGAGTGCTGTGCTTCTCTTGGTTCCTGATAAGGTGGAGGAGATAAGTCCCACGTTGTGTTTGTTTGTGTGAGTGGGAAATGTTTGTGCTTCCCTCCTTTGAGGGAAGCTCCTTGGCCGTCCTCCTGCAGCATAAACACTGCTTGTGATTGGAGTTCATTATGGGAGATTTAAAATGTATAAAATGAAATGTTCCTGTCTGCTTTAAGCAGACATATGTCTACAGTTTGCAAATTAACCTAATTAAATATATATGTAGAAATTTATGATATTCAGCTCCTAGCACAAGGTATGCAATTAGCATCCTTGCCAGCAAGGAATTTTCCATTTCTGTCTTGACTTTTCCTCATAGGAGATGTGGTTTGGGGTTTTAAGTTTTTTTTTTTTCTTTTTTTTTAATTTTTACTCTTCAATCTTTAGTTTTTGTTCTGCTTTGGAATTCACTTAGGGACGAGTCCTGTGGGGATTTAGGCTTGTGGTTAAATTTCCCTCCAAGCAGCTCTGACTGAAGTCAGTGAAACATTCCCTAATTCCTGGGCTCCAGCCTGTCCCTTTGCCTCTGCAGGACAGGAGGAGTTTGTTTTGTTAGTAGAATATCATGAGCAAAATAGCATTCTGGAGGGAAAAAATTGCATTTGAATATTTACATTTTTCAAAGCTCTTCCTTCCTCCCGCCCAAAAATAGCAAAAAAAATTTATCTGTCTCTTCTTGATTTATGTAATTTTCAAGTGTTTGGCCAATGTTATTTCCAAAACACCCCATCCCTCTACCTGAGCTGTCTCTATGGCAGGAGGGCCCTCACACAAGAAGTACAAATCCATTAATACAACCTCTCATTTAGCAGTATTCTGGCACCAGGAATACTACTTTTAGTTCCTTTTCTGCCAAAGTGTTGGGTTGGGTGGTTTTTTTTTTAAATTATATTTAAAGTTCGATCACGTTAGAATAGTTTCCTATATAAATAATCATTTGGTCTATTTTGCATATCAATAGTTGACTCCATTTTCTCCACAAAAAGCCTTTTTTTCCCCATAAACATCCCCACTGTTCCAGCCCAGAAGGTACTCTTTATTAGCCAAACCAACCAAGTCATGACGTTCCCAGCTCAGCTATTTTAATGATCCCACAAACCCAAAAAAGCAGTAGGAAATTTTTCAGAAGCAAGCTGCAGAAACTTTTTTCTTTTTGGGACATCGTAATTTTTCAATTTTTTGTCCAATCATTTTTGTTACATTTTTCCAAGCTTCAGGCTCTAAACACAAAGAATTTGGGACTGTTTGTTCTTCCTGGAGATTCTTTAGGGGTGTCAAAGGTAACCCAGCGCTGGGTGGAAGAGCTGAGGGCTCGGCAAACACGCTGGCTCCATTCCTAATTTCTGTGCAGGAACTACTGATGATTCTGCATGGGCAAGGTGAGATGTTGGATCAGAACATTTTCCCCCTTGGACACCTCTGCAAGTCTGTCCTCCTGTATTTTCCTTTGACTTTGCTGCACTGCTGTGTTTCCCCATCTCTCTGTTTCGAGGCAGAGGGAATTTTGCTCTCAGCTCTGTCCCTTTGCAGGAGCTCCTGCTCTCCCAGGTTGAGGTCCTTGGTGTCTCCTGCCCTCTCTGGGTGTTTCTGTGCCCTCTCCTTTACAGGGAATCCCTTTTCAAAGGCCATCAGCAGCTCTGATTCCCAGTTCTCTATCACCAGGTGCTGTGGGTTCACCAACTCCATACATCAGAAGAAGAAAACACTGAAGCAGGCTGGTTTTGGGGTTTCCCTGTGAGCCTGCATCCTTGCAGCTGTCCCATACCTGGGTCCTGTGTAGCTCCAGCTATGGGACACATGATTTACTGTCACAGCTGTATTTTCCACTAGTTCAGGTGTTTCTTTCTCACCTCAGTGCCATGCCCACCCTTTAGAGGCTCCTCGGATCTTGTCCCAGGATGTGCTGCAGCCCCTTGGGATGTGGATTTTCTGTAGCCTGGCATTACCCACCACCAAGGCAATCATTTGGATAATTGCAGCGTCTGCAATTTATTTAGGCAAATAGGGGACTGAAAAATATTTGCTTTCGCTTGCTTGTAGGGTTTATTTTTAGGGTTTAGCTTTGTGCTTTGGGAAGAAAAGCTGAGCCCTCCTGGATGTCCCTTTTCCCTGAGGTGCTGCTCTTTGGGGCTGTTCTGGCCACTCTGTCCATGGCTCAGGAGTTTGCCTGGCTGATCACCCTCCTTGCCCTTGTCTGCTGCCTTGTTTTGTTTTGCAGTCTCTTTGCAGGTGGCTCACCAGGGGCTGTGGGTGCAGCTTTATGCACGGGCACATTTCTGTCCCTAGGCCTGTAATGAGTGGCTGGTTCCATCAGCAGCACTCAGCTGCTGCAGAGGTGTCCCTGTGCCTCCTGGCTTGCTGCTGAATGCTAATGGCTCATTTAGGCACCTCCATGTGCTGCACGGGGCTGCTTTCCCTGCACTCCTCCCTTCCCCAAACCCCGCCCGGGCTCCGAGCAGATGTCTGCAGGACCCCACTGTGATAATGAACTATTCCTGCCCTTTATTTTCCCTCTCTTAATCAGTGGTTAATCAATGAGGTGACTTCTTACTTCATCCTGTGCATATGAAAGTGCTGTGAGTGCACTTGCCACAAGAACCTCTGCAGAGCAAACTCTTTTGGAATCTTTTGGAAGTCCAGGTGCACCATGCCTGTTCTACCTGCCCCTGGCTCTTGCCAGCAGTGCTCAGAGCCCAGGGACTTATGGCTGCAGGAACCAGAGTGACTCCTGGTGTTCCTTTTAATCCATGGGAACACTGACTTTTTAATTGTTCTGTTTTTCTGGTTATTGTTTTTAGTTACTGTTTATAGTAATTTTTCTGCCACAAAAATGAAGTTCTTGCAGTTCCTTGGAGTCCTTTTGAAACAATGGGGTCACATTCAGTGCTTGCTGATCCATAGGTGGATAGCAGTGATTTTGGGGGTGCTGGGTGATTTTAATAGCTTAATGCCTTTCAGACTTTTGGGTGGATGCTGTTGGGACCTGGAGGTTTTTTGTTTTTTGCTGTTAATTTTGCTGGGCAGGTCTGCAGCTTCTCTCCTGGTGACCCCACAGTTTGGGGCGGATGCTCAGCTCATTCCTCATGAAGAGTTCAGGAAGGGAAATGCTGAGCCCTGTCACAAATGAGCATTGGTGCAAAGAAGTTGAATTTTTATCCTGTGATTTTGTCTCTTGATTTATACCAGAATCTGGCAGATTTCTGGTGCTTGTATGTTTATTAATTTTTTTTCCTTCGGTGACCTGTTTCTCAAAATCTTTTTCTGGATTGACTTTTTTATGGCTTAAAGTGTAGCTTCCTTGAGTTTATATTCTCCTGATTTGGATTTCTTTCTGAGGGTGTCTTTTTATTTCTTTCTAATGGCCTTTTTCACTGCTGTTCAACTATGATTATTTGTTTAACCAACCCCCTTTGGTAGGTGATAATCATCTCCAAGTTTTCCACCTCACCTGCAAGGCCTTTTAGCTGCTCCATTAACACTCTTAACAAATCCTCCTGTTTATAGAATCATAGAATGGTTCCTCCTGTGAGGAGAAGCTGAGAGAATTAGGATTGTTCAGCCTGGAAAAGAGAAGGCTTTGGGGTGACCTAATCGTGGCCTTCCAGGGAGCCTGTATGAAACATGGAGAGAGACTCTGGACAAGGGATGGAGGGACAGGACACAGGGAATGGCTTCACTGTTGGCCCAGGGCAGGGTTAAATGGGATACTGGGAAGGAATTGTCCCCTGGGAGGATGGGGATCAGCTCGGATGGATTTGCCAGAGCAGCTGAGGCTGCCCCTGCATCTCTGGAAGTGTCCAAGGCCAGGTTGGACACTGGGGCTTGGAGCACCCTTGGGACAATGAAGGTCTCCCTGCCCATGGCAGGGGTGGGACTGGATGGGCTTTGTTGTCCCTCCCAACCCAAACCAGTCTGGGATTCCCTGTGCCATGTGTGGGGACACAGTGTGGGGACAGAAGTCCTGTGTGGGACCTTGAGCATCATTTCTGCATCAAACTGGCTTTCACATTTGCAAGTCTCTCTGGGATTGTGTGAATTCTCCTGTGACTGTGATCGTGTTTCCTGCCTTGGCAGAGCCCTGCAGCCTCTCTGGTGTTCCTTGGCATTTTGAGCATCCCTCTGTGCTCTGCCTTTCTGGGATGGGCTCCCAGTCCATCAGGGTTCTCTGCTACCTCCTGTCATAATAATCTTGTTTCATTTATTGGGCTGCACGTTGCTTCTCTGTCAACACAGCTCCATCATTCATTCCTGTGTGATTTGGGTATGGATTGCAATGCCTTGAGTCTTTTGTCTCCTACCTGAAATTTTATGAAGCTTTTCAGGGATACATTTATGACCTCATCAATAGAAAATGCTTCACTTACACTGGATGTTCCTGTAACTTTGATTTTCTCAGGCTTTAGTTTAAATAGGTTTTATATGCTGGCATCTGTTTTCACTTTGGTTTTGATGGTGCCTGGCTTTCTCAGAGGGGCTCCTTTTGGCTCAAGCCCTCCTC
The DNA here is from genome assembly GCA_026413545.1 of Cichladusa arquata. Taxonomy (NCBI): domain Eukaryota; kingdom Metazoa; phylum Chordata; class Aves; order Passeriformes; family Muscicapidae; genus Cichladusa; species Cichladusa arquata. Next base: position 988,605 of record JAOTQP010000770.1, on the reverse strand, counting down.
AGCTCCTACCCTGCAGCCTGCTTACAGGTGGGACCTGATGGAACTTCACAAAAAGGTCCTGAGTTTCACTTTTTGAGGCTTTGCTGTCCTCTGTACTACTTGCAGGTGCTTTTTAGCAAAGTGTGGTCTTTACCATGAAGTGAGAGCCATAGTCTGGGTTTAAAATTGGTCTCCATGTAGAGTGCAGCTGGTGAAGGGCAGGACCCTGATCCCCCCTCTCCTGCCTCCCCTCCCTCCCTTGCAGGCTGAGCTCCTGTGATCAGGGCAGCACTGTGCAGAGAATAAAAGGGAAAAAAGGAATATTAAGAGGAAGAGATGACAGTTATCCTTGAGTTAGAAGTTATCAAGTGCAGAAAATGGATAAAGGAAGTTAAAAACACAAGGGGAAAAAAATCTGTGACTGTCAGTGCTAGGAACAGTAAGAAAGTATTTGTATTAGGAACAAAAGAAATTCTAATAATGGTTTGTGTAGACTTATCATGGCTGAGGAGAGGTAAAATGCATAATAAAGCAGAAAAACTAGACATGTTTAATAAATATTGCTGTTCCCTATTTGTAAGGAGGAGGAATGATCCACTCTCAGCCCATGTGCACAGGAGCTGCCAGGGCCAGCCCCAGCCAGAGGCTGAGCAGGGCAGGGGTTTCCAGCTGCTCTGTGGGGTGATGTTCCCTGGACACTCCTGCCAGTTTGCCCCTTGGCCTTCTGTCTGTCTTTCCTCCTGTAAGATTTGGATAAAGTGAGAATATTCCTGTGGATTTGGTGGGTGCTGCTGTTGTACTGCCTTAGCCTGGCCAGTGTGGGGAGGAGTGGGTGGGAATGCCAGACTGGATTTGTTCTCCAGCAGAAGGGATGGAGGGAGCGTGTCCTGAGCTGGCAAAATGTCTGGTTTTGTGTCATTCCCCAAAATGCCCTGTGGCAGCATGAAGTGGTGTGAAGCAGGCTGCAAAGAGGGGCTGGCATCACCACAGGCATTGGCAGAGGTGGGGAGGGAGGAGGGACTGCAGCTGCCCACAGGGATTTGGATTATGGAGTCACTTTGATAGGAATTTTGGGATTGGGCACCTGGAGGGTTGGGACTGCATCTGCTTTTGGTATGGGGAGACCAGAGGGAAGCAGAAATGCCAAACCAGGCTTTGGGGTGGGAAAGGGACAGATGCTGCAGGGTGAGCAGTGACACTGAGTCTGAGAGGGGAAATGCCACCCATGATAGTGCAGAGTGAGGGACTGTGTGAGAACAGCTCTTCTGTTGCCTTTGCTTTAACACATTATCCCCATTTTCAGTTCCCTCATTTCCTTAAGAGATGTTGAAAAGTTGGAGAAGACACAGAACATGTGAGTGGAATGAAGCAGTTTGAGGAGTCAAAGGAAATACTCATTAGTGTTTGTTCTTAAACATTTAGGGACGTGCACCATATTTTGGGAAACTGTCTGCCAAAAAAAACCTCACTTGTTGATTTTTATCTTCATGGAGCCAGTTCTCCATAGGTTTAAAAAGCAGAAAATTTCAAAAGCAGGTAGCAGAGCCCTTGGTTTTAGCAAAGTGCATAGCAAGAAACAATTCCTGGAAGCAGGATCCAAACACTGAGACAACAAAATGAAGACACAAAAAATATTTTTAAAAGTAGGAGGTGGAAATTTGGAGCAGCAGGGCAGCTTGGCTGTTAGAACAAGCTACCAAGAGGAGCTGTGGGTGTAGCATGTTGGGTGCTGGTGCTTGCTCTCTCTGTCTGTGGAATAAGTGCTTCAGGGTTAGAGCAGTGAGCCAGGGCAGAGCTGTGTTAGGCTGTAAAGAATGGCCATTCTGTGCCTTCACTGAAGATCCCACTTTGTCTCTCTTTTGGTGTCCTGTTTCCCAGTGTCTGGGAGCAGATGGCTGGGGAAGGATTATAAGGAACAGAGGAAATATTGAGTCAGCTTCCCTTTAATTTACTCTCTAGGTTCCACCAAATGGACTCTAAATTCTTATCCCTTCCAAACCCTGCAATATACTCCAAACCCTCCAGACCATCACCCACACCCTTGCATGAAGTCCACGTACTTCCAGGTGGCTTTCCCCTGCCTAGCAGAGATTTAACTAAAGAAATTCATAGGTAATCTCCTGTAACATGGAGCACAAAAGGATATTTGTTTACTTTTTGAGGCAGGAAATGATAATGAATAAGGTAGTTAGGGAGCACATGGGACTCAGTCATTAAATAATCAGCTTTATATTCCTAATGCAAAAGCAATAGGCTGAGCAGCAGAGAGAAGGGTGCTTAGGGCAATATAGAAGAATATGGATTTTTATGGAAGCACTTGTGGTCTAGCACTTGGGCTCCATTCCCTCTCCCAAGAGGAAACATGTTGTGGAAAAGGGAACCTATTGTAGAAAACCTCTTGTAGATAAAATGGGAGGTATTTACAAACTGCTGCAGAGATCAGAGAGGAAATTCCCCCTGGTTGACTCTGAAATCAGGCAAAAAAAAGCAGCAACTGAGCTGAGGTGGCTGAGTGAAGATGTAAACAGTATTAGGAGCAGTAAGCAGTAGGCTTTTAAAAAGTATAAACAGTCTGGTAAGGAGGAGGATAGGAAGATCTATTAAAATAAGCAGAAGGCAGTTAAAAGGATAATTAGGAAGGCAAAAAGAAATAGAGAAGATCTAATTGCTAAGAATATTTTGACTTCAAAGTGTTCCTTAGATACATTCAGAGCAGACAGAAGCTAGCAGAGGAAACATGTCCACTGCAGACAACGCCAGGGATTGGAGCAGGAGATCTGTGAACAGCAAATTTGTAAATGAGCTATTGGATGCCTCTGGCTGGGGCTGTGCCTCCAGTGGGTGCTTGGCACACTCGTGTCCAGGACCCAGCGTGTGGCTGTGCTGGGAGCTCTGAGCAGCAAAAGGAGCTGCAGAACACCTGGGCACCTTCACACTGTGGGGATGCTGTTTTTAAACTAAAGTTTGTGCAGCTTTCCAGGAGCCTTGAAGTCTTTGTGTTGCACTACAAAAATGCCTTGTTGCTGCACTCACTGTGAATGTGGGGGTGACCCTGTGCCACAGCCAGGCCTGAAGCTTTCTCTGATGAACTTCATGACTGTCAGATTGAAGAAGACCTCTCAGATGAAGACACCTTTTCCAGAAGAAGACCTTTGACCAGTCATGACTTTCTCAACCAGAGCAGAGCACTGAGTGCCACATCCAGGCATTTCTTGAACATCTCCAGGGATGGAGGCTCTACCATTTGCCTGGGCTGCCCATTCCTATGCTTGACAACCCTTTCCAGGAGGACATTTGTCCTGATGTCCAGCCTGAAGCTGTTCTCTCTCCTCCTGTCCCTGTTCCCCTGGAGCAGAGCCCGACCCCCCCGGCTGTCCCCTCCTGTCAGGGAGTTGTGCAGAG
>JAOTQP010000770.1:961513-971712 GCA_026413545.1 Cichladusa arquata | reverse complement strand
AGCTGTGGCTGCCCCTGGATCCCTGGCAGTGCCCAAGGCCAGGCTGGACACTGGGGCTGGAGCAGCCTGGGACAGTGAGAGGGGTCCCTGCCATGGCAGGATGATCCCTAAGGTCCCTCCCAACCCAATCCAGCTTGGGATTCCAAGGAGAACTGACAAGGAATCACAGTGCTTGGCCTCCATAGCTTGTTCCGCTGTCTGTGCCCCTAAAGGGCTTCCCTTTAGATACAGAAACATGTTTTGTAATAGATAATGAGTGGACATGAATTCCAGAGAGAAGTTTCATAGAAGTCCCTGGTATTGTGAAAGGTTCAGCCCTGCTGGCCCTGGGCCCCTGCATTTCAGCCCCAGTGGCCACCAAAGCCCCTGGGCCGAGCCCGGGCAGCCTCTGTGCCGCTGGCTCTGAACCTGGGCCCTCCCTGAGCCTCCAGGCTGAGGGAGCAGCTGGCAATGGGGCCAGTCTGCCTGGCCATCACCCACCCTTTAAGAGATGCAGAATTATTTGGAGAAAAGCCAACACTCAAGTGCTCTGGACTCCTTCCTTACCTTGCTGGCAGAGACAGGTTCCTAAAACCAAATGATGCAACACATCCGTCCTATAAATGTCTCACTTGTGACTCTTTCACCAATGGAACCAAGGTGAAATCACTTTTACTTTTCATTGTCTGGTTCTCCTCCACACTGCAGCACAGAAAAATTTTGGTGGCTGCAGTGTGAAAACAATATTTAGACTTACACCCAGTTTTCCTTTGAATTTTATTAAATCATGAAAATATTTCTAGGAGAAATAGACTTTGAAATAGATTTTGCAAATTGCACTGCCAGCTACTTTAAAATAATAAATGTCGAGTGTTAAATTCTTTGGCACAGTTTCTGAAGTGCCCAAATGCTGGATAATTAATTAAACCCTGCTCTCCTGTTGGCCTGCTCAGCTTTTCTCTCAGTCAGTCAGACCATGAGATGTTCAGCAAAGGTTTTGCTCAGTGCAGTGCTATCACATTGGGCATTAAAAAATAATAGTAAATAAATAAAGGACAGAAAGTTTCATGTCATTAAATTTGTGTTTTTAATTGAAATCTCAAAAAATTTTTAAAATCCTAATTTTTGGTTTTTGGAGCCTACTGTAAGTTGTGATACTCAACAGCACACTCCAGGGCTGAGGCTGCTCCATGCCTTGCTTTGTGCTGGTGGGAATGGTGTCTGGAAGCCGAATGTTTGGTTCAGAAACATTGCTCAGCCCACCTTCCCACATGTCCTGAGGATTTGGGAGCAGTCGAGGGTGCCTCAAGGTTTTGGGTTTGTTTTTCAAAATACCCTCTCACAGGATAAACCCCAAAACAGAGGATCCCTCAGCAGGAGGAATCCCCCAGCTGTGCAGGGAGGTGGCAGAGCTGTGTGGCTTGGCAGGGCTGGAACAGGCAGGGGGAAGATGAGGCTTCAGCCTGGTTCTGGGCTGAGGGTGGATTTGCCAGGCAGGGGCTGCACATCATCCCTGCAGCAGCACTGCCTGGTGTGAGCACTCACCCCACAGCCACTCAAGGGGCCTCCTCATCGTGCTGCTGCTGGAAAATCAGCTAATGCTCCTGGGGGTTGCCTGTTGGGCTGGATTTATGGTCTGTGTGCTCAGAAATGCTGGCTCTGCTCTGAGATCCACTTTGTGATAGGGTGTGGTGGTGTTTGGTTGAAGGTTGGATGTGATGATCTTGGAGGTCTTTCCCAACCTTAATGATTCTGTGACTCTTATTAATCTGGTTCTGTGCTTCTGTCCAAGTTGCCTTCCAGCAGCTGCTCTGCTTGTTTTTTTGTGTGATGTGAGAGACTTTGGGCATTTGGAATGGGTTTGGTGGGAATGCTTTGAGTGTCTTCCATCCTGGTTGGTGTGAGAGCCTGGTCTGATGTTTTATGTTTATAGAATAGTAAAAAGGCAGCAACTGGATAAATTAATGAAAGAAATTTCTGCCAACAGCAGCCAAGCACAAAGACAGCACCTCTCTGCTGTGAAGCCCCTCTGTGGCTCAGTGGAGATGGCAGATGATTTTGGAGATGTTGCACTTAGGCTTTTCCTGGTTTTCTACACTTTTCTAACCCTTCTACTGACCCATGGTCTGAGCCTGCTCAGCTTTCCTCATGTAGGCACTTTCAGACAGGAGTGGAGCAGCTGCTGTCCATTTTTGCAAGGGCTTGATCCTGCACGAAGCTGAGTGACAAATGCAGGATGCAGGAGCCAGAGCGTTTCACACTCTGTGTGTGGGGCCTGATGGCTCTGGAGGCAGGCCAGGACTGCTCCAGGCACCTGAACCAGGCTTCTCCTGTGCCATGGAGCAGTGATGGTGCTCTCTGTTCTGAGAAGGGCTCTTTACTTGCAAGAACTGCTGGAGCAGCCAGAGAGGTGTTTTCCATTGCAGTGTGCTGGGCTGTGCAGCTCCTCATGCCTTCCCTTGCTCTGCTCACACCCCTGGAGAGCATTGCTGGGGGAAGGTGAAGAGCCCAAGCCTCCCTCTGTACCCAGGAGGGTGTCACAGGGGCTCCTGGTGTGTCCACAGCTGGACCCAGCAGCTTTCATTCTGTACAGGATGTCTCCAATAGCCCCAGTCATGAGAGGAAGGTTAGAATCCTAAATGGGTTTGAGATGGGTTTGGGTTGGAAGATGCCTTGAATCTCAGTCTCATTCCATTCCTCTGGCATGGGCAGGGACATCTTTAATTATGCCAGGTGATCTTACAGTCCAACCTTACTGATTGTGTTCTACATTCTAACTTAAATACGTAAAAATGCAGCATGGAGTAAGTGTTTGACTCTGAAAAAAATTTTGTGCGTAAGATGATGGTGAGTGAAGGTCTTGGTGCATTTTTAGTTGCCCTTCAAATGAGTTTATTCTGCTTGCTGTGCTCTACACTCTATTAAAAACTAAGTTAATGCTCATTCAGACTGACCTTAACAAGCACAGGGGGGTTGAGAATTAAGCTCTGTCCAGGTTTTATATTTCCCCACACTGCTGGAGGAGGGCAGTAGTTGCACTGGCTTTGCAAGGACATAGATTAGAGCCTTCAGGCCAGAAGATCTGGCAGTTCAGAGGCCAAGCCATGTGTGGTGGCCAACACTGGGGACTTCTGTCCCCAGAGGCTGCTGTGGCAGGGCTGTGCAGGGATGTGGAGCCTGTTCTGGGGCTGTTTGCAGACCAGACCTGGGTGGGGAGCACAGTGGGTGGATTGGGGGTAGAGTCAGGTCTGGGCTCTGCATGGCTGGCAGAGAGAGGCCAGAAGAGGCTGCTGGGTCTCAGGCATTTGTGTATTTTTGCCAAATCCCCTTTGGTAGGAGCAGGCAGCTGTGGCAGCTTTCTGATGGAAGGTTTGTTGTTGAATTTGTGTTTCTGCTCACATGGATCCGTGTCCCACTGTGTCCCCTGCCCATGGGAACACTGCCAGGAACTGCAGCATTTTCTGGGACAAAACTCTCAGCAGACCCACAGAGCAGTCCCTGGTTATTTGTTGCAGTCACACGTGTGCCAGTCTCTAGAAACACTCCCTGGATAGTGGGAGCTCACCACCTGGATCCCTCCATCCTGGAATAACCTTCTTAGCTTTGAAAAGCAATCAAATGACTCTGCTTTCCTTTAATCATAATTGCAGTGGCAGTAAGTGGTTTGGAGAGCCCTTAACGTTGTTCCTTTCACTGGCCAGGTTGTCTCTATCAGCTTTTTGATATTTTCACTGTCCAGAAGAGTCTGGGGATGACCCTTGGCACTTAGATATCCTCTCCAAAACAAAAGAATGATTTTGTGAATAAAAAGCAAGACTGAAATGTAAGAGATAAGTGTCTGGTTCTCACAAAATCTTCTTCTGTGGCTCTGGGCAGGTTTTATGATCTGTCTTAGATTTTCCAGCTCAAGAAATGAAGAGAAATTACTTACCAGTTCACATGAAAACTGTCAATACTAACTGGTGTTTGGGAGACAGCAGGATGTTTTAGACATTTTGGTTGATGTTTCTCACATCAATGTAAGCACATTGAGTGCTTACAGTGACTGAGGGAGGTTTACTTGAGCCTCTGGAGCCCTCTTGCCATAGAAGCTCTCATCCTTTGCCTTGTCCTTGTCCTCTTTAGAGACAGAAAATCATCACTGTGTCAGCTTTGGGATGGCTTTGTCCTGGTACAGCTGGGTGGGGTAATCTGTGTGCTGGAGATGAGCAGTGCAGCATCAGGCAGTGCCCTTAGCAGAGTGCCAGGGGTTTTGCTGTGCCCTGAGATCAACTGCTGTGTCATTATAAAGGTGGCTATTTCCAGGTCAGAGCTCAGGTACCCTACAATAACCTCTCACCACCTTGAGTATTTCATCCTCAGTCTGTGGGTGAACTCCTTTAGTGCTGCCAGGCTGCCATCTTTCACAGATGGTGAATTCTCCTCCAAACTAGCAATAAATAATATTAACAGTAATAATAAAAAGTTGCTTCTATTTTATATTTAAGCGCTGACAATAGCCTTTGGAAAAGTCCAGTGTTCCTTGCCGAGGAGGTCGCCATGGCTACTGTCCATGCTGGGTTTAACAGCCCTGCTGGCTAATGCAGCACAAACAGATTTGGCTTTTCCTTCTGGCTGTAATGAATAGCAAACTGCTGTGTATTCATTAAGGGAAGCAACTTGCAGAGGTTAAGTGTTTGATTTCTGGAGCTGCCGTCGAGGGCAGTCATCAAAAATAAATTGGGCAGCCAAGGAGGAAAAGGGGTTTATAAGACATAAAGTGGGAAGAAAATAATTGCTGCCTCATTCCATGTTTCTTTCCTTGGGTTTTGCAGCTGTAAGTCAGGATCTCTGGGTCCAAGCTATGCAGATTTTTGTTAGATGTGATCAAATTTGCTTTGAGAGAGAGTGAGCTTTGTTTTTGACAGGAACCCATCTGAGTATTTCAGCAAAAATAAACAGACTCTTGGAGTGCAGTCATCCAGCCAGGAAAACGGGGCTGGCTTCAGACTGTGAGCAGCACCAGTGAGTCCAGCCCATGCTCTGTCCACCTGTCCAGCCTGGAAAGGCTCCTCATCATCCAGGCCCTGCCACAGCCTGTCAGGAGGGATGGGCACATGGCACATTCCTGCTGGAGGATGTGAGGAGCCTCCTCCCTTCCCATCCTGGGTGAGTTTGTTGCACATAACATGGAAACAGCACAAAGTAAAGATGTCACTGGTGGTGTCAGCACACACTGGGCAGCCTGGCCATCCTCAGGGAGCACCTCCAGCCTCCTCTGTGGCCTCTCAGGGGCAGCAGGACTCCCTTTGCTCTCCAGATAAGTGACTTCCAGTCCTTTTTCCAGGATAATGTCCTTCTGCTGCTCCTTGGTTTGGGGTTTGGTTATTTCCTACTTGCACAGTTTGGCTGATTAAAAATGCATCTTGTTTAAATGAATCCAGCACACCCATCGATCCAGATGGCATTGTATTAGTGACCTGTCCTCTTTAATTATGTGCAACTAATTTTTAATTTTATGTTCTCTACAAACATGACTGGGAATGATTTTCTAGCTGCTTGTAAATCAGTGATAGATATTGAATCCTTTTAGGGACTGCTTTCTCTTGGAAGAAAAGAGGATTCTCTCATTACAGTTGGTTTTCAAAATTTATCAGAGAGCTGTTTTTTAATCCACTTAGTATGTGTTTACATTGATTTCTGTTTTAGTGCTGTTTTTTTTTAATTTGTTTTTTTTTTTTTTTTTATTCAACATCCTGTGCAACGGTAAGCCATGCAAAAATCTAAGTTTCTTATGCTAAAGCAGTTATCTTTCTCAACCAAACCCATAAATCTTATCAGGCAGTAACTCAAAGTCTGTTTGACAAGGGTAGTTTTCTTTCTTCTTTCCCATATAAAGACATCCAGGCTGAATTTCTTGCTGCACCATTTTCATCCAGGTTTGCATAGGTGTTCACACCTGTAGAAGAATTAATTTGAAACCTTTCCCCACGTTTCTCTGTGTGAGGTGGGTTGTATCTGCCATGAGTTTCTCTTTTGCCTGCCAGTGTCACACAGTCAGTGCCATTTCTTCATAATTGTATTTTTTTTAGGGAGGACAATGTCACGTGGTGCTGACAGAGAGAGACTGAGCCAGGAGGTGTTGGGAAGCTCTGTTAAAAATCCATCTTACTGCTCCTTGTGAGCTGCCCTGCTGACTTTTGGTGGGGCAGGGCACAGCAGGGATGTTTATCCAAAGCCCAGTCCTGTTTGAGAGTTTCACAGGGACCTGAGGAGGAGAACCTGGACCCAGGAATATTTCAGGGGGCGTGGAGGGATGGAGTCCCCCCAGCTGCTCAGTGCTGTGGCTGTTTCCACAGATGGATCAGCCCCTGCTGGTTCCTGCCATGAAATGCTTGTGTGATGGTGTCACTGTGGTGTCCCAGGATGGGCTTTGGGTGCCCAGGAATGAGGCCCCAGCTCCAGCTGTGCTGGCAGCAGCCATCACTTGGATGACTGAAAGTTGTGGAATGTCCCTCCACGATGGATTTCCCCCTCCAGCTCTGGCATTCAGGAGTCAGTTGCCTCTCTTGGCAGCCCTTGCAGTGTTCCTGGGGACGAGGACATGCCAGTGCTGCTCTGATCTGAGCAAGGAGGGTCCCACATCCCCTGGGTGTCACTGATGCTCGGGCATCCTGTGGTTACACCAGCACCTGCTACAAAAGGTTGTGTTAACTGAGAGCTGCCCCTGCCTTGGGGCATCCCTAAGAGGCTCAGGAGCCTTTTCCAAGGGCCACTGAAGTCAAATGGAAAACTTCATAAGCTGAAAAGCCTCAAGATGAGATTTAGAGGGGAATAGGAGACTCTGAGTGTGTCTGAATGGGTTTGGGGGTCAGGGGGGCTGAAGGTAGAGACACCTGTGTGTGTGTCCTGAGCTCTGGGGCAGGAGGAGGAGAGGGAGGGCAGGGGAGACTCCCTGGTTATGGTGGAGAGGAAGATGAAAAGCTGGAGAGTGGAGGGACCATATCTCATCAGGCTTCTTATTTAGCCTGCTTGCTGTTGCTCTGAGGGTATTTCGGGCATGTGCTGTCTATGTTTGCTGCCTGTGACAAATACTGAGCTGTGGAGGGGCTGGAGGGCTGGGTCTGCTGGCTGCTGGCAGAGTGAGGTGTGGAGGTGCTGGGATCCACCCTGCAGGGGTGGCTGTGTGTCCTTGTAGGTCCATGGTGAGCAGCTGCCCCTAAGCCAGGCTGTAAATGTGCCAGGAGTCATCCCAGGGCCTGATTTCTAGATTTCAGTCAGACCCTAAGGCAGCAAAGAGCTTAGCAGTGGGGGGCCAGGCTGAAGCACAAGCCAGTGGGTGTGAGGGTCTGTGAATAAGAATTTGTTTTCCATGCATTGGGCTGAAATCTTTTGTTGCCTTTATGGGTAGAATGAAACTTAGTGGTGAATCAGCCCCTTTAAAATCACATACAGTGCTGTAGATCTGGAGCCTGCTGCTAGAGATCAGAGATGGTAAGAGCATCAGAAATTTAAAACATCTTTATTTGGATGGTGAAAGCCTCTGTGGTTAATAGAGTTCGGGTATAAGGTTTTTATTAGAGAGAAACCCCTGTAGTTTAGGGGAAAAGCCAGGCCCCAGCTGATCAAATTAAGCAGAAGCATCCTCACACATGGGATGGGCTGTAATTGCTCACTTCAGAATTTCTCTGCCTCTCTCTGCCTTTCTGCTGAGGACAGCACTGCCACAGCCAGGACATCATCTCTGCTGCTGCCAGGTGTCCCCATTGTCCCTCTGTGCTCAGGGGACAAAGTCTCAGGAGTGGATTCTGGTGATGCTTTAAAGGAAGAGATTGTCTGCTCGTGGGCTGGAGAGGCAGAACCAAAGGGGGACGTTTGGGGCTGCAGGGGAACAGCAGAGCTTGGTTTGAGAAGAGGCACTTCAGGCACCCAGAACACAAAATCCTCACTGGGCAAAAGTTGTGTGTGGCTCTGAGGAGCAGCAGGTCAGAGCTCAGACCTGTGTCCAGCAGCACAGTCGGGATGGGAGCTACTGTCAAGCTCATTGGGACACTGCCAGGGAGATGGGATAGGTGAAGGCTTTAAACCAGGCTTTGAGCATTTTTTGGATGAATCAGAGGAGAAATGCAGAAGAATTCAGGAAAAGGAGATTTGCAGCATCACTGTGGTGTGGTGTGACACAGGAGAGCGGCGGGGGCCTCTCGTGGGAGCTGCTCAGGAAGGTGCTGGGGCTCTGGGGTTCCCAGACTCTGGAGGGAGCTCCACACCAATGATGGAGCTGCTCAGGAAGGGGCTGGGGCTCTGGGGTTCCCAGACTCTGGAAGGAGCTCCACACCAACAATGGAGCTGCTCAGGAAGGTGCTGGGGCTCTGGGGTTCCCAAGCTCTGGGAGGAGCTCCACACCAATGATGGAGCTGCTCAGGAAGGTGCTGGGGTTTCCAGACTCTGAGAGGAGCTCCACACCAATGATGGAGCTGCTCAGGAAGGTGCTGGGGTTCCCAAGCTCTGGAGGGAGCTCCACACCAACAATGGAGGAGCCCAGGAGGGAGCTGAGCTGGCCCATCCCCTCCAGTCCTGATGGAGATCAGCACAGATGCTGGGACTGGTGCTCTTACCCAAGATGTGAACAATACTTTGCCCTATTCAATTTTTACTTTACTAAAATGAATATCATGGACTTCTTAATAGTCATAGGAGCATAAAAATCTCAGTGTATCACAATTCATCATCCTTTAAAAATTGAATTTCTGTTGAATTATGCCTTGCTGCTGTAGTGCTGGGGAAAAGCTCTTATTATTCATAACTATAAATACAGTGATGTTGAGATTTAACTGGTGCCTGAAGGCTTTATGCTGCACTTTCATATTGACAAAGCAAACACTCTTATGGATCGTTTTGGGTTTATGGGGCTGGAGGCAGCTGAGCCTTTCCCCACTGTTGGGAGCCAAATCCAGCAGTGCCCCTCTCCAGTCCCCATCTCTCAGCAGGCAGAAGGACTTGAGGTCACTTTGGCCCTCCAGGATGGAGATAAAAATGGAAACAATAAAAAGGAAACGAAAGAAAGACATGAATACCCAGTTGTGTAGGTGAGGAAAAGCCAGCTGGTTTGGTCAGGGTGCTGGACACGTTTCAGGAGCAGCAGCAGCTTGGAGGGAGTGCTTGGCTTTGGAGAGCAGCTTCCATGGAGTGAAGGACAAGGTGCAAGAGGTGGGGAATGAGGTGAATCCTCCAAAAACTGCCTGAATGGTCTGCAATTGGAACTAAATTAAAGATCACTATTTGCTTTTTGTAGCAAGGTTCTCACATCCTCATCTTTGTGGGCATCAATGAACATTGAATATTCCTCCTTGTCCCAGCTGAACATTTAAATAGACATTGGCTCCACCGTGCAGTGGCTGTGGGGACAGCCCTGGCTGGGAAGGAGTTTGCTCAGGTTTGTGTTTTGCTTTTTGAGCATCTATTTTGGGCCTGAAACATGGAAAAGTCCCATAATTTGGTGCTCAGCTGAGGCAGAACTTCAGGCATTCATATGGATTTAACACAAAAGAGAAGGGAGTTAATCTTTTACAGGAAATAATTAACATGTAGAAACAATTCTTAAAAACAGGATTGGGTAAATTTGGTCTCTAGGGACGAGGTGGGAAAGATTCTGACTGGATTTGGAAGGAATTTTTTTGTGAGTGGTTATAATTAGAAATTTACACATAGCAAAATAATTCTTGCTGTTAGATGTTGGTTATCACGGCCTGTAGGTTGTTTGGAGTTTTTTTTTGTTTATGAACTCTTTTCTTTAAATAGTACTTGATCCTTGCAGAAGCTTGGCAGTGGCACATTTAACTTTTGTCTTAGTTTGGATGTTCAATATTTTTGTTACAAAATAACTTTGATGCATTTTTTTTAATAACAAAAATTAGTAATCACTTGGGAACTGAAATTCTGCATTTGAAAAATTGCAAAGCCTCCATTTTAGGCTTTGTTCCACTGAAAGCAAGACAACAAAATTGGTGATTTCATGGTAGTTCTATTTCCCACTGCATTTCTAAACTGGTTTCTGTGCAAGCATGCAGAGCAATGATGAAAAGTTGTAAAAATGAGATACCTGAGTCCAGCCCTGGGGCCAGGCTGGGAGAGCTGGGGGTGCTCACCTGGAGAGGAGAAGCTCCAGGGAGAGCTCAGAGCCCCTGCCAGTGCCTAAAGGGGCTCCAGGAGAGCTGGAGAGGGACTGGGGACAAGGGATGGAG
>JAOTQP010000770.1:917652-931273 GCA_026413545.1 Cichladusa arquata | reverse complement strand
TCCCTGGGTCCTTCTCCTCTCCAGGTGAGCACCCCCAGCTCTCCCAGCCTGGCTCAGAGCAGAGGGGCTCCAGCCCTGGCAGCAGCTCTGTGGCCTCCTCTGGATCTCTCCGACAGATCCAGGTCTTGTGTTGGAGGCCCCAGTGCTGGACAGGGTCTGGCCCCATCCTGTGGGTGAGCACATGGCAGGGGACTGGTTCCTTGCTGGTGTCCCCTGGAGACTTGATTGAAGCTTCTTCTGCAGCCCCTTCTGCACGTGGTGGCCCAGGCTGGGGGTCCCTGTGTGGTAACAGCCCCAGAGGGTTGGTGGGACAGGAGGGCAGTGTGGGAGCAGCTCTGGGAGCTCTGGGCCTCAGGAGTCTCCATTAGACTATTGGAGCACTAACAACTTCCCAATAATTAATGTCAGCATTCAGATGGTGGGCTCTGGATCCTGACAAGAAATAATTGAAAAACCAAATGTGCAATTATGTCTGACAAGCAGCGTGTGCTTTTCTTGGTCACCAGAGCCTTGTGTAGTCATGTGTTAGACATGGTTTTATATAATTATTATTGTTTATATGGCGGGTGTCAGAGGAAGGAGGAATTTCACTTTCGAGTCCTCTGTTGGCTATTTATTTTAAAGTCATTAGATTTGTTTTCAGACTTAACTACACTTAATGTGTGAGACTCCTGCTGAATAAATCAGCCCCTGATATAGGAGCTGCATCTGTTTTTGGAGGGAATGGAGCCAGCTGGAAGCTGAGCCCTGTCTGCAGCAGGGCTGCCACCAGCCAGGAGCCTGCTCCAGCACAGATGTAGCTGTGGAGAAGCTCTGCTCCTGGAGCACAGGAAATCCAGGCCTTGGTGCTGGAGCTGCTGGCCAGGGCAGGGGTGGCTGTGAATTAGTGCACTGGGAGCAGCACTGGGAGCAGCACTGGGCTGCAGCTTGCTCAGGGAGGTGCAGGTGCAGCACGAGGGCTCTGGGTGCTGGGCAGCAGAGCAGGAGTTCCCAGGGGTGCTTTGGGCTGGGCCTGCAGGTTTCCCAGCTCTGATATGGTGCAGTTTTCCTGGGAACTCTGGACCAAACCATGGTGCCTCAAGGGTCTGAGTGTTTCAGTCTGGGCCATAGAAGATGTAACTTCCATGGAATCACAGAATCCCTGAGCTGGAGGGATCCACCAGGATCAGTGAGTCCAGCTCCTGGCCCTGCACAGACACCCCAACAATCCCTGGGCATCCCTGGGAGCAGTGTCCAAACACTCCTGGAGCTCTTGGGGCTGGGACTGTTCCCTGTGGAGCCCTGGGAGGAGAAGCTGTTGAAAAAGGATTGCACCCACTTTGCTCCTCCTCAGTTCAGCTTTCTCCAGCCTCCCTGGTGGCACTTCTCCCTCTCTTCCCCACTTTCCTTGCTCTGTCCTTTGTGGGCACATCCTCCCCAGCAGCTCCTGTCATCCAAGGGTCATCCCTGGGATGACACCAGCTCTTCTTCAGGCTCCTCTTCCAGCTCACCAGGTCCCCAGTGCTGGGGAAGGACAATTTCTGAGGTTGTGGTCCTCTGAAGCTTGGGAGAGGGCTCTACACTGTGTGGAGGGACAGGCCTAGGGCTGGGTATTTCCAGGAAGCAAAATTACTTGAATCATCTCCCCTTTCTTTAAGAGGCAACCTGTGGGATTTGCAGTCCCAGAGCGCCAAGAAGCTTCTGACTCATCCTCAAAAGAGAAAACTTTTACTAATTAGGCAAGGAATTTAATAAGCCTTGGCACCCGCTGAAGGGCCCTCACCAGCTACCTTCAGAAAGAAACAAACCAACCAACCAGCACAAAATCCCCCAGAAGTGCCCTCTGGCCAGTTTGAGAGCAGTGCATAGTTCAGTTCTGTACAACCAAGACAGAAGCTGTGGAGAACCCAGGCAGGTTTCTTTGAAACCCAAAAGAAGATCAAATGTCCACGTCCAAGTGCTCAGACACATCTCAGCTCCCAGGAACAGGAGTATTTTCTGTGTAAACCACAGTTTGCCCAGTGCCAGAGTCCTGGAGAGCTTTGGATGGTGTGAGGTGGGGAAATGTCCCTTTCTGGAGCCATGAAGTACCAAGATGTGGCAGCTCTAAAGCCTTCAGGAAAGCTGAGCTACCAGGAAATCCTTGGGTCACCCCCTCACTCCTCGTGGAGTGTTGGAGACCAGTTCTCACCCCCTCAGTCATTTCTTACAAGGAACACAGAGCTCTTTCACTGATATAAATAGATCCTTAATCTATTCTCTTTGTTTTTCCCTGAATTTCTTTGTCTCTGTTGACATTTCCACGCTTCAAAATTTAAAGACGCTGGCAGCTATTCCATTATCATCTTAAATTCAGTTTTTAACCTGCATCATTTGTGTGTCGCATTTTTTATCTGACTGAATTCTTTTGCTTTTGGCAAAGAGCATGCGGTTGTTTTTTGTTGGATAAGCCAAATTTTTTTTATATTTGGTTAGACTTCCCTCTTCAAACCATCCTCAAGATATTCCTAATAAGGACTGAAGGGAATTTGTTTTGCTAATACCTTAGGAATTCTTTGTGGCTCTTGACTATTGTTCTGGTTTGTATTTTAATGTTTAATTTCCAGAGGAGAGGCAGGCTGATTGGTCCTGGAGTTTACCTTCTCTGAAGGATTCAGAGCTGCCGAGTGTCCCTTGAGGAATGAACGCACGATTAAATTCCTCTTGGACTTCCTGAAGCAGAGTTTGCTGTCAGGAAAGGTTGTGTCTTTTACTAGACCCAGATAGCTGGAAAAATTAAGTATTCTGCTTTGTTTGTTTGTTTTCCCTAGATTTTAGCACTGACACCACACACACCACTGAGTGCTGCATTATGTATTTTGGGGTTTTTGAAAGCTGTTACTTCTGTTTTCAAGAGCTGGCTGCCCTCAGAGGCAGGGGGTGAACTTCCCTGAGGCATCTCTCTTCTGCAAAACCTTCATATCCTTTAAATTTATGAACTCCTTAATAATATTGGTATTTATTGAGCAAATTTCTTCCAGGAAAACCTGAATGGCAGCTACTGTCACACTTCTGCCTGTGGAACGATGCAGCCTCGTGTTCTGATTTCAGTTTATTTTGGAGGGAGAAAGCAGAGGATGTAAATGTGTCCCAGATAGGGGCAGGGTTTGGGCTGCTTCTCCTGCCTCAGGGATTTTCTTTGTGTGCCCAGTTAGTTTGATGTCCTCAGGTAAAGCTGACTTGGAGCAAGGGCCTCAGAGCCTGCAGGAGCTGCTGCTTCATCCTTGGTGAGGGTAGGAGGGACCAGAGCTGATGTTCAGGTCATGGATGCAAAGAGAGGACCCAGCAGCTCATGAAGAAACCCAGCCAAGCACAAGGATCCAGCTCCTGGGCCGTGGACAAAACCAGCACAGAGACTACAGGAGCACTTGGGGCCTCACAGGGACCCTGAAGTCTGAATCCTGAGGTTCACAAGAGCGTGTTGCACATGGGAAATGCCAGAAGCTCTGACCAGCTTTTGCTTTTTTTCTGTTCTTCAGCAAGTCTTCTCTCCAGTACTGCTGATGGAGGAGGGAGTGTCCATCCCCCAAAGTAACAGCAGGACAGGAGAGAGCAGTTTTTTTCCTGTAACCTTTCAGAAGTTAAATGCACACTTTGGGAATTCACAGTGGCATTGTGGAAGATTGTGAAGAGAACTGGAACCTCCTGGTGGAACATGGATGAGTATGAACCCCTCTGTGACCAAGTGAAAGTTTGGGTTTCAGGCATATGGACCAGCACATGCTGCCATTGTGTGTGTCACCCAGAGTGCTGGTGGCACACTTGGGTATCCTGCTGGTGTCCATGCTCTGGAATGTGGAGAGGCTCCCAGATGGGAAGAGTCAAGGATCAGAAGGGATATTTTGGTGTGCACACAGTGTATGTAAAGGAAGTGTTTGCTTTGCTTCATTCCAGAGACACTGGAGGGGGTTTCTCCTGTGGAGGGGAGATTCCCAGTAGGAGAATTGCTTTTCCAGCAAATGCCCAGTGATCAGAGGCAGCAATCCATACTGGAAGTACAGTGCCTGTTCCCCTCAGAGGAGGAACCCAGGATGGGGTGGTTGTTCCAGTACTTCACCCATCAGCACCAGGACATCCTCTGTGATGGATGTAGCTCAGGCTGCAGAGGGGCTTTGGCAGAGCCTCTGGGAGCTGTGGCAGGGAGGGGAGGTTGAGTCCCTTGGAGAGGAGCAGCTCTGGGCACTGTGACACGGGAGCTTGGGGTGGTGTCTTTGCCTTTCAGGGTGTGAGGGAACGTCTGAAGCTGGGGCTGGAGCTGGAGCCAAGAGCTCAACTGCAACACTGGGAAAACAGCTCTTGTTTTTCCCTCTTTTAACCCTGCACTTGAAAGCCTTCTTGTCTGGTGATGTCTGCAGGAGATGTCCCCAGTGAAGGACACCAGGCTTCCTGATTTTCTCCACCTCCTCCTGCTGTAAGGACAGGGACCAACCCCCAGGGCTGCCCCAGGAAGCAGATGAGAGCCAGGGAGAGGGGTGGGAAGGCCACCACAGCTAAATTATCAGACAACCAGATTTTCAACTTACATCCTTCTTTTTCTTGCCTCTGCTTTCATCATCTCCATGTAAAATGAGAGTTCATTTACATCTATTCTGTCTATTCCACTTCCCATAGCTCCAGTCATGACAGGAACCTCCTGATTCTTGTAAAACCATGGCAGACATCTGTAAATTGAGCCCAGTTTCAGCCTCCCCCATTTTTTGCTTCCTTTGCTTTCTGACAGCTGAGGCCTTTTGATTTAGCCTGGGATGAGCCAACTGCACGTTGGTTTCCAGAAGACAAGTAGGGACATCCACTGGTTCTGGTGTCCTACTGGCCTCTGCAAAGGTGCCCATTGCTTGGTCCCCATGAGTGTTTGGGTGTCCTTACTGAACCTTTGTGGTGCTGAAGAGCCTTTCAATGAGTGCCCAAAATGTGTTTCAGTTTTACTGTAACTCATCCTGTTCCACCCCTGCCATGAGCAGGGACAGCTTCCACCAGAGCAGCTTGTGCAGAGCCCTGTGCTTGGCCATCACTGATATCATCAAGGCACTAATGATCTCTGGGTTTTCCAGCCTGAGAATTGTTTAGGAAAACCCAAAAGATGCTCTACATTTGCTGCTGGGGCAGGAGAGCTGTTCGAAGGTGTTGGTTCAGAGTGGTACATCCTCCTTCATGTGTTTCCTTTTCCTCTCCTTTTGAGGAGCTGATGTGGAAGACCGATACTTCACTGATCTCACTCTGCCCCTCCCCAAAAACTCAGCAGGATGTGTGCTGTAAAAATAGCCTCATTAGAAGCCATCTGAGTACATATGCAATCACAGATGACTCAAAGGGAGCACGGAGCACACATGTTTCTGTTGCTGTCTTCAGAGAATTACATGACAAATTATTCCTAGCTGGAAGAAATGTCCTTTTATAATTGGGGTTTTTTTCCTCATTCTTTCAGAAGGGAGGAGTGTGTGTTTTTTAAGTAGCTTTTAGTCACTTTCATTATTTATGAGGATGCTACTCCAGATCAGAAACAGCAAACTGCAAATGCGAGTTTCTCGTGGCTGCAGCAGCTGACGGGCCTCGTTTGCTTTCACTCATTGCTGTTCTGCTCCTCACAGCCAGGGAAACCCTGCAGAGCCCACAGCAGCTCCACACTGCAGCCCCCAGCTTTCCCCTTCTGCCCCTGTCCTGCCACAGCAGATCAGCTGGAAGGGGCTGCTGGATCTGTGGTGGTGTCCCAGTGCAGAGGGGACTGGTGTGGGCACTCAGCCTTTCTTCCTGTGCTTCCCTTGGGAAGAGCTCCTGGCATTGATGCTGGTGAGGCTTCACTCCCAGAACTGTTCTGGCTCATTGTTGTGCTGCATCATCGAGCTCTGCCGAATTCCCGAGGCCTTCAGGAGCTGCCACAGGTGGAGGGCCAAAGAAGCTGTAGCCAAATGGCTCCAGGAACCCACTTTTAGCCCTGCCTTTCCAGTTCCCCCTGCTGAGGCTTCATTAAGGCCTCCTGAAATCTCTTCTGCCTTCACACACTTGTGTCTGACATGAAAGTGGCCGTAACGTCATCAGAAGATGAAAGTCTGATGATCAAAGCAGGCAGCAATGTTGAAATGAGCATTCTGAGATGGCAGAGCTGGTATTACAGTAATTGGCTGTGTGGCCTACTTAGTGAGAGCAGTGATACATGCAAGTGCAATGTTTGTTTGCCTCTTTCATGTTGGAAATCACAGACTCTATTCTGAGAAGTGAAACAGGACCTCACCTGTAGGAGCAACCAGGCACGGAGTGAGCACCCAATGCTGCTGATCCCAAGTGGGACCCCAAGGCTTCTGATCCCAAGTGGGATCCCAAGGCTTCTGATCCCATGTGGGACCCCAAGGCTTCTGCCTCCTCTCCTCAGCAAGGAAGAGCCTCTTGGCTTGCCAGGGCCCACAGTTCAGTAGAGACAAGGCATGGAACAGTGAAGGAGGTTGGTATTGCCCAGGAAGGGGCAAAGCCATGGAGAAGAAGTTAGATCCCCCTGTGGAAGGAGGTAGGGCTGAAGCCAGCTGTGCCTGTGCACTCCTCTCCTCTGTGGCCTGGTGGCTCTGAGCAGTTTTTGTCCTGTGCAGGCAGTGCCATGTTTGGAGAGCAGGAATATCCTCTTCCCAGGGAACATCAGCCCATGGCTGTTTGGATGCAGCTTGGGCCTGCAGAGGGAGGTGCAGCTGAGCCCTGGAAGGCCACGCTGAGCACTGAAGCTGCATTGTTTCATGCAGAAGGGTGGTGTCATGAGGCTGGGGACCAGCTCAGAGCCACCAGGAGGGGGTGGCTGGGGAGCAGGGAGGTGACTCTGGCAGGGTGTCCCTTGGCTCCTGTGCGCTGCTGTCTCCACCAAGTGGAGGCTCTGGCCATCACTGGTCCCAGTGTGTCCCCAGCAGTGCCCCAGCAGTGCCTGCAGCCATCTGGAAGCTGGAGCAGGTCCCTATGTGGGCACCAGGGGATGTGGACACTGGGGAGTCCTTCTGCTCCAGCCCCCAGGACTGATACTGAACTTGCCTGACATCCCAAAAGCTTGCAGTCCTTTTCTCTCTGTGCCCTCATCCAAACCCTTGAGACCTGCTTGGAGCCTTGGGACCTGCAGAACTGAAAATTCGCTCCTGTTCTTGCCCATCCTCTTTCTGAGCCTTTCCAGCAGTTGTGTCCCAGCTCCAGAAGAGCTGCCATGGCACAGGAGTGGCAGAACCAGGCCTGGCCACAGCAGTGCTGAGGCCTGATGTCTTCCCTCCCCCAGGCAGGATGTTCCCTGTCCCTCCCTGTGTCTCTTGGTGAATTTCTGGAGAACAAGAATGTTCCAGATCTCCTGCTGCTTTTTCCTCATCTGCAGATGAAGGTTCTTTGTGCTTCTCAGTAGCAGGGGAGGCAAAATTCAGCACAACACTGAGCAAGTGCTGCTGCCATCATGGGCTTGCAAGGGCTGATCCAAGGACCAAAGGACTGGGGATGAAATGAAGCTTTCCTGGGTCAGTGCATCTGTGGGTTGATGCTGTGTGTGGTGCAGGCTGTGTTGACTCCTGTCTTCCAAGGAAAACTGGTTCTGCTGGGCTGTGCATGTACTCCTTTCCATCCTGCCTGAAGCTCTCCAGTGTCAGTAGCTTCCTTTTCCTTCCTGTTTTGCTCTGGGATGTTGGTACTCTTTCCCCAGCCAAATCAGGAGGCTTCAAACTCTGCTATATGAGGATCATTCCCTGAGCCCAGCTCTCCCCTGCACCCTTGGGAGCATTGATATCCCATTCAGCACCTGAGCTTCAGAAAAGCCTGGACTGGTCCTGGCTCTGTTCTAGCCACAGGAGCACAACCTGGATTTCACAGGGGACCACAAGGAAGTGATGCTCACTCCTGCTGGGAGAGCTGGCTTCCACCACTGCTGCCTCCTCCTCCTCCTCTCCAAAGTTGTGCAGCCCCAGCTAAGGCACAGAGTGGCTTTTGGAGAGCTTACCTCTGCTCCCAGGAGTGTCAGTGCTGCTGTTTTTATGGTTTCACTTGTTTTTGAGGGGAACAGCAGCTCCTTTCAGGGCTTGTGAGCCATGAAATCATGTGGAAAAAAGTTGCTGAAGTATCTAGGGCTGTGTCCTTCTGCACATCAGGTATCTGCTCAGAGTTAGAACATATGGGGCAATGAATTGCTTTCAGTTAATATTTGCAGGGTTAGGTCCCACCCAGGAGCAGACATTCCAGCTGGGAAGTTCCTTTCTTGGCAGAGCTGGATCCATGATGCATGAAGGGCAAAGGTTCTGAGGGTCCATTGGTCTGGTCTAATAATTTATCTATTCCTCAGCTCCAGGCTACCAAGTGTGGCCAGTGCACATCTGTACTGAGCCCAGGGACATGGGGCCAGCCAGACACACAAATCTGGGTTAGAAAACTCAGGGGCATCTCTTTTCCCTGGGCAGATCCTTTGGAAAATGGCTGTTCCACTGGACCACCGTCTGTGCTAATGTTTTATGCCTCATTTCAGCTGGTTCCAGCTTCCAGCAATGAGCTTGCACTCGACTCTTCCCTGCCAAGTTAAGGCAAGACAGTATTTTCTCTCCATGAAGATGATGATATGCTGCAATCAAATCATCTTCCAGTCTTCCTTTTGGCATGAGAAACAGACTGGAGCAGTTTGGTCTCACAGAGTCATAAAGTGTCTTTTCCCAGTCTTGAACCATTTTAGTGCTGCATTTTGGAACTGTCTTCTGGCTTTTCTGATCAGCTCAGAAACCTGAAACTTCTCACTGTGTCTGCAGCTTGTGGGGAGTGGCTTCACCACAGCTTCAGAGGAAGAAAATTACCTTCTTGTTCCTTCTCAGGCACCTGAACTGAAAATTTGGTCACTCCTTCAGCTCAGAGCGTGGCTCTGTGTGGTTTCAGCACCGTGTGGTGCATCCACAGTCCTGGACTTGTCTGACTGTGCTGCAGCCACTGGTCTTGGCAGAGCTCTGGAGAGAGGGATCCACTGCTGGAGTGTCCTGCTCACAGCCTTTGCTCTCCACCCCTCCCTGGCTCCACCCATAACTTTCAGCAACAGCGGTGTTAAATTTAATTCCAGAGCATGAATAAATCTGTCCCACACCAACCATTCCTGTGGAAATGCCTCTCTCTACTCAGGAGCAATGCACATGGAGAGCAGCTTTGCCTTGCAGCACTGGGATTTGGTTTGTGTTTGAATGTGACCAAAGCAAAGCTGGTATCATCAGAAAATCACTGTATTCTTGCCCTTTTACAATCTCCTCAGAAGGCTCTAGCCTCAGTCTCACTGCCACTGGTATCAGTTTCTAATCCCAAGTCACTTGGCTCATGCCAGGGTTTTCCTATTGCTTTGCCCAGAACTGGCAGGTCCAGGTTGCTGTGCCATCATTGGCCAAGCTCTCACTGCTTGCTCCCACCTTCCAGCCTGCCAGGGGGAATTGTCCTGGCTGCCTTTGATCTTCCTCTACAGTCCTGTACAGGCTCTGAGGAAGGGAAGATTTTCCTATCTGCCCTATTGTTGCCTTTATCAGTGTTTTGCATTTCACACCTTCTGGGTTTGATTGATCTGCAATCAGTCCCACTCTTTTCTCATCCCTGAGTATTCTGTACTCACTGCCTTCCCCTTGGACGGGTTTGAGCCACACTGGCTGCGATGTGGCTGAGATGGATGAGCCTGTGGCACACCCAATAATATAACCACAAAGACTGTCCAGTTCTCAACCACATCTTCTCTGTCTCAATCCATCTTTCTCACTTGTAAGAGCCCTGCATGATTTTGGGAGCATGGCAAGGAGTAAGTGTGAGAAGGCAGGAAATGAGTGGGAAGGCAGGTCAAGGCTAATTCTCTCTGTTTAGGGGCTATTAATTGTACATTTCATTCCATAATGAGAATAAAGGGATGAATAATAAAATCTCTGGCAATAGGATGTGCCTGACCCAGTTTGAAATAGTGACTCCACGTCCATGTGGGAGGTCGGGCAGTAATTACTGGAGATTTGTTCTCTCTGTTCCTCTGCACTCCTCATCCCTGTCCTCCCAGGAGCTCCACACTTTCACCTCCAGCTGCAGCATCCTGGTTCCTCTGCAAGCTCCATAACCTGGGTCAGAACCCACTGCAGGTGTTGGTTCTCTAACACTGTAATTCATACTTTGTCCTGATGAACTTTGTGATGTTTCAAGCAATGGGATTTTTTTCTCTGTCACTGTTTGCACAGTCTAATGATCATCCATAAGTTCAGTCTATTTTTCATTTTATTTTGTTACTTTTGCCTGAAACATTTTCAAACACCTTTGGCTGTTCCCAGTGTTTATATGACTCTAAGTATGTCACAGTGGTTTCTGTTTCTGGGTAGTCTGAGCCATTATATTTTTTAGTTCTGATTTCTGCACAAACTGAACCAGCAATTATTTTATCTTTGTATTTCATGTTGGAGTGTATTAATAACCAGTATGAAAAATTGGGGGTCCATAAAGAGGGGTACTAAAGGACCTTATTCTCACATCATTGTCTGGTGGGCTCACATCCCCTTTGCCTTTTACCACCAGAGCACCTGTTGATGTTGTTTTACAGCTTTGAGGTGTCCAATTCTCTTTTATTAAAGGGTTTTGAATATTTCTTTAGATTGTTTTTTCCCACAAATTTCTTTCCCAGATGAAAACGTGCTATTTCCTAACCTGTTTCTGAGCACAGTGGACCTCCTCTGCCTTTCCCCCTCCATCAGGCTTTCCCTGCCATCCCCAATAGTTGTATCTGTCCATGACAGGGTAGTCTCCCTAAATATCCTCATCCTCCAGATCCCCTTTGATCAGCACTGTGTATGTTCAATAAAGCCTCTAAATACCAGGGGATGTCAGGTTGCTTGAAGGGATAAAAGAGAGGATGCAATGGAGGGTGGGGATAGCTTCAAATTAAAAATGTCAGGGAATCATAGAATCATTTAGGTTGGAAAAGATCTTGAAGATCATCAAGTGAAAGTTAATTCAGCAGTGCCAGATCCACCAGTGACCCATGTCCCCAGGTGCCACGGGAGAATATGGCTTTGTGTGTATGGACTTGTGTTGGCAAAATACCTGCAGTCAGAATGGCTGGAGCTGTGCCCATGGCCTGCTGGCAACCAGGGCAAGTTCTGTGCTCTTCTTTAGGGTTCCAGTGTGTTTATGAGCACTACTCTTGTTTGTGATTATTAGGGTTATTTTCACTACTAGCAAATAATTTTATTGCTTTTGTCTGGTTAAATTTTAATTACTTATCATGTATGGCAGACCCAGATTAATATGCTTCTTTTAAATAACCTGCACAAACCAGAGCACCTTGAATTAGGTCCTGGTGATGACAAAACGAGCACTTGGCACTGAGAACTCACATTCTCTCCTTCTTTCCCCCTTCAGGGAGTGTCAGAAGAAGAGCCCACGGAGCCCGAAAGCCGAGGGCTCCGACTCGGTGACATCTCAGTCCTCCCCCAGTGAAGAGGCTGGAATGATGACTGAGGTGAAAGTGAAGACAGAGGTACCAGATGACTACATCGAGGAGGTGATCTGGCAGGATGACACCAAAGATTCCAAGAAGAGCATGAAGGATGGGCCGGGGGATGTGCCTGCAGAGATCTGCGTGGTCATCGGCGGCGTGCGCAACCAGCAGACACTGGGTGAGGCACGAGGCACCGTGCATTCCCTGGGGCTGTGGGACAGCAGGAGGCTCTGCAGAGCTGTGCCTGGACACTCAGCTCTGCTGCAGGGCCCAGAGACAGGGTGAACATCAACCTTGGGTCCTGGCTCACGATTATTTGTGTCTGTTTGCATGTGGTTGCCCCTAAAAGCTCATCTAAGATCAGAAAGACAAAGCTCCTTATCTTCTTTTGGCATGTTCAGGCACTTGCCCATCAGTTACCTGCAGCACCTGGTGAGCCCAGGGCTGGGGCTGTAGTTGACACAGATGAGGAACTTAGGAAGGAAAGCCTGAGAAACAGCTGAGATGTTTTGAGGAAAGTTGCTCTGAGGAATGTGGATGCTTTCTGTAAATGAGTCTGAGTCAAGAGCAGGTTTTACAGGTTGCTGTTTGTTTGTTTTCCTGATCACTCCTTAGTTGTGGGAATACTTTTAACTGTGAGCTGGCTGTGGTGTGCCCTGTTCAAAACAGTGCTTCCTGTCCCCACCCCACCTCCTGCTGTGATGAGAAGAAGCTTTTTCTTTTTTCTGTGAACATCAAACTGTCTTCTCCTCGTGGTCCAGGGAAAGGGGCTTCCTGTGGGAACCTGGCAAGGCACCACTCCTGCACTGCCTCTATTGTCCCTGGCCTGGAGCATGTCCCTGCAGTGTCTCTGAGATCCAAAGGCACTTGCTAATAAAAAGTACTTGGACCAGGTTTCCTTTAAGGGACACAGGAGGAAGCTGATTTGAGCTGCCCAGCATTGCAGTTGGGGTTGGTTTTTCCTGCAGGGGGAGAGAAAAGATGAATTGATGTTGGATTTTCTCCTGGGTTTTGTTGATCATTGTCCACACTGCTGGAAAGATATCCAGGAGATGTTCTTAGCTGGTGATTGTCTCAGGGGCATCATTATTCTTCCTATGCTCCTTTCCACCACAGGACAGCCACTAAGAGCAGCAGGGTAGGAGGTCAGTGCAGTCTGTGCAGGTCTAGGGAAAGCCAAAGAAGTCCAAAACTATTTCTGACATAACGATTTTACAATATGGAAGAAATACTCTGTGTGTTTTCAGAGTTTTTGTGCCTCTGCAGCTCTTGATTATTACATGGGCAGAGCTGAAAAGCATCCCTGGTGCCCTGGGAGGGAGACTTGGAGCTATGACTGATGGGCAGCAATGGGAGCTTCTCCTCCTGCCACAGCCACCAGCCCTTGGTGAAAGCATCTGCAGGTTGGGTGTTTCCCTGCAGGACCCTCTTCTCCCCACAGCTCCTGGCTGGGCAGCAGCAGCTGCTCTGCAGTCACTGTCCTCTGGCAGTGCTGCTTTCCAGCTGAGCTTGGCTGTGCTGCTGTGCAGTGAGGAGGGAGATTTTGCTTTTGCTCTTGGCTGACTTGGGTGGTCTGGAGGGGAAGCCAGTGAGGAGCAGACTGGGGGCACTGGGATGGCTCAGCTGGAGCAGACTGGGGGCACTGGGATGGCTCATCTGGAGCAGACTGGGGGCACTGGGATGGCTCATCTGGAGCAGACTGAGGGCACTGGGATGGCTCAGCTGGGGCAGACTGGGGGCACTGGGATGGCTTATCTGGAGCAGACTGGGGGCACTGGGATGGCTCATCTGGAGCAGACTGGGGGCAGTGGGATGGCTTATCTGGAGCAGACTGGGGGCACTGGGATGGCTCAGCTGGAGCAGACTGAATGGAAACCTCCCTGGGGGCTGCAGCTCCTCCTGAGGAACAGCTCCAATCTCTGCTCTGGGCCAGGGACAGGAGCCAGGGAATGGCTGGGGCTGGGCCAGGGCAGGCTGAGGCTGGAGCTCAGGGCAAGGTTCTTCCCTCCCCCAGAGGTGCTGGCAGTGCCCAGGCTGAGGCTGGAGCTCAGGGCAAGGTTCTTCCCTCCCCCAGAGGATGCTGGCACTGCCCAGGCTCAGGCTGGAGCTCAGGGCAAGGTTCTTCCCTCCCCCAGAGGATGCTGGCACTGCCCAGGCTCAGGCTGGAGCTCAGGG
>JAOTQP010000770.1:858658-907856 GCA_026413545.1 Cichladusa arquata | reverse complement strand
CAGCGCTGCCAGGGATGGACAGGCTGGGATTGCTGGGGTGTCTGGGCAGGGACAGGCTGGGATTGCTGGGGTGTCTGATTCCTGTGAGTCCCTTGTAAGCCAGAGTATTTTGTAATTCTGTGACCTTTCCCCTGTCTGAGGTGGGTGAAATGGGGAACAGTTCCTGGATATCCAGTGTGTTTCCATTCAAATCCCAAAGATGTGCTCAGGAACAGGACACACACTCTGGAGGGTTTGATGTTCTGCAAGTCCTGCAGTTCCATAGCTCTGGAGATGAGCAGTGTCTCTCTGGGTAGTTTTAATCAGACATTTTAGAAGAGGAGGCTTTCAAGTTGTCTATAATTCTTTGATCTTCAGATGATCTTATACATAAAATTGCTAATATGCAATTCATTCTCAGATGCTGCCCAAATAGACCATGTTTACAGAAATCTGGATGTTAATTCTTGGAAACAAATCTCTCACAGAGTTCCTAGTCAGGAAAATGATAGAGAAATATATTTATTTCAATAAAAAGAGGATAAGAATTTTAGTAATCCCAGACTCTTCTGGTCATCCCTCAGTTTGTCCTCAAAATACCAGGAGAGTTTTAGTGAAGGCAGAAATACATCCCTGGTATATCCAGTGAGGGATGCACTTTCCATCTTTCAGTATGGGCTGGAATTTAGCAACAGAAGAGGTGTACAACAGCTATGCCAGTGATAATTCCAAATTCTTCTTTCAGCCTGACCTTTTTCTGTTCAGCTGCTTGTTGCCATCTCAGCAATGTTGAACCTGAATAGCAAACAAACCCATACACCTTCAGTATTTTAAGTATTTTACTTCTCAGTAGCTTCCCTCCTAAGGATCTCCATAACCAGAAAGGCAGAGGAGTACAGGGATCACCTTTCTGACACCTTTTCCTTTCAGCCTAAGCAGAAGGGTTGGCATTCTTGGTTACCTTGGGTGATTGTGGAGAGGAGGGTCCTGCATCCCCCTGGCTAAATTTAATTTCATTTTGTTCATTAAGAGGTTTTATGGAGTCAGGATCTCTTCTTCAATGCTTCTCAGTCATTTAACTAGCACTTTTTCTTTCCACTTTGGAAACCAGGCAGTGATAATCCATGTGAATTCCCATCTGGAAATCACAGTAAGAGCAGAATTTCTAGTCCTGGACAAATGAGTAGGAAAAAGTCAGGAGGAGGTTTTGCTTTTCATTTATGAAACTCTCAGTGCTACAGCATTTAATCCAAGCAGTTGTGAGGCAGATGAGTAGTGTGTTCCCAGCCAAACCATTTTTACTCCAGAAGGGGCTTTCAAATAAAATTGTCTTTATTGTGTGTTATGCAGAACTCCACAATGTGGCTGAAGGGAGTTTTTCACTTGAGATGCAGCTTCACATCCTTGTTGATAGAAATATAAATCTTCCTTTATTTACAGGTTATGTAGGTTCAAGTACACTTATTTTTTAATTGTGCAAGTTGAGGTAGTTCATTGTCAGATT
Source organism: Cichladusa arquata (assembly GCA_026413545.1). Classification (NCBI taxonomy): domain Eukaryota; kingdom Metazoa; phylum Chordata; class Aves; order Passeriformes; family Muscicapidae; genus Cichladusa; species Cichladusa arquata. The sequence goes on along the minus strand of JAOTQP010000770.1, from coordinate 906,373 downwards.
GCTGGGAGTAACACCTTAAGATGCTGATTAGACCATTCTTTATCTTCCGCTTATTTACACTTTGAATTTCCAGCCAAAGAACCCTGCCCTGCCCTGAAGTGACAATAGAATGGGGCAGGATGAGACACCTCATGTTGTTACGTGTTCTCATGTGTCTGAATTCTGTCATGGAGTCTCAATATCCTGCTTCATGATGCTGATTTGAGGGAAAATTGTAAAATTAATATTTTTGCTTTAAATGGCTGATATTTGCTATCTGTTTGGATTCAACCTGAGCATACTTTTAGCTCAGGGAGAAGGAAATTCTTTGATGGGTAACATCCTGAGAATGTCTTTTGTCTCTCAGCATCCAGTGAGTAGCATCCAAAACACCTTTTCCCTAAAACATTTTTTTAAAAAATAATAGAGCTTGTGACCATCAGACTACTCTGAACAAGGGTTCATTCTCTCAGAAATTAAACCAGGATATTCCCCTCTGCAGGGAAATTCCTGGTAGTCTGGCATCAAGTTTCCAAACCTGGTGGGAAATCTCCATTGTGATACATTCAGCTGACACATGGTTTCAATTAAATATCACAGAATTTATAGATTTCTCTGCCTACCAACTCGAAAGCTTAAAAATTGCTGTGAGGTGAATTCAGCCTTGTAGCTCCTGACTGCACCTGTGGCAGCTCTTCTCAGGAGCTGGAGTGGCTCTGGAATCCTTCATGGAGAAGGCAAGCACAAGCCTGTGGCTCCATGCCCTCTCACCTGTCCTTGGGTCCCTTGCCAGCTGGAAGGTGAGCCAGCACCTCGCACCAATTTTTGGGTCATTTCAGGGGATTTGACCCCTCTGTGTGAGGGTTTGGGATTATTCCTGGCTTGGCAGGTTGTGTCCCAAGGATGCCCCTGTGTGAAGCATGGGAAGCACAGTGTTAATCCAGTGTGTTCCTCAATGTCTCCTGTGTTCCTGACAGAGGCCAAATGTTTGTTGGAAAGAAGTAAATTATTGTGAACTGAGTGATCTTGGAATAGTTTGCCCATAGGGAAAATTTTTTCCTTACCCCCCACTTAGGATCTGGCTTGTGCCTTTGTGTGCGAGGGTTTCTGTCCTTTCCAGAATTCTGGATTTTATTATTATTTAATCCTTACTAATGTAACTCTGGGTACTTTAATCCTCTTAAGGGTTTGCTGCTGACTTTGGGCTCAGTCCTGCTCCCTTTTCAAGGAATTTTGCCATTATACACCGTTAAGCAGAGTTCTGATGTAAATTGAAGCTGATTTTACTGGCAGCTCTGTCCCTGGCTGTAAAATGCTGCTGTAAAGCTGTAACCTGTGTGCAAGGCACAGTTCCAGCGGGGAGGAGAGGGAGGTCTGTGCTCCTGTCTGCAGCCCTGACTCTGCCACTCCTCACTGCCAGTCTGGAAGGAATCCTGAAAAGGTGCCAAAGGCTCAGGTGAAAGGCATTGTCGGTGAGCCTGCGCGGGGAACGTCCTGCCAGCTTAGGAAGCCATAAATGTGTTCCTTTCCATCTAGGTGCCCCTCTGGCTGCGGAAAGGGAGAAGAAGCCTCTCTCCAGAGCTGTCTTTGTGCTGCCCTGGGTGGAATCCACAGAAACAAGTGAGGGTCCCAGATGTTTTGTTTTTTCCCTGATGTGTTGTAAGGAAGCGGTAGCTGCACTCTGGGTCTTCTGGGGAGGCTGCTCAGGTAGAGTGTGCCCTGGACACTGCTTGGAAAGGCGTTTCCCAGTGGGAAGCATGCAGCATGTTCCTCAGAAAATGCCATCCTTTCCTGTTTCTTTGCATCAGGTGGATTAGTCATGGGGACAGGCTCTTCCTGAAGAGTGCTGGTGTTGCTCATGGTTCCTTCCAGTAAGGCAGATATCCCAGGAAAGGTGATGCTTTTTCCAGGTACTGCCACAGAGCCATTCCCCAGCTCCAGCCCTCTGTCACCAGCAGGAATTGAGCATCTGCCAGCAGATTTTCTGGAAACAAGGAAGGTGAAACTGAGGATCAGATCATGTCATCAACTGTTGATCCACTGGCCAAAGCTGGAGGGATGATGCTGATCCTTTGTGGTCACTTAAGCCTCAGTCAGAAAGCCTTTTTGGGGCCAGAAACACCCACAGCCTCAAACAGAGGGGTGACATAAATGAATTGCAGCTGTAAGAAATCCAGCCCCTCCCCTTTAAGAGCTGCTCCTGGACTTTATGTTTTGGAAACCTTCTTTGCCAAGGTGAATGAGGAATGTGGAATTGTCATAGAATGTATGATTTAGAACAGAATTCCTTATGTTGGGTGCTTCCTTTGCCATTCCCAAACCTGCTGGTGCAAAGGAGCCACCCAGATCATGAAGCTGGACAAGCAGTGCTGTCCAGACTGCCATCTTCTAATTTTCCTGCTTTTATCCTGACTGGGACCTGCAGCATTTCTGGGTGGTAGGAAGAATTCAGCAGGTTGTTGTGATCTGTTTAGGTTCAGCAGTTTTGCCCTTCCACATGTGGAGATTGTTCCTGCTAGACAGCTGTTCCTGCAGTGCTCTGCAAGAGTAGGATCAATAGGATTTCAGGGTACCTGCAGAGTGCCAGCTGCTGAGAGAGCTCCTCTATCAAGTAGCTTTTGTGGCTTCTGTAATTTGAAAGTTCAGTGTGAATTCTGGGCCAGGTGAAAAGTATTCTTCACCTTGGATAAGTCCTTGATTACCTCCTGCAGCTGCTGTGGGCAGAGCCCAGAGTTTGGGACCCTTCATGGGCTGTGCTGGCAGCATTGCAGGGGTGTCAGCTGGATGGGACTATTTCCAGTCTGGGTTCCTGGGATGCTGTGCAGAGCTCTTGGAGCCCAGTGGGGACCAGTTTGTACCCAGCTTTTGTGGTATTCCTACACTTAGGAAGGTGGGTTAGGTGATCTGTATTTCTAGCTGTATTTTTAGTAATACAGAGCTCCTGACCTTTCAACACATTTCTGATTGCTCTTATTCCCTTCCTAGGTTTCTAAAGCAAAATCCATTGAGGCCAAGTGTCCTAAGGAAAGAAGTGTCTTGTTCTGGCTGCCACTGCTGGACGTGTTCTCTGCCCTCTCTTTCCTGCTAAAATGGCATATGTGCTTCCTTCTCTGGGGAATATATGAATCAAACCAACAAAAATTCTCCAGATCTTGAATGCAGGATCTGGGAAGAGAGCTGAGCTCAGCCCTGGGACAGGGGGTTCAGCCAGTCCCAGTGAGTGCTGGACACACCACAGGAGCCAGCTGGCAGCAGCTCCTGGAGTTGAGAGAGAAGAGCAGCTCATTCCCCCTCTTTTATTGGGGTCCACTTGCAAGCAGAGGGGTCAAAACGTCCTTCAGGCCCCTTGGAGTTATTTCTTGGGGTACCTGAAAAACCTGCCATCTGAGTGTGTCAGTCCTTTATAGCTGAGGAGCTGCCTTGTAGTGAGGCTGTGCCTTGCCTTTTCTCCTACTGATACAAGATGAGGTGCTCTATTTTGGCTTGTGTATTAAAGATGAATTGTGAGCTGACTAAGTACAGCTGGTACTCACCAGACCTCTCTCTGGAATCCCTGCTCGTGTTGGAAAGGCTCCTGAGCATGAAGGAGCAGGATGCTTGCTGAAGTCTGGCATTTAACCAGATGTCTTTGGAGCATTTTGAAGGTCTGTGTTTGCAGTAGCTGCACAGCTGGCAGCAAGGACATGAATAGCAGTAGGGCCAGCACTGAACCCGTGTTCTGGGGGCTGAGGAGTGTCCTTCCCTGCCCTAATAGTGCCTGCTGCTGTGGCTGTGCTTTGGGTGGAGCCCCTGGTGACAGCAGAGAGTTTGAATCTGAGCAAACTTGCCTAGGTAGTGTTAGTTTGGCTCTGTCTGGATCCACCTCTCTAGAGGTTTGGGGATGGGTTTAATTGTGGGCTTGCAGCTACACCTGAGCACCTGGAGTCCCTTGCAGCTCTTCCCGTGTCAGGCTGTGTTACAGGTACTGGATACTGTACCCCAGCTGGATACCTTGGGTAGGAGTTGTAACTCACAGCAGGAAAGCTGCCCTGGAACAGTTTCCATGTGGGCACAGCCTGACAGAGCTCAGGAAGCGCTTGGACAATTGGACAGCTCTGAGATTGTTGAGGTGTCTGATCCTTGTGGGTCTCTTCCAGCCCAGGAGATTCTGTGATTCTAAGCAGTTCTGCAGGGCTAGTTCTGCCCAGGCAGTTTCTTGCTAAGAAAGCAGAGTCTGCTGGGGTCAGCACTGGGCCTGTTCAAGGCTGTCAGCAGAGATGGCTTTATTGGGTAAGGAGGAGGAGGTCTGGCTCTTGGGAGCAGCATGAACAGGGCCTGTTGTTCAGAGAGGTAAAGCTTGGCTGCACATGGGCAGCTCTCAGTACTTTGTGAATTCTCTATAAAGCTCCTTTCTCTAAGGCTGGGCACTCTTTGCTGGCTGTTCTCTCCTACAGAGCCCAGGAGATCAGTGCCAAGCTAGACCAGCTGGAACAAGTTCTTGCTTTTCTGTAAACCCTGGAGATGCTTCTGCCTGTAGGGACAGTCCCCTAACAACAGGAGCAAACCCCTGTTTCTCTGGGGCAGTGCTGTTACACTTGTTCCATGTTCCACGTTCCCCTGCAGTGCCCAGGGCAGAAGTGCCCACACCCAGCATGGGCTTTGCTAGGGACAGTAAGATCTCCCTTGTGTGACAGGGTTCACTGGCAGCCGTGCCTGGCCCTGTGAAATGGTGTGTTAGTTAGATTTCTTCTGGTCTAACAAGTCTTATTTACTGAGCTCTTTTCTTCCAAACTGAGGCCATAGGTTTTTGTTCTCTGAATGTGAAAGTGCCTGGTCTTTGGGACTCCTTTGAAGAGTTAATCTTCAGTTGGTCATGTAGAGCTCATTGCACTTCAGAAAGGAAGCTAATACCTTGGTTTGGGGACACCCATCAAGGTGGGACTAACTGCTGATGTCAAGTTAGGAGTTAGTCTGCTACTTGACTTGCTAATTGACTGTGCTAATTGTCTGGGGGGTTTTTACAACAGCTACACAGATACTCAGCAGCAATCCTGAGATCCTCTTGCTTGTGGGAGAGGGCCCAGGGTAGAGGGAGGCCCTCAGCACTGTTGTGTCACCACAGAAGGGGCCTGCATAAGATCCCATAATGGAACACAGTTAAATGTGGCTTGCCAGTGCTTTTGCCACTGGAATGTTCTCACAGGTGTGTTCTGCTGCTCCTCCTCCTCTCCCTCGAGCCATGCATTGTCTTTGCAGTGAGTCTCTTTTTCCTTCCTTGTCCAGCCTAGACTTCTAAAAACCCCCTAACTCTAGTTTAGCACTGCTGTGCTCTGATTAAGATACAAATATATTTTAGTCACAGAGGTAAAGTTCTAGTGCCCAGCTGTTTAACACCGTTTAGATTTGGCATTTTTCTCTGCTAGATCATCCTAGCTTCTACAGTCACTCTGAAAAAAGGGTGACAGTGATCCTTTATTTAGTGCTGACCCCTGTGTGCTGCTGCACTGAATGCTGAACCCAAGTGAGTGATTACACTGTACCAATAAATCCTAGCTTAAAATATGGAGTAATTTTAAAAGTAAAGTGATGGAGAAGTAAAATAAAAGCTCATTTAATGTGCACAGTCTGGTGTGTTTGAACACAGCATGGAAGAGGAAAAACAAGGCTTTAGCTTTGCTGATAGAAGGGATACATGGATACAATCACACTGCTGCAGGGGAGCTTGCTGCATGGCAGGTCCTCTGGAGCCCTGGGAGCTGCTGCCTGCACTCCTTGCTCCTGCTGCCAATGAAACACGCTGGTTTTGAGATCTTTTGTGGCTGTACAAACCAGTGTGTTTCACTGTGTTTGCTGTGGACTTCATTATGTTTGCCACTTTGCTCATAGCACCAAGCCATTTGACAGCTGGGGTGACTGCTCAGGGAGGGCAGTCTGTACCCCAGGGTGTGGCAGGCAGCAGAGGGGGACACACCCCACCAAGCTGACCAGGGAAATCCTGCTCTTGCACTGATGTGATAGCTGAGCTAAGGACACTGATCCCCATTCAGAGCAAACCAGATTCATAAACACTTGGAGCTGTTTTGCATCTGTCTGCCCCACACAGCTGTGGTGAAGGCTTGGTTGATGCTGGGATGAGGGATGGGGTGTAGGGAGCAAATGGATGTGAAACCAAGCTTCATCAGTCCTCCCTTCACTGAGCACCTTACTGTCCTGCTTGCTTTGGACTGTTGGGTGTCCTGGGTTTGTTGGTTCTGACAGGATCCTGGGTGCAGTTGGGAATCAGTAAACAGCAGCAGTGAGAAGCAGGTGTGTGCTCACATCCAGTCCACATCAGAGTTGGTGTATTAAGGCTTTGTTTTCTAGCAGCTCACACATTGCCTCTGTGTGCAGTTCTGCCCCTTTGTCCCCATCCTGCCCAACAGCTGCTTGTCCCTGAACTTGCTGAGCCCTGAACTTCCAAAGGAGATGCTAGCAGGGCCTGCTGCCCTGCATCCTTGTTGCTGTGAGGTCTGTGGGGTCTGCCCTGGAGAGCAGAGCTGTCTGAAGAGGAAATAAATCAGAATATGGCCCAAGCCATATAGTGTGGGGCAGGGGGGACAGTGTGAGGCAGTAGTTGTCTGTGTGCCTTAGAGACCTGTCAAAGCATGTGGGATGTGTCAGTGCATGGGGGTGTCTGATTGAGCAGTGTGGTTGCAGAGCTTACCTTTCTCCTCAAGGTTTCTAAACTGGTCTGTTTTCTTCTTCCTACAGACAATTTTAGGTACACGTGTGACATCTGTGGGAAAAAATATAAATACTACAGCTGCTTCCAAGAGCACAGAGACCTTCATGCCGTGGATGGTGAGTAATGTTTTGACACTCAGACACCTGAAGTAGGCTGAGAAGTCTTTGGGAAGCAGAATGTGGCTGTGCAGGAGTGTGGGGCTGTGGTGTGCAGGACGTGGCACTGCACAGTCACCTCCTTGCCATGAAGGCACAGTCTACAGGCACTGCAGGAAGGAGTTTGCTGTGCCTGATTCTCTCTGGGTGCATCAACACAACACCTGTGCTGGGACCTGGGGACCTTGCAGTGTGTCTGCAGTGAGGTTCATGGTCAGCATGGGATCCTGGGACTGAGTGCCTCAAGGTAAATGGTCAACCTGATTATTTGCTGGGAAGAAGTTTGTTGCTTTTTGGTTTCTGAATTTACAGGTTTGTTCCCAACTTACTTCTCTGTGAAGTATTTCAGATTTCAGAGTTGGGAAATGCTTCATTCTTGTTAATCACTGTGGTGGTGAACTGATGAAGTTGTCAGTGGCCCTTAAAGGCCAGTTTTTCCTCTGTGACTGTAGATGTGGCCTAGGCTGGTGACACCTGGACATGAGCAGACACTCACTGCCAGAAACAGCGTTTCTTTATTCTGCATTGGGGTAGATGAATATCAACATGCTGGCTTGCCCCCTGCTTACTGAACATCTAAAGCTCCTCACCTCAGAGCACAGATACTCCAGACCTTCCCTATGTGTGCTGCAAGCCTGTCAGTACTGCTCCTCACTTGGCCAAGGAGAGTTCTAGAAGGAGGCTGCTTGGAGAGCAGCAGGTTTTGAATGGCTGGGCTGTCTCAGAAAAGCAAACGGTTTTTCACAATACATGGTTGTCCAAAAAAATGGTGGTGGTGGAATGTGTGGACATCTGAACATGCTCTAAGGGCAGCCAGTGCTCTCCTGCAGGCCCCCACTGCCAACTCCCTTCCTCCTGTGTGGAGCCAGGAGAAAATCAGTGGCACTGACAGTCACTGTGAGGGGAACATGGCTGCTTCAGTCAGAAATGTCTCAGGGAGCTCTGCCAAGAGCCACTGGAGGGCTTGGAAATGGCTCCATGTGTGTGCAAGGAGTGTCCCAGCTCCCCTCTGGGGCTGCTGTGTTCCAGCACACACAGGGGTGAGGCAGCTGTGCTCCTGAACTTCACCTGGGGCCGTGTCAGGGTCAGAACAAAGGCCTTGAGCATCTGTGTGTATTAGGGCTGGGCATGCTCAACCAGGTCCTGTGAGGATGCTGCTGGGAAGAGGAGGGACTGGGGCACAAAGCCTGGTTTATTCAGTGGGGCTGAAATGTGCTGCAGCAGTATGTGAAATGCAGGAGGAAAACAAGACCATTTAAGAGGATTTAATTTCTGTTTTGTTTCTTCCCCTCCTTCTTCTATTCTGTGTTAGTTTTTAGTGTGGAAGGGGCCCCAGAAAACCGGGCAGGTAAGCTGAGCTCCTTTGTGTGCTTTATTTCACAAACCTTTTCAAGCATTCAGTAGTTCAGACACAGCAGGTTGATTCTGAGTTCAAAGGAGTTTTGTCAGGAGTATCTGTGGGGCAGGGAGCATCCTCTCTCCCTCCCCAGTGTCTACAGCCAGTAGGTTGATGCCCAGCCCTAGCAGATACCAGGCTTTTGTTGCACATACACTTGGTCAGGCTTCAGACAATCAAAGTAGGTGTTTCATATCTTTGGTGATCTTGTAAATTGTTCAAGGCATAAACCAAATTCTTCTCTGAAGTGGGTTGGGTTGTGATTTGTTGCTAGCTGTGCTTTTAGCTGGTAGAAGTCCCAGGTTGGTATTTGTTAGGTGATGTGCCTGCAGACTGCATTGCCATGCCCTCTGTCAGCCACTATAGCAGCACTAGAGGGGAGATTCCCTGGAAGGAAATATGGATCAGACTTTGCAGTGTGTTCATTTAGTTTTTCTCTGTATTTTTAAACATTAATTCCTACAAGGCTGTTAATGGGCTGGGAGGGGTAATCCTGAGGCACCTGAGAAGGAGGAGGGACACGTCAGGCAGAGGAGTCACTGGTTTATAATTCCTGTCTTCCAGTCCTGTTGCAGATGGAAATGTGGTTACAGGTGCAGGAGCATTCAGTGCCCATGCAGCTGTAGAAGGCAAAGCTGAGGTGTTGTCAGCTGTCCTGTGGTTCTGTTCTCTTGCAGACCCCTATGACCAGGCCGTCATCGCCGCCGACGACGTCAAGGAGGAGGAGCCTGAACCCTTCCAGAAGATTGGGCCCAGTAAGAGCCATTATTGTTTCAAACAGAAGGGAAAGCTCAGGAGTTCACACCTGCCTTTGGCTGCAGTACCTCTAGCAAAAGCAGGAAGCACTGCATTACACAGAGGGGTTGGGATTTGGGTGCTCACAGATATGTTCAGGCTCAAAGGAGCATCAAACACCAAGAGCCCTGGCCCTGAGAGCTGCAGCCTTGTGATGTGTTCTGCTCAAGAGCTCTGCAAAGAGGAGGCAAGGGAGTTCAGGGGAAAAGCAGTCTGGCAGGGATGAGAGAGGGCTTGAAGGTGCACTGAGAGCTGGCAGGTGATTCATTCACACTGCCTGTGTGGTGGGTCCTCAAACAGAGCAAAGGGAAACAGAGAATACCAGGTTTTGCCAAAGCATTTCTCTAAATTTTCCATTTTGGAAACAATCAATTTTCCATGGATTTTCCTTCATCTTGCAGCTTGCTGCCAGTTCTGTACTCTCAGCACTGGCAAGAGGAGGAGGTATCAGTGTGTGGTTACACTCCATTATTTCCAATATCCCCAAAGCAGGAATGAGCAGTTACCCCAGAAAAGCCCCTTCTCCTGCAAGAGAGCTCCACAATTCCAAATAAAAGTTTTCTAATACTTGAACTTGACTGTTCATTTCCTGGTTTGACTGTTCTGTTGTCCACACATCCCACACTCTGTAACCAGAGGACAGAACTGTGTCATCTGTAATACAGGCTTTAGGACTGGATTCTCTCCCTTGTTTTGCACACTGACTTGCTGTAATTGTGGGGTAATCTTCTGTAGCTTGTTCAGTTCTACTGGACTTTATATGCATGGTCCATCCCTCTGTATTGAATGTTTTCTTTCTTGGGAAAAGGAAGTATGGATTACAAAGCAGGCGAGTTCCACATGCATGAGGAATGTTTGTGTCACCTGACCAGTTTCTCTGTAAAAATAAACTGGGGGTTGTGTGAGAGAGCTGTCCTCGTTCCTGACCTTTGTCCCTGTTCATTTCACAGAAACTGGCAATTACACCTGTGAGTTCTGTGGCAAGCAGTACAAGTACTACACTCCCTACCAAGAGCACGTGGCTCTGCATGCCCCCATCAGTGAGTATCTGCTGCAGGGCTGGCACCTCCAGGGCTTGTGGGGAGCACCAGGCTGCCAGGAGAGACTCCAATCTTGGGGATCCTTCCACTGGAGCTGTGGGATTGCAGTGGGCAGGACATGGATCATGTGCTGACCACGGCACTGTAAAGCTGAGCTGGGATCCCCTCTCACAGGGACTCTGTTAGGTCTGGAAAGTCTCTGAGCTCTTACCCCAGTCCATGGAATTCTACATATGTTCCTTGTAGGGTTGATGGTTTAGGCTCTTGTTTAGCTGAAGTGAAGCACAACAGTTTATACTCCCCTAAATAATAACTGAACATACATGTTAGGGAAGAAGCATCTTTCTTATTAACTTCTCAGGAATTATTTCAGTGAAAACTGGTTTCAAAATCATTTAAACGACCTCAGCAGCTTGCTACTAAAACACACTCAATAAATGATTTATTTCAGGGAGCTCAGGACAAGACAATTGTGAGCAAAGTGCACAGCACTGTGCTCTGCACTCCCCACCAGAGGGAAGGCTTTAACCAGCACTTCGGTGTAATTCAATGCAAAATTTGACTAAACATGTTGAGAGTAATTTTTGCTACCTGCTGGATTTGAATACTTTAAAAGTCTGCAGAGGAGTTCTTCCAGCTGAACTTTCTGCTCCCTTCCCAGCGCTGCCCTGGGCCTTTCTGAGTGCCTGGGGTGTCCTGTCCTGCTCCAGGGTTTGGGGTGATGGACAGGAGGGATGAGCGAGCTCACCGCCCTGCAGCTGCAGCCGGCAGGGGGCGCTTCCACCCCAAAATCACCTGCAGTCGGCTTTTTAAGGGGTTGTAATGAGGCGCCCTTGGCTTTATGGGAATATGGTCCTCCAGACTCGCTTTTAAGGTTTGGTGGCAGATGCCGTGCAGGTTCTCAGAAGCTTGGATATGGACCATGGTAGAAGGTGTGGGGCATAAAATAGATGTCCAACATTATCATCACAAAGTTAATCTTGTTATCTGCCAAGTGCTAAGGACATGCCCCAGAGCCTATGATTGCACACATCACAGTTATTCCTGTGGTTCCCTGCCCCAGCTCTTCACTGATGTGTTTTCAGCCCTCAGCAAAGCTGGTCACCAGTGGGTCCATTTCCTGTCACAGAGGGGCTGTTGGACAGCAGGGCTCTGGGGTCCCTGCTCCCCCTGCAGAGAGCTCAGGAGCAGTGTGCTGTGAGCACCTCTAGCTAATTCTTACCTTCCCATTTCAAGGGGATTTATTGCCACTGATGTCTTTCCACCTTCCCAACCAGTTACAGTAATAGCTGAGCTGCTGGTTCCAGTCCAGGCTCTCCAGCAGAAAAGAAACCTCAGCTGTGTTTCTGTGGGAGGAGTGTACCTGCAGTGGGCCCTACAGTTCCAGTGCCCCCTCCCAGGCTCTTCCCCTCTCCTGGCAGGGGCAGCTTAGGCTCCTGCCTGATGCTGTGTGGCTCCTGAGAGCCAGTTCTGGAGGAGGAGGCATGTTCTGAGTGCTGGGCTTGAAGCCATTCTTGCTCTGAGGTTTCTGCAGCAGAAGAAAAGAATCTGCCCCTTCTGCAGGCTTGATGAGCAGGCCCTGAGCTGTGCAGATGGGTTTCCAGTCCTTCCAATTATCTTTAACTGTAAGGACACTCAAGATCAGATCAAGATAATATTTTCATAAGGTTCCCTCCCCATAAACTTTTCTTTTTCCTTTTTTTTTTAAACCTCTTTTCTCCTCTCCTAGTTCCCATGACCAGTAAGATTTATGATTTACAATGACAAGCCACTAACCCTGATGAGGATATGGGAGAGGCCATGATGAGCTCCCAAGGCAGACTGGCCAGTACATCCTCACACCTTTCTACTGCTCAGACTCTGTTCCTCCCAAAATCCAAGGTCCTGTGAGGCAGCTGTTAACACCTGAGTTTTGAAAAGCACAGCTGGCTTTTCTTGGGTCCTTGTAGTCAGAAGAAGTAAAGCTGAGACTGTAAATCTGTCTTTACCCTGGTCTCATTCTTCTGGTTATAAGGCAAATGCTGAAAATTCAGTCACAATGGGAATGGGTGAGGAAAGCCCTTCAGCATCACCAGTTCAGCTTTCTGTGTCTCTGCTTGAGTGCAAGCTTCCCTTCCAGAGCCTGTGTTTCTGGTTTTCTGTCATAGTGAATGAAAAGTCATTGGAAATGGATGAAACAAGGCATGATCTCCTGCAGCTTCAACAGCATCTTTCAGGATAATTTCTGATCAGCTGCTGGAGAGCTGCTGTCTGGAAAAGAGCTCTGCTGAGGGCTTCCCTAGAATTGTTAATGCCAAATGTCTCCTTCCAAAGATCCCTTTTCTAAGTGAGGAGTAGGGACTTTTTAATAGATTAGAACTGGGCTATGACTCTTTAAAAATAATATCCTTATGCTGTTTCTGTCAACATATTCACTCTTTTGAAGAAGGCTGTCAGAGGCTGTTTCCAAAAAATAAAAGTGGATTGTAGGCACATTCATTTTCCCAGTTTTAGAAATATTTCTGAATGGAGATTTATGGGGGAGGGTTCAGAGATGTTTCTGTCCTCCTTCAGGCTCTGGCTGCTCTGTAAGATGGAGCTGATTGCACCACATGTGCTAGGGCTGGGCTGTTGGGATTGCTCAGAAGGATGGAGAGAAACTGTTCAGGGCATGAAGTGACAGAACAGGGGAATGGCTTCACACTGTTAGAGGATGGGGTTAGGTGGGATTTTGGGGAGAAATTCAAAGTGTCCAGTTAGGAATTGGGTGGGCAGGCCCTGGCACAGGGTGCCCAGAGAAGCTGTGGCTGCCCCTGGATCCCTGGAAGGGCAGGTTGGACACTGGGGCTTGGAGCACCCTGGGACAGTGGAAGGTGTCCATGCCCATGGCAGGGGGGTTGACAAGATGATCTTGTCAATCTAAAGCAATCTAGGATTCTGTGACTCTGTGATGAGTTTGCAGTGCAGAGAAAACCTGGGGTACCTGGGATGTGAACTGGCTCTAAATGCACCAGGAGTGGGATTGAGCTTGGAGAGTCAGGCTCAGGAGTGTGCATTTACCTCTGCCTGGTACCTGAAGCTACAGCCTCAGACTCCTGGGTCATGGAAGGATGGGGAGAGACCAGTAAAAGCAGCACAGCTCTCCATGGCTCTGCTTCCAGGATGGAAATCTAGAGTGATGTCAGGGCTCTGAGAGCACTCAGAGCTCTGAAAGGCCCTGAGCAGCCCCACATGGGGCTGTGCCCACAGCCACACTCGTGCTTCAGCCCAGCTCTGAGCCACACACCCTGCCTGAGCTTCTCTGTAGGATGTTGGTGTCAGCTCAGTTGTGGACGTGCCCATACTTGGCTGTGGGTCTCATGGGTTTGTACCCCAACCCACAACTGCACTCCCACCTTGATGTCAGCCCTGTCTGAGCACCCTGGAGCTTGCTGAGGATCACTGCTCCTGGTTAACCTCACCAGAGCTGATCCTGCTGCTGACCTGTGGATTGACTTGCCAGCCTGGCCACACACCTGTCTCATTGCCATGAACTTCCTGATGACCTGGACTCATGATTGAAGCTGGCTGTCACCCCTGGGCCTTGCTCACTTCTCTCAGGGTCTATGGGATGGGCCGTGCCATCCCTGGGATCATTCTTGGCTCTCCAGGGGGACAGACAGACCTACAGCAACCCTGACACCTGAGATGCTCAAGGAAGTTCATCAATACTTGCTGCTCATTCCTTTCCATATTGGATGGACACTGGATACAACCTGTTCATACAGAGTGCTTCAATGCAGTGTTTCATTAAGGCAGCTGCCATTTTTGTAGTGCAGCTGGTTTCCACATAGACCCTGCCTAACCAGGAAAAATACAGCTCCAGATTCCAGTTGGATGATGTATCTTTGCTTCCTCCAGTTCAGTGAAGGAAATCTGTGAGTTCAGGTGCTTTTCCCAGTCTGATGCCACAGTGTTTTTGAAACAGGATCCCCCTGTTTGTGTGTGTAAAGACACACATTAAAAATTTGATAGGTTTGAGCAGAGAGGTTTTCCTATGGAAAGACCTGTTTGCCATAGCCAAGGTGTCTGCTCAGAGTGTGGAATTTCAGGCCATTGTTAAGGAATCATTTTCCAACACATTCAGTGAAGACACTTTTTTCTCCATAGGTGATGGTGTAATTCCATCTGAACCATCAAAATGGTTCCCTACCCATCTTGACATCTTTCTAAACAAATACCATGCACAAATTATTAACTAGAATTTTTACCTCAAAAAAGTGATGTTGCTGAGACAATCTGGTCCCTGTTGTGGTGCTGCATCATGTTAGTGTGTAGATTTGTCTGCCAGATTTTCTCCTTGCTGCCACAGCTTGCCAGACACAGGACTTTAAGGTCCTCCCAAAACCAGGAAAGCCAGGAGGGATCACTGTGATTTCTGAACTGCCTGGAGAAACACATTCTGTAGGATTGCCTTGATTGAATTGCACACAGATATGCTTTAGAGACATCTAATCTTTCTTTTGAGTGACAGAAAATGCAGCAATCTCATAAGGTAATTATTTTGATGAATTATTGCCTCCATTAAATTAAGACTAAAATTAGCCAGCTGTAGCTTTGAGCACTGAGTCCTATTTATAACCTTGTCTGCTCAGTAAAGGAGGACTAAGTTATCAAGTTTCTGTCCCTTCTAGACCTGCCTTGCCTGCTCTCCAGGCTCTGGTTAAATCACAGGAGTGACTTGTGTTTCCATTGTAAGCTCTGCTGTTCTTTGCCCTTGGTTATCCTTTTGTCTCCTCCTCTGAGTGTTCTCCAGTTTGTTTTCCACCCTTGGCAGGGCAGGCACCAGCACTGGGTCAGGAAGGATCTGAGAGCTGGCCCTGCCTTCCTGATCCCCTTGGAAATTCCTGGTGGCTCCCCAAGGAGCACCTCAGCCTTTTCAGCCACAGTGTCATCCTGGGAGCTCCTCTGCTGACCAACAGAGCAGTGAGCAAGTGTTTCCTGCTGCCAGGCTGGAGCCCCTGCTCTTCTCAGCATCTCCTGCATCAGGTGTGTCCTTCAGCACAGCTGGGCCATCCTGCAGGGCTGCAGCACCAAGCCCTGAGCTGGCTGACTGCAGACCATGCAGTGAGAATCACCCTCCACATCACTGCAGCTTCCACTGGGATGGGTCTCTGCTGCCTTCTGAGAGGGTTTGAAAAGCTCCACAAGTTATGCAGCAGTTATGAGGTCAGCTGCCCACAGTGCTGTCTCCAGTCTTGATGAAGATTTTGAGGCAGGAAGTTTTTGTGGCCATTCAGCAACTCAGGATTTTTGTTTTTAGAAACACCTTGACCTTTCCATCAGCCTGAGGCCGTGAGTTCCACAGTGAAGGTGACTTTTCCAGAGTAGAGCAGAGGAGCTGTGTGATGCTCTCCACCCGTGTTGCTCAGCCTTCAGGGGGAATTTGGCATCTGATGAACTACAGACTGAACATTTTTTCCCAATGAACTGTTAGCTTCCTCCAGAATCTAGAACTGATATTCCTTTGTCTGTCTTGCATTGCTGCACAAAACTCTCTGCCTAGTGTCAAATGGAGCAGCCTTCTCTGTGGGGTCTGAGTTTGAAGACATACTGTTTGTTTCATTTGGGAGGAAGAAGAAGAAATTTTGGAGGTCCTCATAGCATTGAGACTTTCGTCTTCAGGTCCCAGAGCAAGTATCTGGGCTGCAGAGGATGTGCAGTGATGCTCTCAATGTGCCTGGCACTGAAGTTGCTGATGGCTGTTTCTCATGGCATTGATGGGGAACAAAGCCCATGGGGAATGGTCCTCATGGGAAGCAGATGATCCTCAAGCTGGAAATTTTCATATCTGACTATATTTTTGCTGGCAGTTTAGCAGCAGCTGGAGGAGGATTATCCATGGAGACTGAAAGGAAGTATAGAGAGCAAAACAAGCCTCCTGCCTATTTCTCTGGCTGGAGACCAAGCAGAGAAGTATCCTGACTAAACTGTGAGAAAACCAGTGCATAATCTGCAGAACTACACTGACATGTGAGGAAATGTCATCTTGGGGCTGTGTGTCAGAGCAAGTGAATCAAAACCCCTGAAATTGCAACCCCTTGTGAATGTACACACTCCCAGTCCCCAGTGCTGCTGATGGAGGTGAGAGCCAGTCACAGTCTAGGTCTGTAAAGTCTCCTGGGATTTTGGAAATGAGTGTCCTGGGGGACTTCTCCCCTGTTTCAGAGTCAGGTTGTGGTGCTGCTGTGGCATTCCCCTGAGAGCTGCTTGGCATGGATGAGGATTTCTCACTCACACTGTGTAGAACATGCAGGTGCTGCTGCTGTCCCTTCACCTTAAGGCATCCCACAGAAATCACTGGTAGAGAGCTGGGGCTGTGGGTTATTTGAACCTTTGTTAGTAATTTTTCAGGGCAGGTGGTTGGAGTTGGACTGGGGCTTCAGGAGCCATATCCAAATTTCCATAGAAGAGGCCCTTTAGGAATGAAGGGGGTTCTTAGACAGTTTCTCCACTTCTGTAATAGTTTATTTAATCCATGTGGCCCAGATGAGGGGCTGTTCTCCTGAAGGTGTTTTAGATGACTTTTGGCATTGAAAATTCCTGGTGATCCTCACTGTGTACTGCAGAGACCAAAATATAGATGCATTCAAAGAGCATGTCCCAGTAATATTTAGAATTTCTCCACGTGTCACCAGTCTGGAGATGGGACCAAAAGCCTTTACTCACTCTGCCTCCTAATTCCACTCCATTCCATCCCCAACAGTGCCCTTTCCTTTGCATTTGTTCAAAGAGACAAGGAATGTAGCTGGAGATCACTAGGATTTATTCAAGACTCAAGAAACAAAGATGTAAACTTCTCCCTACTCAGAGCTCTGATAGTTAAAAAACCTGCTCCCAAAATTCAGTCCATAGAAGTGGAGGCCAGAGCTGTAGGTGCCCCCAGCCAGGCCGTGGCAATCACACAGTGCTCCTGGATGGATGGGGTGATTCCTGCTGGAGGAGGAGTGGGTTGGTCACGTGGAAGGGAGCTCACAGGCTTCACCAATGTCCCCTCGGGTGAGGGGGAGCCCAGCTCTGTCCCGGGGGCTCAGCAGCTTCAGCAGGCCCCGCTCTGGGAGCTCCCTGGCTGTGCAGGCACTAGCTCTGAGTGTTCATATCCAGAGTTCTCTCGATCTCCACTCTTCGTGGCAGTGAAGACACAGACGAGCCAGTCCAGCAAAAAGTCTCCGGCGTCCATAAACCGCTGCTCCAGCCTCCTGCACCGCAGCCCCTCGGGGGTCCCGCCCGCCTCCCAGCCCCAGATGTTCCGCACTCCAAACTCCGCATCCCCGGCAAGCAAGGCCATCACAGGTACCTATTGCCTTTCAGCTTGTGAACTGCCTGGTGCCCAGACCCTTCCCAGCCTCAGTCTGCTCCATCCCTGACTGTCCCATAAAAGCTGCTCCCAGGAGCAGCTGAGGGGATTAGATCTGTTATAATCTCTTCCCAGTGACAAGTTGTTTTTGTTAAACATCATGGTAACCACAAGGTGGAAAAGACCCCATTTCAAATCTCGGTGTCACAAACTGAGAAGAGCTTCCTGACAAGGATTGGTGTAATGGCTTGTCAGGAGTGGGGATTTTTGCTTGGTTTTCAGCACTGTTTGGCATTCAGTGTTTGTTTCCCTCAAGGTGAACTATTACTGAGGAGTTAGAAAATGCAAGTTAGGATTGGTCTTCCCATTGTCTCGGTTTTCTCCTTCCGAACAAGATCAAGAAAAAAAAAAAAAAAAAGAAAGTAAAGACTACTACTGAAAAACAACAGTTAATAAATAGGGTGTGACACATAGTGTGCCATGTGCAGTCCAGTGGGAAACGCTCTCTTTAGTGGGATTGATGGACAGAGATTCCATCTGGCTGCAGAAGAAGGGCTGATCAGTCAGTCTTTAAACACCCCCAGAATGTCTGGCACGGACAGATGCTGAGTATGAGAGGTGGCCGTGGTGGGAGAGGCCATGGATGCTGGACAAGGATGGCTTATGTTGGATAACACATATCCACAGCTGCCAAGGGCTTGGTCCATGCAGATAATTTTACTTCACATTCAAAAGGTTCCGATATGAGCAGAGAGAACAGAGTGAGCTGCCCTCTCAGTGTGGGAAGGGCACAGTAAGACCAAGCAGGTGCATTAAACCAGACTTTTCTTTCTTTCTATTTTCAGACTTGGGGGAGGTTTTGGGGAGGAAGCTAAGGGATGAAGGCAAAACCACCATGCAAAATTTTCACAAAGGTCTTTGGAGACCTCCACCTCACTTCCACTTGTGACATAAGCTGGGACTTGAACCTGGGTGTCGACCCAAACCATTTTGTGCCATCTGATTTCCTTATTATTTAAGACCTCTTGTTTCTGTTATTTATCTGTCAAGTGGCATAGATAGATGATAGATAGATAGATAGATAGATAGATAGATAGATAGATAGATAGATAGATAGATGTCTCCAGTTCAGCCCTGTTTGATGTGTTTCTGTTTCAGTTGATTTGGTTACCAAGTTTGCTTGTTCTCCTGAGTTTTAGGAGTCAGGAGTTAGTTGATTGAGAGTTTGAGAAGCCTGCTCAGGACTTGGAAGGGTCCACTGGGGACTGGCTGGGCCAAGATCCGCAGGCTGGGCTCTTCCTGCAGTTCAGGTCTCTGGTAGCCCCAAAGCCCATGTGTGTGAGCCACGCAGCAGCCCTCCCAGTACAGACCCTGGGAGCTGCCCTGTGCTGTGCTGGAGTGTGCAGAGCAGTGCTCTCCCAGCAGCAGCACCCAAAAATCCCCCTCAGCATTCAGCAGTACCCAAGTGCCTGGCCCAGGGGGGCTCTGGGAACAAGGACACTGTTGGAAAGCACAGAGCCAGACAATCTTCCACAACTTTTCCAGACATGGTGGGCAGGCCCTGAGACAGCCCTTCAGGGCTCTGCTTCAACATTTCCAGGAGGGTGTTTAGGAAGGGAATGCAGGTGACTGGGAAGCACAAGGAAAGCTGGCCCAGTGCTTCTGTGGGTGACACTGGTGTGGTGCTGAGGCCTCGAGTCCAGTCTCAGACTGGTCACTTGTACTCACAGGTTTTAAGGGCTGCTTGTTGCCTTAAGGAAGAGTAAGATAAGGGTTGGGTTTTTTTGCAGGGGAGGAAGCCATGACCTTTCTGGTTCAGTCAGGACTGGTGTTCCTGGGCTCCCTAAGAGCCAATCCAGGCCACCTCAGCCAGAAGGCATTCAAGAAAAATACCCACCTGTTATCCCTTCACTGAATCTGGCCCATTTGCCTCCAAAATGAGGTATTTGACCTTTCTGCTGTATTCAGGGTCTGTGATTATGTGGCACAGGAGCAAGTCTTGCCTCCTGTCTGCCTGGTTCTGCATCCAGTGTTGACCAGTCACCATCTCTGCTTTGTTCTCCACCCAGCAGAAAGTGCTTTCAGCAGAAGAGTAGAGGGCAAGGTGCAAAACAACTTTGAAGAAACAAACAGCAATTCACAGAACTCCAGTGGTAAGTGTGGTCACCCCTTCCTCCCACTTCCATGTTCCTCTCCAAGCAGGATCCAGCTGTGCTCAGTGGATGTTGGTGTATTAGGGGTACCTTGTTTAAGCTCACTGGCAGCCAGCCCTCCTGGGGTAGTGCCTTATTCTCCCTCCTCCCCAGGCACTCCAGCCCTGTCAAACAGGTGATGTGGGAATCCTGCTGCCAAGGACCAGGTACCTGAGCCTAGGGTTTTCAGAGGGGAGCCAAGATGTGGAAAAAGGATGGATGGAGATCAAGCAGTACTTGTGCTGTGTCAGTGTATCAATGCAGTCCTGGTGGAGCAAAGACATTTGCAAGCAAAAGAAGTTTGAGGACTGTGGATAGAACAGCAGTTTACACATTACAGTGATGCTGGGCATGACAGTTTATTTAAATGTCACTGTAACCAGTGTCCAGCTGTTTGTGCAGTCACTGCATGGAGGTCACAGTAAATCAGATGTGTATATGTGAGACCAAAACACATGTGCTAGAAGGAATGAAAGCCCCCTCCACTTGTGCAGTTTCCTTGCAGTGTTCAGTCCAAGTGGTAGTAACTGAACATAGCCAGTGGCCCAGACAATTTTTTTCAGGTCCAGCACCTATAGAGTTTTCTGTGCAAGGTTTTTATCCTGCCTGTGTATTGCCTGGCCTTTCAGTGGGCCACTACCATTTTTCATGCTCCCTAATTGCAGCAAAAGTGACAGACCAAATGAAATATAGTTTTGGCATCTTGCTGCAGACATAAATAACATGCCAGCAAAAAAGCCTGGCCTCCCTCCATTCTCCATCCAAGAGAAGCAGAATATGTGGTGTTGGCAATGCCTCTGGCTGGAATGGACAGGTAAGGGGTGGGATATCTCCCTGGAGCAGCTTACACAGTGTCTGTTGGGGGTTGCATCTGTCTCAGAAGCAAGTAAGGGGCTTTCTGGAACCATGCTGAAGAGCAGGGATGTGGTGTTGGAAAACCCATGTGTAGTGGCAGAGTGGGTGATGGGGAATGGGGAAAAAGTTGTTTGTTGCTAAAATACTGTGTGTTGTGTTTTGGGGAGCAATCCTGTACTAATCCATCATTCACCCCAATTGCAGCTGGTCATTCGGGGACAGAAAAACCTAAAGAAAAGAGGTGTAAGCAGAACCCATCAGGTGAGCTTGTCTGTGTTTCAGGCCCTTAGTCCTGTTCCTGCTGGACAGCCAGGAGTCCTTGGGGCTGCCTGGGCCCTGGTCAGTGAGCCCAGCCTGGCTCTCAGACATGGCTCAAGGCAGTGTAGTCACTGACTATCAGAGCTCCCAGCCTGGCTGCAGCCCTGGACATCACCCTGGCCTCTCTGCAGCTCATGTCCTGTCTTCTGTGGGTACTGGCAGTGTTTTAAAGGGTTTCAAAGCCTTTAAGTGCACATCTGGAAATACCAATACACCACTTGGGACCCTGACTCCTCTGGAGCCCTTGGGAATCAGCAGATTTGAGATGGTACCTATTTTATTCCTGTCAAACCCTGTACAGCCAACAAAGGAAGAGCAGAAATATCTTCCTTCCTATCAGACAGGTCATTCCTTAAGCCAAGAAATCTGCATTGTAAACCTGCTGGCTGCTCTTGTCAAGTTTTGCAGGAGGGGAGAAGAGCCTGTAGCATGAACCTGTCCAGGAAGCACTGTCAAGAAATACAAAGAGTGGCTGTACTGAGCAGTCCAAGACTTCAGTTCTTTCTGAACTATTAAAGACTGACCCACTCTTGCTGTGGCACATCTCCCAGACTCTCCCTGCCATCTCCTTGTACCAGCTCACATCACACTCATCCTCCTCAATCTGTTTCTTTCTGGACCACAACATTTAAAGCACATGAGGGAAAGTTCATAGCAAAAACAAAACAAAAAAACCAGAAATTCTTACAAGCTGAGTAGCAAGTTTCATGTGATTTGCTCATCTTGTTTCCTGTAAGGAGTGTTTCTGTCTGTACCATGTGTAGTGTCAGTTTATTTTAGTGGCTCAGTCAATGGCCTTGCAGGCTGCAGGGGATTTGCAAGGTACTCACCTAAAGCTTTGATTGAGCCAGGAGACCTGAGGAACTCAAGTGAGCTGCCCAGGACTGGTTTGAGGGGAGTTGGGCTCTGGTTGGAAGCAGTTCCCTTCTGCATTAAGCAGCTGGCATGCTCTTCACAGCCAGGCTGGTGCATGGGGTTGTACAAACTTCTTCCCTTTTTCCTTCCTTTATCTGTCTTGCATCCTCTTTTCTTCCCCAGCCCTGTTTTCCCCTTTTGGCTCCATTTTTGTGCTGCTTCCTACATGTCCCATTCAGTGCTCTTTTCCAGCCCTTGCACCAAGCCATTTCTCCTTTTATTCTTTCCAGTTCTCAGGCATCCCAATCTCAGCAGCCTGAGTGAGCATCACCAGTCACCATGAGTGTCACTGGTGGTCAGAGAGGCCCTGGAGAGCTCTGTGTGCTCAGGTGTCCAGGCAGAGCTCTCTGTGGCTGCCTTTTGGAAGAGCTGACACGTCCTTGCCTCCCCATTGCCTTCTTTCCATTGCTGTGTCTTAGTGGGTGGGACAAACACCATGTGGCTCAGTGTCACATGTGGGATGGGAGCTCTTGGGTGATTCTGGCACCATTGGCTTGTCCTGTCTTGTACTCCAACCAGCAGATTTCTCCCAGGCAGGGAAGCAGGTGGTGGTAATGTGGTGGGGAATGACAGAAGGATGGACACTTCTGTCCTCCCACTCCCATCTGCTGTTTGCTTGTCACCAAACTGCTGCTGTAAGGAACAGTCACCAGGTTTTGGAGGTAAATGTAGGTCCCAGCTGAGCAGCCAAGAGCCGTATGACTTGGCCTTGTTAAATGCCTGATGGCTCTTGCTCTCTGTGGGTGTGAGTTTTGTGTCACAGGCTCAGCTACAGAGGTACCAAAGAGAGCAGCAGAAGTTTTTTAGGCCACCCAGCTGGGGACATTCTGCTTTTTCCCTGTATCACCATCCTGACTGCAGTGGCACAGACCCCTTGGTGTCTGGAGTGAGGGGCAGGAGGAACAGAGCAGGGAGGTCAGCAACTAAAACCACCTAAAATACACTGGGGTGCAATGCTGTAGGGAGTCCTGAGTGGGAATAAGAATGGAAATGTTGGATTTTGGATGTCTCTTCCCTATGCACACAATCCCAATCCTTGTAACAGTGAATGCAGGTACCTGGCAGCCTTACCTGTGTGAGCTGGCATCTGGCTGCCCAGAAGAGAGCAGCTCTGTGCTGCATGGCAAACCCTGCTTTGGGCCTGGTTTGAGTCCCAGCCCTGTCTCCCAGCAGGGTGGGATGGAGACAGGGAGTGGGTGAAGGACTTGAGCTGTCATCCACATTATGATGGGAGAGTGTTCTTTGTACTCATGGAAAAGGGTCTCCACATACACTTGAACTTGTTTTTTGATGAAACCTGGGAGCTCCACAGTGCTTTAAAAATAGCATCCTGCTAAAATGTTCCAATTGTTGCCTTCTGCTGCTTTGGGAGCACAGGCAGCAGAGGTCCCAAGTCACACAGAGCTTCTGTTCATCCACTGCTGAGCTAAGGGGGGAACAGAAAGCAGTGCCATGACCTGATCCTGGAGCATGGGATGGGCTCACTGGGATGAACAGCAGAAGCTGTTATTCCTTAGGGTGTCATAAAGCTGCTTTCAAGGGAATCCTCCCTGGGAGGGGTCATTCTGCTGGCTCTTGACACATGCTGGGGTTTTCTGGTCTAAATTCTCAAGAGGCCAAACAATATTTCAAGGCCAGCTTGTGCAATGTAAAAGGCAGTGATGATCAGCCTGAGCATGGGTAGGGAAATCCCCAGAAAGGGGCTGGGCTGAGTGTTGTGTTCCACAGTGAAGGTCACTGCCTTCCTTTTCATCCATGTGTGGCTGGAGAGGAGCCTTTGGCTGGGGCTGGGCCCTGCTCTGGTGCCCTCTGTCACCACAGGGCTCCCAGGCTTTGGGATCTCCCCAGGCTCTCCCTTCCTCTGACTCCAGACAGGGACAATGACCTTCCTCAGGGACTAGTACCATCTCTAACTGCAGTGTTTACAGCCCAGTGCAACTTCAGCCATTGTTTTGGGCACTATGGATGACTCCTTTTTGAAATGAAGGCCAAGAGGGATTAAGGAAATTGTGAGAATCCAAGAAGTAAAATAAAAGCAAAAAAGGGGGGGAAAAAAGCTCTTTGGTTTCAACACTTCAAATACAGCCACCAAGGGGGAAATCTAATTGAAATTGTCAGTGTTTGTTGAAGTCTGAATTTGCTCAGTGTTATGGATGTGAAAGAGAACAGTTAAAATTATGTAGGGAATTGGGAAATATTTTGAACTTTCAAGGTTGATTTAAGCTGTATAAACATGTCTCAATTTCATCTGTTGCTTTAGGGAGCTATTACTGTCAGAACTTCCAGTGCAACAAATTTTAGCATTTACAGTTTTTAAAATGTCAACACTTTTCATTTCTATTTACACAGGGAAGCTTTGCTTTCTAGCACTGTTTATTCCAGACTGGAGAGAGGGTCAATGGAAATGTCTTCTTTTTTTTTAATCAGTTCGTGCCAAGCTCGAGATGAGATTGAGACCAAAAAAATTTTATTTCCTATATTTTATTTAGAGTAAAAATTCTTGGAAAAGCCCAAGAATCCCCCATTGCCAGGATTTAAAGGACACAGGACTAGATTTTAAACATGGATTTTTGGAAATGACAAGCTTTCTTCCCTGGTGTGGCCATACATCCCCTTCTGCTCATCCCCTGTAGTCCAGCCATCACACAGCCCATCTGAGGGGGTTTCTGCTGGAAAGACTGCACTTTTAGGATAGCATTTTTGAGCAAACTTTAGTGTTTGGGGAATAATAATTCTTGATTACTGATTGCAGTGTGACATTAGCACAGCCAGCCCCCCGTGCCTCTGCCTCCTGAGGTGCACCCAGATGCCTCTCAGGCTCTGTCAGCACAAATACAACTGCCACTAACTTGCATCTAGTAATTCTCTTCCTCATCTGTGGTTGGTTTGGGACAGCTACAAGTCTCTATGAAGTTGGGAGAGCCAATGGCCAAATTTGAGGAGTGAGGAAAAGGGGAAGGGGAGTTGTTCTGTGACCTTCCACTCTGTACACAGCACAGGGAGGGCTGATGATGGAGCAGCACAATTGCACAAATAGACAGAGCTTCATTTTCAAAGCAGCCTGAAGTGCTGTGCCCAGGAGGAGAGTAAGCAGCTGAGTGCAGTTCCCACCAGAGTCATACAGGGAGACATTCAGTTAAGAAAGTGTCACTTTGCTTGGTTGCATAAATAAGTCACTGTGTCCACTGGGCATTTGTGTGGAATTGAGGTTTCTAGGAATGAACTGTTTATTTCTGGTGCCACATTAATTTAAGCTGTTCAACAGGCAGCTTGCAGACAGGAAGAAATATTTCTGGGTTAAAATAACCACTCAGCCTCCAGTCTCTGTGGGTGATATCCTGCCAATTGCTCCAGAGCCTTGAGACACCAGGGAAGAATTGAGGCAATCCATATGAAAGCACTGAGGCAAGGAGCACTCAGCAGAACTGGGGCATGCAGCCAGGGATAGGGCTGGGGATTGCAGTCTGCAAGCACAGATACTGGGCTGGGGCTGGGCAAGGCATGGCCAGAAGTGTCCCTGAGAGAACAAAGTGTGCAGAAAAACCTGAACTCTCATTTTGCCTGGAGAATCTGTGGAGGGGAGGATTACAACCCCAGTGCGAGGTGATTTATCATTAATCAGTCAAACTCTGGCATTTCTATGATTGTTGCTTTAGCAGAAGTGACTGCGCAGTAACAGGGACGTGACAATGCATGGATAAAAAATTGTCCAGTTAGACATCTGAAGACCAGAAAAATCCTAAGAGTCTTCCTTCACATAAAGGAGTGTTGCATTGAGTACCTGAACTGCTGTTTCATACTGACAGTGGTTTCCATGTGAGTAGCAAGCCAAGCATAACGAGGGCACTGTGTCAGCACTTCTGGCTGGAGAGCAGCCAGAGGTGATGCTGAGAATTCCTTGGGTTGTTTTAAGTGTTCTGTGCCACTGCTGGGCTCTGTGCCTGCTCCAGATCAGATTCTCTTCTGGGGGGACAGTGAAGTTGGGGTTTGCCCCTCAAAAGCTCACGTGCAGCTGAGCTGCTGCAAGAGCCCTGGTGTGCTTGGAGCCACGGACGGTGCCGTGGCCATCGTGTGTTTCCTGAGTGGGCACAGCACTGCCCAGAATGGGGACCAGGCACACACAGAGAAGGGGCCTGGAGGAGCCTGCCCTGCTCAGCTGCTCAGCAGGGCCAGCTTAGGGACTTGTTTCAGTGAAGGTCTTGCCCCAGGTACAGAGCTCAGCAGCTGCAGGAGCATTTGAAGCCCTGCTGGCTGATGACAATGTGTGAAGTGATCAGCAGCATTCTTAGGAGCTGGTGTCTGCCATGTATCCCCTTTCCACAGCACTGTCCAGTCATGTCTTTGCCAAGCACCATCCATGCCTTCATCTCCATTCCTTACAGGCTGGCCCTGCCATCTGGAGCCCTCTTCAGCAGCTCAGGTCCTCAGCACATTGGGGTGTTTAGCAGGAAGGCTCACTGTGCTTGTCCCATGCAGTTCATGAGGGCAGTTTTCCTTCCAAGGAAACCAGGCCATGTCAGAGAGCCCTGAGAGCTTCAGTAATGGATGTGCCAGCTCACCTTGGACCAGGGACCCTTCTGGAAATGTTCTGAGTTCATGACTGAATATTTAACATTAATAATTAATGATTTCTGCCCCTCTGCAGGGGTCTAACCCTAAAGGACTTCACCTGGGAACTGTAGGAAATCACACATAGTCTGAGGTGCTGGGATCACTGCTCCTGCTCCAGGGCACTGGGGGCTGGATGCTGACAGCTCCTGGTTGCCCAAAGGGCAGCCAGCACCCAGTTTTCAGTCACACCTTACAGAAAGGCAACCTGCAAGGTGTGCTGCATAGGAAATATGCATTCTCAGCCTGAAGTAACTGCACTGCTTAGGAACTCTCCTTTGGCATCCAGGGAGAGTGAAACACCCTGGCTTTCCCTCCCAGCTTTAGTTTAAAGAAGCTGCATGGTGAAACTGGGAATTTGCATCTGGAGTACCAAAGAAAACCTTTGTAAAGGGTTTCTTGCCCCGTGGCTTTTTTTTGCTAGGCTTCTTTGATTTGCTTTCCTTGCCCCTTGTTTCCATTGCTGTAGCATTGGGTGTGTGTTAAAATCTCTGTACATTTTAAATTGGACAAACAGGAAAAATGCAGAATCCTGGCCATGAGAAATTGAGCAAGAGAGAGAAAATGGACATGTTGGATTTTGTGGTAGGTGGAGCTCCCATCCTGCCCTGCCCTGGATAACTCTGGAAGTGCAGAGTATAAGGGATAAGGAGCAGGGAGCAGATAGGCAGAGCTGTATAGAATGCAGCAAGGTCTCTGCCAGTCTCAATATTTAAATCTCTTTCTTTTTTGCAGAAACCGCAAGTCCCCTGATTTCAAATCCTTTCCCGCTTTTACAAAGTAAGTGTGATGGATGTCTGTGGTGCAAAAGGCAGGGACTGCCCTCCTGCAGCCCTGCTGCCCTGCCCTCTGAGCAATTTTCATCAATAAATGCTCTTTTATTACAAGTCCAGGTGTCAAAGAATAAAATGCCTCACTTCTGTGGCTCTGGTGTCAGATTTAAATGCAACAGAAATCCTCCAGGGTGTTTCTGTGCAGTCTGGGGCTGCCAAATCACTTCATATTCAGTCTTCAGGGAGTTTTTTGCGAGCGTGTTCTGAGACCAAGATTTGAAAATGAACCCGTATTTAAGTTATATTTACACACAGGAAAACTTGTCATCAGGGCTCAGCTCAGTAAACACCTGCACAGACCAGTTCCCTGTGCCTGGGAGCATGGATTGGAGACAGGGAGCTGGCAGGAGGGGAGAGAGAGCAGGTCTGGCATGGGTGGTCAGGTGGTCTCTGCTGGAGATTCTGCTCTGTGGACTTGGTGCTTTCAGCAGATGGAACTTCTTCCTTTGCCTTTCAGTGTGTTTGGTTCCTGGCACTGGGATTTTGGGGTGATCCTGTCTGTGCCAGCCTCCTGATGCAGGCCAGCCCTGAGCATGGCCATGGTGGGGAGGACAGGTGTTCTTCCTCCTCCTACAAACCTGAGAGAGAAACAAGGGCTTTATTCAGAACACGAGTTCATAGGGGAACAGAAATCCAATTAATGCCAAGACTTTGACAAGGGTGGTGAATTTGGGACTCCTGTTTTCCAAACATGCTCCAGAGCACCTTGTTACCTCTTACTGTGTGAGCTGGCTGGAAGTGACAGAAGTTTTCAAGAAACTTCCACTGCTTTTGGGGTGTGCTGGTGTTTTTGTAGCATCCTGCTGCTGGTTCTCCTGCCTTGTCTCGTGGGTTTGTGTCAAAGGGAAGGTGCAATTTAGTAAAGCTAAAGCCAGTGGAAACATTGGGTAGAAATGATGAGAAGTTTTCCTCACAGTTGTTCTGCATTTGTTTTTCACCCAGATGTGGACAGAAGTGTTGAAATGTGGGTCTTTTCTGCTGAGGAAGGAGCAGCCTGGGGGCTGTCCCTGCTGAGCCATGGTGACACCCTGCTGGTGTCTGTCACTGCACAAGCACCTCGGGGTGTTACTGGTGAAACTTTCTGCTAAAGCTCTCAACTCCTGGCTTCAGACCAGGCTCTGCTGCTTTCCCTGGCTTAGATGTGGCAATGAGAGTTAACATGGGAATTAGAGTGATTTATTTAACCTAAGCACAGGCAGTGGTTTTCCCCTGCCTTGGCTCACACAGCTGCTGCCTTGCTCTGGGGCCTTGCTCACTGGGTAAAGTACTAATAAAAGTGTCTAATTATAGCCTTGGGGAAAGATGTTTTAAATTGTGCAACCAGATGTGAGTGTTAGTTCTGTGTGGCTCAGGACACTGAAGAGGTTTCACCAGCTGCTGGTTGAAACCTGCTCTCAGAAAGCTCCTCCATGAGCACAGGAGGCTCCTGTGGGCAGCACAGAAGGGTCCAGCTTCCCTTGTACCACCAGCAGCTGGCAGCAGAAGGACAGAGAGCAAAAGGGGAGACCTGGGGCCCTTTGCTGAGTTCAGCCCACCTGAAGGAGAGCAGATCCCTGTGGATGCATAAACCTGAGCCTGAGTAAGGAAGAGCTGAAGTTCCCAGGGTGAAGGACAAGCAAAGGTTCTGCAGTGGTGGGGGGCTGTGCTCCCAGGAAGGAGAATGGGGCACAGGTGTGGCTCAGGTGTGTGTGCAGAGCAGTTTTGACAACTTTTCCAGTTTAAGTTGCAAGAGAAATCAAAGGGAGGAGGATTTACTGGATTCCAAGCCCAGGTGAACAGTTCTTTTCCAGCAGTGATTTTTCCCTGGTTTGGGATACAGATTGCCTCTTTCTTCTCTCCACCTTCCAGATCCCTCTTCCTCTTCTAGCCCTGGCACTTCCCATCTTCCTTCCAGTCAGCCTGACTGTTCCCAGCTCTGCACTCTGGAGCATGAGGGGCTCAGGAGCTGAAAGCTCAGAAGGATGAGTGTTGAGAGAGCTCAGGGAAATGAAGTGAGTTCATTCATTCCCGTGAGGATTCTGCACATCCTCCCAGGCATCCCTTCCTCTGGTTCTGGGACTGACTTTGGAATTGTTGGGTGAATTTAAATTTTTGGCTTATTTTACCACATTTTTATTTGTGGTAAACTTAGACTTCTGTATGTTCTTTGTCATTTTCAGAATGTGAAATTAGCTTTTGAAAGTAGGTGGTGATTTTGTTTCCAAAGTTGGACATTTCTGGGATAGAACGGAAGGGGCATATTTTGGAATTGAAATGAAAATCAACACAATTTTTTTCTGAGGGGAGAGCTAGAAAAATAGCACAGGTTTGTGCTGGTAGAATAGCTGAGAATACAGCAGGAGGGAGATGAAGCAGCTCAGGGACACAAAGTGAGCTGAGAAGGAAATGTGAGTGAAACAGGAGAGCAAAATGAGTGTGGGAAGTGTGCAGCTTGGAGAGTGCTGGCTGATGTGAGGGTTTGCCTGCTGCTGAGGCTGTAGCTGAGCTGAGGGTTCCCTCACTGTCCCTTCCTCTGCATGCAGGGAGGGGTGGCAGAAGGGAATGCAGCTGGCTGGCTGGCTGGCTGGCTGGCTGCTGAGGTGTGAGTGGCACAGGAGGGCTGCCAGTGTCCAGGGGACTGGGGCTGGCATCTGCAGCTGGCAGCAGTGGGAGGTACAGCAGGGTCTGTTCTCCCCTCTGGTGGAGGGGCAGGGGCTCCAGCAGAGCAGAGGGGCAGAGAGAGGGGCTCACAGCTCCTCTGAGCTGCCAGGAGCCTGGCAGCAGCACTCAGCAGGCTCTCAGAAGTGTGACTGCTGTCATTAGGTTCTTCACACGTTCATTTTGGTGCTTGAAGGGGCAGTCAGGCCCCCTCAGTTTGAGAGTTTCCATCAGAGCAGACTGCTCCATGAGCAGCAGAGGCATGGGTGTGTCTGTAACACGGGCCACTGGCATTGAAATGCAAGCCCAAGAGGGATGGTTTGCACCCACAGGGAGCCTTCTCCTCTCTGACAATTAAAAATAAGTCTAAACAATTATATTGCATTGTACCTCTTGTGGCATTGTACCACAACTTCCTCACTACTGATGATTTCAGCAGACACAGCCCCTATTAATTCTCAAGGACTAAAATCCCTTTGTACTACTCAGCTGTCCAAGTTCTCTTTTTTCCACAAGCAGTTACTTAAGTAATTTTTTACTTTTAAGTAACCAAATTTCCAAACTTCTGTGCTGCAGCAAAGCCCTGGAGCAGCATCACAAGCAGACACTGAGTTAAAACATTGAGCACAACTCCAAACAGAGCTGTCTCCATAATTTCAGAGGCTGTAGGTTCTGTGGGAAAGGTTTAACCTCACAGCATAAAAGTACAGCTTATACAGAACTTGCTCATGCTCTCTTTTGTGTCTTTCCTCAAGGATTCCTGTAGCCTTGATGTGGATTCTGGGGTTTGCTCCCTGAGACAGACTTCTCACAGAGTATAGGCAGCCTTGTGCTTCCCTGGATTTTGGTTCTTCTATCCTGGGTGCTGGTGCTTCTGCTTATTCATTTACAGAATGTGTTTTTCCCTTTGAACTTAGATCTAGACATCTGAAATATTGTAGCAATAGACCCTGCTCCGTGTGTGTGCCAGGCATTTGTATCCAAAATTGTTCCTATGCCAGATGTGTTTGTCTATTCTGCTGCTCCAGGACCAAATGCCCCAGTGAGAGGTGGCAGTGCTGGTGTGGCTGCAGGGACAGAGGCAAACTGCAAAGTTCCCAGATTTCAGCACTGTAGTTTGAGATCACGTCTGTCAACCAATGCACTCTACTGATACTGTTTAAACAGGCAGCTGCAAACATTTGGTTGTAGGTTAATTCAGTGGAAGAAAATGCACTTTCAACATAGAACAGGGCTAAATGTATCTTTCAGCTCACAAGGGAGCTCTGCACCCAGCTCTTTCCTCACTCCAGCTCATCCATATTGCTCTGGCACATGGCTCTCCTGCTCTGCTCTCAGCCTTCAGGCACAGCCCTGGTTCCTGTGCTTCCTGCCCTCCACCTCTGCTTCCCTGGCATCCTGCTGCCACCCAGCCCTGTGGCACTCACCAGTCCCTGGTCTCACTGCATTTGGTGACAGCCACAAAGCCCCAGCTGAGTTCCCCCATGGCACTGCTCCACCCCCAGCCTCCAGCTACAGCATTTGTCACAACCCAGTGCTCCTTGTCTCACTCAGGAAAGGCAGCAGACACTGCAATGTGACAGAACTGGATGGAAGATGAATCCAGCAGGCTTTACTCACAGGCACAACAATGGCAGGGATAGGCTCAAGGCAGGCTGCAGCAGCCTGGGCCAGCAGACCCTGGCCAGTGGGCAGCCTCCCAAAGAGACCCTTGTGCAGGTCCCTGAGATGCCCACACACACCAGGGCAGCAGGTGCTTCCCTTAGTGCTCTGCCTGTGCCCTGGCCCTGAGGGCAGCAGGAGGAGGTGCCCAGCCCCAGCCCAGGAGGCAGAGCCCTGCCCACAGCTGTACACACTGAGGTATGCACCTGTGCTGCTTCCCTGCAGACTCTGTGTAATTCTTCTGAACTGATTTCTCCCAAACAGAGCCTTACACCTGTGGAGCTTGTGGAATCCAGTTCCAGTTTTATAACAATCTCCTGGAGCACATGCAGTCCCACGCAGGTAAGCTGGGCACTTCGACTCGCTGCAAGCAGAGAATTAAATTCTGTGCTGCTGCCTGGTGCTGACCCCAATGTGTGTCCATAGAGTTCTCAGTGCTCCCCATTCCCACAGCCCCAGTCATTTCACCTGCAACAAACACAGTCATCCCTCCAAGGCTGGAGCACATAGGCTTAGGGTATACTGTAAATATTGCTCCTTTCCATAGAGAGAGAGGGAATGGGCCATGCTGGCTCAGAGTCCATCACACTGCTCATTGCCTTTATCTGGAGCTATCCAGAGAATCCTCATTGCATTAGCTCCTACAGCAGGTTCAATTCCCCCCTCGTGCCAAAGGGGTGGCTCTCATGGAAGCAACCAAACCAAAAACATTTGCAGGGCAGCAGAGCCTTTGCCCACACAAGTCCTGTCCTGTGGTTGTGTCTCCTGGAGTTCTGCAAAGGACTGAAATGTGTTCTCAGAAGAAGAATTTGCCATTTCAGCAGCTGTGTTCAGTTCCCTCTCAGCTACCTACAAATGAGAACTCTTAGGAGTCATTCCAGTGCTTTGTTTCTAAGTTACTGTTTTCATTTCCTGTCTTGATGCATAAGAGATGATTTTAAAATTTCAAAGCCAAATCTGTTTCAGAGACAGCATTCAATATATTCAAAAATGTACAAACAGAATTCATTTTATATTGGTAGATTTTTTCCTTTTTTTTTCTTCCTCTTGAATAAATATTCAAGTGGACTAATACAGTTCTAAGAACAATTAAATCCCCTTTGATAGACGTGTGTTCTCCAACAGACAGCTGCTCTGTTGAGATGCAGATGCAGTGCAGGCCCTGAGGAAAGTGGCACCGAGGACAAGAGGCTTGAAGAAAAGCATATTTTCCTTTCTGTAACAGTAATGTTAATCAAAGTCCTTATCTTGCTCTCTATTTTAGTTTTAGTCCTAGTTTTAATAGTGTCACTTGAGTTCTTCATCCATGAGGTTCCTCTATTCCATTTCAGTTCCTGTTGGCAAATCTTAGTGCAGGCTTTGTGTGTTATTCAGCAGCTACTTTACTGATCATCTGTGTAATGTTACAAAGAGACTGTCAGAGCACTTTGTTAGCAGCAGGTGTGAGTTTGTGTTTCTCTTGGAGCTCTGGGCTTCCTGTGGAGTAATGGGACTCTGTGTTACCATGAGGGGCAGTGGAGCTCTGCTCAGGGCAGGGCTGCCCTCACTCCCTGGCCTTGGGTCTGTCCTTGCTGCTTGTCCATGGCCATTTCTGCTGCCTCCACACTGTGTCCTGAGCATCCTGTTCTTGCCCTGGGCTCTGGTACTGAATTGCAGCATTTTGAGTTACAGCTCTGGCTGACACAGCACAGGAGCTGAGGGGACAAGGGCAGCTCACTGGCAGGGTAGAGCTGTTTCAAGTTCTAAGCCAGTGCTACCTGCAGTTTCCTCCTTGGTTCTCTTTACAAATGACCCATGGGGGTGGTGCTGAGGGCTCCTTCTGAGGCTGGAGAGGCCCTGGCAGAGGTGCCCAGAGAAGCTGTGGCTGCCCATCCCTGGAAGTGTTCCAGGCCAGGTTGGACAGGGCTTGGAGCAGCCTGGGACAGTGGAAGGTGTCCCTGCCCATGGCAAGTGTGGGACTGGATGAGCCTTAAGGTCCCTTCCAGCCCAAACCAATCTGTGGTCCTGTGGTTGTTCACCTGGGTTACTTTGGCCACAGAACAGGGCTGGAGGGAGCAGTACCTGTGATTGGGTTCCTATCACATCAGAGCTCTGTGAATGAGTAAATCCCCTCTGCCCAGCTCAGGACTACTCTTGGTAAACTCTATTTTCTCATTGCTCCCTGCTCAGTTTGCCAGTCCCTTCCTCTGCCTGGCTGTCTCCTCCTGAAGTCTCACTGGTGCAGTGACAGCAAGGGTGTCCGTGTCTTCTTTAACTGCTTTCTGCAGGTGCCACCAAGGCTGTGCCCTGTGAAAGCCACTGTCCCCTGCTGTGGCCTCTCTGGGTGTGGTGCTTGGCAGCCCTGTGCTCACAGTTCTCCCCTTCCCCCCCGTGTGCAGCTGGGGCAAGTGGGCAGTGTTTGCTGCTGTGGGATGGGGCAAAACCAAAACAGGGGCAGGAAGACTGTGGGCAGGTTGGGGGGTTTCAGCTCTGGGTGTTCTGTGGCAGCAGACAGCACTGAAAGCACACAGGGCCTGCAGTTGCCCTGACAGCTCTTTGGTGCCTTCAGGCTGACAGGAGGTGGCAGTGAGCTGAGGGTCAGTCTCTCTTCCCAGGGAACAACTGACAAGGGCAAGAGGAAATGGCTTCAAGTTGTTCCAGGGGAGGTTTAGATTTGAAGGCTTCTCAAGCACCCTGAGCCCAGGGTGGAGTCACCATCCCTGGAAGTGCTCAGAGAACACGTGGATGTGGCCCTTGGGGACATGGTTTAGTGGTGAATGTGGTGCTGGGCTGGGCTGATAGTTGGACTGGATGATATTACAGGTCTTTTCCAACCTAAACAAGTCTGCTATTCTGAGATTTCCATATCCAAGAAACAGCATTGCCCCAACATCTCTGAAGTCTAGGAGTGCAGGCACCTTGCAGTGGTCAGCAGAGCTGGTGGCAGAGGATGCACAGACTGGGGACAGAGGCATGGCAGTGATTTGTCCCTGGCCAGGGAATGTTTCATTATGGGGATGCAGAGAGCCTGTATGGGTCAAATGCTCCCTCAGTTCATGTGTTCAGCAGCCCAGTTTGGTTTGTTCTGTCTAATGCAAAGGGCTGATCTCTTCCAGTGGCTGTGCTGCCTCCCCTGGACCCTTCTCACGAGGGACAGAAGCCAGGGAACATGCTGCTGGCCTCCAGAAGCAAAATCAGGGACATACTGGCTCTTGAGTCATTCAGAGCGCTGAGCCCGGAGGCTGGAAGGTAATAAGGAGAGATTATAGCTTCATAAAGCAGCTACACAGTGAGAAGAAGCAATTAGAATGTAAATTTGGTGCTGAAAGGCAGAACACCAGGCAGAGGAATTTGTTCTGTAATTACACTGAACAATATACAGCTTTGACTCCCTTTAGAGTACTTTGTTCAGGTCGAGTGCTGCCATATAATGCCCTTCCTACAATCTAGGCCTAAAAAAACAAAAGGAAAAGTAGGCTGAACCTGGATTAAAGGATTGGAGGCATGAAGAAAAATTAAGAACCATGATCTGTGTAGTTCACAGACTGTCTGATAAGGAAGATGAGGCTGAAATGTACAAATCTCATTAATGCCACACTGAATGCCAGCAGATATTTGTATATAATAAATCCCCTATTATCAGGAAATAGATAAAAGAGTTATGGTGAAGAAATACAGAGAGTTTCTCCCCCTACTCATCCCTCATCAAGACAAGGAGGGCCTGAACCATAAGCAAAGTTAGTAGGCAACATCCAGCATTTTCCTTTGCCCACCCACAGATGTTTGGAGTTGGGGACACTGGTGGCATTGGCTCAAGAGCAATTAGTCTGGCAGATGCCAGGGGAAAGGTGATGTGTCACACCTGGTCACTGGTGCTCTTCACATCTCTGCACCCCTGCAAAGTCCAACCTGTGGCTGCAGCCTGAGTATGGCAGCACTCCCCAGCATGGCCAGGGAGCTCCCCAGGCACACACAGACCCCAGGCAGTGCCAGAGGCTCTCCTGGGTTGTGTCCTGTTGTGTCCTGGATTGCTCTGAGGTATTGCCCCAGCCTGTGCCAGTGCAGGTGACTGAGCAGCCTGTGCCTGTTGATGGGCAGGTCTGGAGTGCCAGCAGTAAAGGGCAGAGCTGCTCACACAGGAGAGGACTTGTAAGGAGGAGAGCACTGAAGCTCCACCACAGCCCTGCTGGTCTCCCTGCTCTCCCATGTTGCTGGCACGTGTGGAGGAGAGCAGCTCTGCCCTGCCCTGTGTGTCCTGCTGGCACCCCAGAGCAGCCTGGCAGAGCTGGGGGTGCCTCAGGGTACGGCTCCAACTCGTGCTCCTCTGCCCAGAGCACAGGGCAGGGTCACTGCACTCTGTGCTGGTGTCCCTGGGCTGCAGGGGCTGCCACCTGAGCTGGCCAGTCTGCACTCCCTGTAAAATCACTGGAGAGTCCGTGTCTCCAGGTGGTTCTTACTCTAGGAGAGGATCCAGTTTTGCCTGGGTGAATGAGTGGCACCCCTGAGTGGAAAAGGAGCCCTAACAGGCCACCTCAGAGGTGTGGCTGACAGCTGTCCAGGATTAGGTGTGATGAGTCCAGCTGTGATGAGTCCAGCTGTGATGAGCAAGTGGCCTGTTGTTTTCTTTGGTTTTATTTCCGTCCTTCTGCTCAGCCTGGTCATCAGTCTCTCCATCTTTCTGCTTCCTCCTCCAGCCCATTTCATTGTGCACTGTTCCTTCACAGCCTGTTTCACAGCACCCTTTCATACTGAAGCATGCTAAGAACTGGAAAATTTCCTTTGGAGGGAGGGGAGAAATTTTGGGGGCACAGGAGAGGAAAACATGGATACAATACAGACTTTACTGATTTCTTGCTTTTCCTTGTAAGATCCCATCAGACTGGCAGCCAAAATGTTTAGCCCAGTTACATAATGCAGAAACAGGAGCGTGAACACAAAGACTTTGGGGGCACTTGGTGCTGCAGCCTCTGGGTGGGATGGTCTTTGGTCCACACTCCAGAAACTTTGGCTTTGTGTTTGCAGCCTGAGGCAGCAGCCCCAGAGGAGATGGGCCCTTGCTCTTTACAGGGGAGAAACCAGACCTTGATTGCAATGGGACCTTTAGATCCAGAGGAGCTGAGCAGAGCTTAAAAACCAAAGTGCTTCCTCGAGAGAGCAGAGCAGCCACCTGCAGTGCAGGAAGAGGCAGGGAGGGACAGAAGGATCAGTGTCTGTTCCCCCTCATTTCAGAAGCAAATGAATGGCCCAAGTCAGGGTGAGCTTCCATTCCTCCTGGTGTGCAGCTTCAGCTCCTCAGGAGATCCTCAGGGTGCACTGATGGCATCACGGTCCCGAGCGCACAGAAAGGCATGTGGCACATGTCAGCCACATTTTGGGAAGTGATCGGCTGTGACTCCAAAGACAGTTTCAAGGTCCCCTGAGGGTGCTGTGCCAGCTCACTGAAAGCTGCCTAAAAGCCACAGAGAGTGTGGTAGGTTGTTATCCCCTTTGTTAAAGGAACCCTACATCAATGCTGAGCATTTGGGTAGTTTCCGCTTCTTTGTGCTTTAAGCATTATTTTGTGGTTTTAACCCCCTCCCTATCTCTTGCCTCGCAGCTGACAATGAGAACAACATTGCCTCCAGCCAGCCCAGGTCACCTCTCCCTGTGGTTGAAGAAAAGTGGAAACCACAGCTCCAAAGAAATAACGCCAACAACAGTACGTAGCAGCTTCTCACTTTGTCCCTGTCCAACAGGTGTCTCAGGGGTGCAGCAGTGCTGGACACTGCACAAGGCACAAGGCCCTTGTCCTCACCAAACTATGTTTGATTTCATCCTTCATTCATGTCCTACCTGGCAGAGCAGAGCACCCCTTCCCACTACAGGAGTGCCACAAAGAACCCTGAGGTGGTTGGAAAGGTTTGTGAGGAAGATTTGGTAACTCCTGGAAAAAGGTAACTTCTGATCCAAGGTCTGACTTCCTGGCCTGGAGGAAAAAAACTAAATCAGTTATTGTGGTGTGACATAGGCATAGGGTGCCCAGAGCAGCTGTAGCTGCCCCTGGGTCCCTGGAAGTGTCCAAGGCCAGGTTGGATGGGGCTTGGAGCAGCCTGGGACAGTGGAAGGTGTCCCTGCCCGTGGCAGTGATGGGATGGGCTTTAATGTCCCTTCCAACCCAAACCTGTCTGGGATTCTATGATTTGATGTCCATCTTTCCATCTGGGCTGGGTTGTGACTATCCCCTCACCACGGACAAGATGCAGGTCTGCTCCCTGCTGCTCTGAGCAAGAGCAGGGCCAGTCTCTGGAAGTTCCTCTGTCCAGAAACCTTGCGGGTACAAATCCAGGGTTGGAGTTGTCTCTTCCATCATCTGGGCATGTTCCACCTCTTCGAGGGTCTCAGAATTGTTTTGTGCCTTGCCCCCTGCTCTATCTGATTTACCAAAATAAGAGTATTGGTCTAATACCGATACTCAGTTGTGACGGACAAAAGACTCTCTAACAATTTAAAGTTAGAAAGTGTGTGTTTATTCAGCACTGGACAGCAGCATGAGGTAATCCTCTACTACTCACTGCAAAATCACAGGTGATCACAGAGTTTATTTATTGACAAAACAAATACATGTTCATAATAACAGCCCCTCCCATCCTCCCCTTCCTATGGCAATTAGCTTGAATAGCTATTAAGCATTCGTGATTGACTTCTTAAATTAAATCTGGGGTCGTTTTTTGTGGGGAGGGGTCTTAAAAGGAGGAAGTAAGGCAAGTCTTCCTCACCTTGAACTCTCGACCTTTCCTATCAATGACAATACAAATGATTTCTGAGGATAGTCCAGTTTTTCCAAGAATGGGTTTCTGGTTGCATTGTCTATGTTTCTTTGGGTCCGCTTACTAGTTTTGTCTTTTCCCATTGTAAGCACAGTTGAGCAAACATAAAATGACAGACAATCAATTATTTAAGTTTCAGCTAACTACCTCAAGCCCGGTTTTCTGGGCTTTTTAACTTCTAACTTTTCATTATTTTCAGCAAGGTAACTAAAATCCTAATTTTCTAAGATGAGTGTTTCATCTCGTGCTGCGGTGATGCTGATCTGGTCCTTGCTGTGCCCGCTTGTGTTTCCGTGCAGCGTCGGCGAGCGGCTCGCTGGGGAACAGCGCCATCCCGGAGAAGGAGCGGCAGAACATCGCCGAGAGGCTGCTGCGGGTCATGTGCACCGACCTGGGCGCGCTCAGCGTGGTCAGCAGCAAGGAGTTCATCAAGCTGGCACAGACCCTGGTGGATAGCGGGGCGCGCTACGGCGCCTTCTCCGTCACCGAGATCCTGGGCAACTTCAACACCCTGGCTCTGAAGCACCTGCCTCGGATGTACAACCAGGTGAAGGTGAAAGTCACCTGCGCCCTGGGCAGCAACGCCTGCCTCGGCATCGGGGTCACCTGCCACTCGCAGAGCGTTGGCCC
This sequence comes from Cichladusa arquata, assembly GCA_026413545.1. NCBI lineage: Eukaryota > Metazoa > Chordata > Aves > Passeriformes > Muscicapidae > Cichladusa > Cichladusa arquata. The sequence continues at coordinate 867,555 of JAOTQP010000770.1, read as the reverse complement.
CGACTCCTGCTACATCCTCACCGCCTACCAGGTGGAGGGCAACCACATCAAGAGCTACGTCCTGGGCATTAAGGGCGTAGACATTCGAGACAATGGTGATTTTATCCACCACTGGGTGCAGAACGTGCTGTCGGAGTTTGTGATGTCGGAGATCAGGACGGTGTACGTGACGGACTGCAAGGTCAACTCCTCGGCGTTCTCCAAGGCGGGCATGTGCCTGCGCTGCTCGGCCTGTGCCTTGAACTCAGTGGTGCAGAGCGTGCTCAACAAGAGAACGCTACAGGCTCGCAACATGCACGAGGTGATCGAGCTCCTGAATGTCTGCGAAGACCTGGCGGGGTCCACGGGCCTCTCGAAGGAGACCTTTGGCTCCCTGGAAGAGACCTCCCCGCCGCCCTGCTGGAACTCGGTCACCGACTCCCTGCTGCTCGTGCACGAGCGCTACGAGCAGATCTGCGAGTTCTACAGCAGGGCCAAGAAGATGAACCTCATCCAAAACCTGAACAAACACCTGCTCAGCAACCTGGCGGCCATCCTGGCTCCGGTGAAACAGGCCGTGATCGAGCTGAGCAACGAGAGCCGGCCCACGCTGCAGCTGGTGCTGCCCACCTACGTCAAACTGGAGAAACTCTTCACTTCCAAAGCCAACGATGCTGGCGTGGTCAGCAAACTCTGCCACCTCTTCTTGGAGGCGCTGAAGGAGAACTTCAAAGTTCACTCAGCACACAAGGTAGCCATGATTTTGGACCCTCAGCAGAAGCTGCGGCCCGTCCCACCCTACCAGCATGAAGAGATCATTGGCAAGGTCTGTGAGCTGATCAATGAGGTGAAAGAGTCCTGGGCAGAAGAAACAGAGTTTGAACCTTCAACCAAGAAGCCTCGTGCAGCAGGGGAGGCCACAGCAGCTCAGGAAGAAGATTGGTTCGGGAAAAGTGAAGTCTATGATTATTTGCAAGAACCTCTCTTCCAGGCCACCCCTGACCTGTTTCAGTACTGGTCGTGTGTTACCCAAAAGCATATGAAACTAGCCAAGCTGGCCTTTTGGCTCTTAGCAGTGCCTGCTGTGGGTGCCAGGAGCGAATGTGTAAATATGTGTGAGCAGGCGCTCTTGATCAAAAGGAGGCGGCTACTCAGTCCAGAAGACATGAACAAACTCATGTTTTTGAAGTCCAACATGCTTTAAGACTGTCTTTTAATTAAAACAAAACTTTAAAACACTGTTCCAAACAAAGAAAAAGAAATTTAAGTTCTAAACACTGTGGACCTCATTATGAATGCCCCTGGAAACCAAGTGCTTTTTTATATATATATAAAAATATAAATATATATAAAATTAAGTTTGAAAGGAAAGCTGAGCACGGGAGAGAGACAGCCCTCTGCCAGGAACGTGCTCCTTTCCATAGATAGTGTGTGGACTTGACAGACTTTCTAATGTTTTCAAGTGGGCAGACGAATGGGAGGCTGATGTTCTAAAGTCTTCAGGCAGCTGAGATCTAAAGTGACTTGAAGTTTCTTTTGTTTCTCCTCCACCCCACCTTTCCTCTTGTCCCCTGGGCCATCTTGCCATGGATAATCAGACTCCATTGACCAGACCAGTTCTGCACTGGACTTTGCTCCTTTGAATAACTGTACACCTTGAGGGCACTTGGCTGCAGCCTTCTTGGCACGGTGCACAAATCAGAGCAGCTGTGTTCCACCAACACCGGTGTCTTTAGAAGTCAGGAAGGGAGGCTTTAAGGTTTTTAATTGTTAATTTTATTTTTAAACCTTCCATATCCTTTTTTTTTTCCAAAAACTAAAAGTTACTTCTCTGTCTCTACTCTCAGTTTTGAGTTTAACATGGCATCAAGTGATTATAAGTTTGATTTCAAACTAAGAGAAGTGGTTCATGGCAGAAATTGTCAGTAGTTGTTACATTTCTTGGCTTTACATTTTTTTACAGCAGAACTTCTTTTCTGAACTCCCGGTGTTAATTAGCTTTTCTGTGAATTGTGTACATCAGGTGTTCTCAAACTTGTTCTAGAGTAGCCCATTTGCAATTAAATCATATTCTTATGGGAACCACGGCAGTTGTTTATGTGGCAAAGCCTAGAAACCAGGAAAAGCAAATGGTGGCAGCACAGGTGGCTGTGGGCCACCAGTGAGCTTGCCAGGCCTGCCAGAGAACCCTTGTACCTAAAGTTTTTTGTTGAGAAGTGTCTCAGTGGCACACAAACCACCCTTCCCAAGGCCAAGGACAAACCAAGGTGTATGATTTTTCAGGGGAACAAAGCTCACCAGTTTTGTCAAACTGGGGTTTGAAGGAAGCTTAGAGAAGTGCATGGGCTCAAAGATCCTTCTGAATGTAAGTGCTCCTGATTGAGTGCAAAGAATATCTTCCCATTTTTGTTTGGAATGGTTTCCTCTAGTGGCACGAATGTCTTTTTGATACCTACAGTGCATTACACTACTTGTTCTATTGCTGACCTGTTCTGGCCAGGAAGGCCAGGGCCCCAAAATGTTCACACAGAACTGGCTCACCCCAAATGCAATTAGAGATCCCCTTAACCCCAAAGCACCTCGGTCACTCTGCTGTCCCCAAGGCCAGAGCTCCTGCAGACACAGCTCCTGGGCTGCTGGACAGGCTCTGTCAGGTTTGGTGCCTCTTGGACAATTCCCAGCCTCTGGTGCCAAACTGTGCATTTTTCACCGCTGGGACTTGTCCCTCAGAGGAAAACTGAAGCAAGTTCTTGTTTTTTCAGCAGTCTCTCCTGCTTCCAGCAGCTCTGGAGCTGCAGTCCCGATGGCATGGGAGGGTCAAGAGGAGGGACTGGCCCTGCTGGGAGCAGGCTGGAGCCCTCCAGCAGCACGGGGAGTTTGCTGCTGGCTGGCAGTGCAGGGGGAGACTGGAGGCCCTCTCTGAAGTGCTGCTGTTGACCAGATGTTAAACCAGGATCCCACCGGCCCAGCTCTGGCTGTAAGAGAAGTTGCAAGTTCCAAGACATGAGAAATAGCAAACCCAATCTCTCAGGCTTTGTGTGCAGATGCCTTGAACCTCACAGGCACTCCCTGACACCTGCACTGCCACAGGACTCAGGGGCACAGTTTGCACGCTGGACCCTTCCCCATGCCAGGCTCACGAGGACAGACCTTGGCACCAGCTGTCTTGCCCTTTCCAGCCCTTTCAGCCTTCCATTGCCTTGAGGCTGGTGTTTGGGTTGACTTCTCAGCACTGTTACTGCCATCAGGCCAAAACCATTGTCTCCCAAAATGTTAAGATTTTGCCTAAAGCACACAGCCTGCCACATGAACAGGAGCTGCCAAGGCAGAGGCTCTTGGATTCCTGATTTCCCTGGCCCTGGCTGATGGAAGGGTTGCCTGTAGGGCCAGCTTTCCTTCTTGCTGGTTTTGTTTTCTCCTGTACAAATCCTGCATGCCTGTGGTAGCACAACAGTTTGCGGGTCAGGAAAAACCTGTGACAGACAAAAATGAGCCCTGAGTGAGTGAGATGTGTGCTGGGCCCACTGGTACCTGATAGCAGGAAAGCTTGGCTGGTGCATGTTCCCCAAACAGAGGGGCAGAGAGGGTAGCACACAGCTCAGCTGATGGCACAGGGATCAGGATTGGCAGCTCCTTCTCCCAATGGCACATTACACCTTTCTGTGGGGTTCACCTGAGACCCTGAGAGCTCTCTGATGCTCAGGGGAGCATGCAAAGCCCTTGCATTCCTTTGGAAAGACAGCTCCAGCCCCCAGCCCTCCTTTGCTAAGGGACATGTAGATGATTTCTGTGGAATTTGCAAACTCAGGCTTGTGTTGTCTGTGCAAGGGTGGGAAGTGGGCAAGACAGAGTGAGCACAGCTGTAAATCCCTGGAACTGAGAATGGGGCAGACTGCAGGGGTTTGTGCCCAGCACTGAGCAGGACTGTGGTGTGGACTGAGAGCATGCAGGCAGGAAGGCCACAGCCACCTCTACCTCCCATCCCACCTCCCCTTTCCCTTCTCACACTGTGGGTTTGGCACCAGAGCTGGGCTTTAGTTGTGGTGCTGACCAAAGGGAGGGATGGACTGGCCCTCTCCCCATCCCAAAAACTGCCCCTCTCAGGCAGCTTCGCTTGTAGTTGCACCAATGATGGGTGTTAAGCAGTGATGTTGGGTCGATGAGATTTTCCCAAAGACTTAAAAACTCAACAGCTGGAAAAGCAAGAGAAAAGCTGAACGCCTGAAATGGAGCATTCTCTGAGGTGGTGAGGAGAGGGCCTGCTTGGACAGCCCCTTCTCCAGAGACTCGCTGGAGGAAGGTGCAGCTTTTCCTGACTCTTGCAGGGTGCTCTGCTCAGAGGAGCTGTTTGTGCTCCAGGCTCTCTCTGGGTCACTCAGGCCTCAGTAAAAGCAGAGAAGCACATCTGTAGCACATGCATTTACCTTAAATGTCAAGCTTTTGCTCCTCTTCCTACTTTCTTCTTCAAGGCTTGAATTCATATTCTAGGGAGCAAAAATACTTTACCAAGGTCTGAAATTTGGAAGCTCTTGCTTGCCAGGTTGCTCCAAGCCAAGCTGCTCTGTTCCTGCTCTGTGGTGCCTCTGAGGTGTGGAGCAGCCAGGGTGCTGTAGGGAGCACTGCTGGCCCTGGGCTGGGAGGGGCACAGGAGAGGCTCTGAGTTTGGCCAGGGCCATCGTGAGCTTCTGCTCCCTTTGAGCTGAGAGAAGTCCTCAGAACTGGGATCATCCTCTGGTGGGTCATGTTGGCAATTTGCCTTCTGCTTCTCGGTTTCTTTTAATCTCCCATGTGAAATGTGTCAGGATGCAGGAATGGTGTGTGGCCTCCAGGCATCCACCTATTCCTGCTGTTGACTGTGCCTGACCTTGCAGACTTCTCTTCCTGGCTTCACAGTTTGCTTTAGGAGCATTCTGACCTTCAGGTGGGGAACAAGCACCACCAGGTGAGCTCCAAGAGGGGGGGGCCTGTCTGAGCATCCTTGTTACTGCAGAGAGTGGGATAGAGGCAGAGCTCTTCAGAAGGTGATTTTTGTGTGGGTGCAGCAGCCAGAAGGTCAGGAGGGATTTGTCTCCTGTGTCTCTCAGTAGGCAGTGGTTGTGTTTGGCCTGCAGGATGGACTTGGTGTCTTGCAGCTGGGTTGAGTTGAGATGGGGGTGAGCTTCCCTTTCTGTCCCTCTCTGCTGTGCTAAGGAAACTGCTTTGGGTGAGTTTGAACTGGTGCAATCTGCAAAACTTTCTGTGAAAGCCAACTGTGGGTTCAGGTTTTGTCTGACTCAGTTGTTCGTTCATTGCTGGTTAAGCCGGTTTAACTTTGAGCTGAACTGGTTTAAGCATCCACACAAACCACCTGCACTGGTTTATCTGTGCTTGCTGGGCAGAGATGATGTCCAGCAGCAGCTCAGGGAGTCATGACCCTTATGTGAATTTTGCAAATGATTTTGCAGCAGATGCTCTCAAAACTTGGGAATGACTGAAAATAGAGGGAGACACTTCTGGAAATGACTCGAGCTCTGAATGGTGGCACTGGAGTGTTCAGTGAGGTGGCTCAGGTGGGTTGGGTGGTTTTTCTCCAACTGTCTGCAATAACCCAGAAGGTTTGGCATGAATCACCAAAAATGTTTGTGTTGGTGGCTGAGTCTGCTCAGAGGGCCCAGTTCCACTCTGGCCATGGTGAGCACAGGACAGGAGACTGGAACCTCCTGCTTGGTCCCACAGTGCCCTGGGTGATTCCAGGCAGCACCATGTTACTGATGAATTAAAAGGCATTAAAAGGGCAGCCAGGAAGGTGCTCCAAGGCTGGGAGTGCTGCTTTGTGCTGAAGAAAGGCTTGGATCTCTGCTGGCACTCAGCTAAGGGAGAGGCAGGAGCTCCTGTGGACATTCACACAGGAAGGGACAAGCTGTTCCCTATGGAGTAATTAGGAGTAATGGGAGAAAAATAAAAAAGATACTAAAGGCAGATTCTGGGAAACCTCTTCAGGGGGGAGAACTCTGTTCCTCTGGGAGGAGTCTGTGAGGGGAATGTGTTTTGAGCCCTGTCACTGAGGACACTGAGGACAAGGCTGCAGAGTGGAGTTCACTCCATGAGACACAAGGCTGGATCTTGCCAAGAGAAAAGGAACTGGGTGTAGGGGTGGCAAGTGCCAGGTTCCTGCCCAGACCCCTCCAGGAGGGTTCACAGAGCCTTTTCCTGCCCATCCTCCCACTCATCACCAGCACCAAGCCCTTGCCAGCTCTCAGTGCATCCATCAGCCAGGCTCCATCAAGGAGGAGGCAGCAGAGGGGAAGCCACCAGTCACAGAGTACATGTCCTGTCACACTGATGTGGGGGAGAGTGTTCAATGTCCTGCTGCTCCTGCTGAGCTTTTTCTGTGCTACACCCTGCCCTGGGATCGATGGGATCCCTGGGGAATGCCCAGGGCCATTGGCTGAGCCCCCTGCCTGGGTCAGACCTGACTGTGGCTCTGTAGCAATAAGAACTCCGTGTTCCCGTGGGTGGGACCTGTCCCCTCATGGCTCTGTCACCTCCCTGGGGTTCTGGAAGTGTCCCTGAGCAAACCCTGGGGGCCTGGGGACAGTCTGCTTACGCTAGGCCAGAAATGGTGAACCAATGACAGTGGGTTGCCCTGAAATTTAATTTTATCTAATGAATGTTTGTGGGATTTCTATTTAATTTCAGGTTTAGTTTGGCTGCTTAGTTGAGTTTTTCCTGTTAAGCGTCCTTTGTTTGTAACTCCACGGAGAGTTTTGCTCACATAGACAACAGTGTATCCTTAGACCCTGAGGGGTTCCTCGTCCATAGGCAGCTGAGGTGGAATTTTTGACTCCTGAAACAAGGAAAGATGACTGGCAGGATTTTCTGTAGCACCCCTGGCAGTGGGACCCAGATGAGCAGCTCAGCCTTAATGATGGGAATATTGTAGGGTGGAGTTGGTGAGCACAGACACGTCCAACCCTTGCTTTTTACAGCCAAAGTTCCTTAAAAAGACACTTCCAGCCTCACTGGCCTTGAATCCTTGTTCTCACCCTGGGGGTTCTCGTGGCATCTCTGCAGTGTCTGTGGATAGGCTGGGATTGTTTTTTAAGTGGGATGGGGGGTGGGAGAAGGGACTTTTCCCCTTGCTGTGTAGAAGGACCTTCCCCCTGAAGGAAGGTGACATGTTCTGGAAGGAGTGACAGTTTTAGGAGCTGTTTACCATGGTCCCCTGTGCTGGTTTGGCACTAAAGACAACCTATGGAAGTGATTTTTTCTGAGAGGAGCAGCTAGTCTTCCTCTATGTCTGACAATTAGCCTCTTTCCACCTCTCCAGCCATCCCCACAGAGCATTAGCTACCATGCATGAATCAGTATAGAGACAGAGCTTTGGCCACTTCTCTCTTTCAGCCTTGGCCAGGGCCAGTACTGGTACTTTAATACTCCTTTTTTGGGATTCTTTGAAGGCAAGCTGGTAGTGGATGACCTGCACAGTGGTGACAGTGACAGCCCAGGCTGTCAGTGGGGGGAACACCCTGCCCAGGCACCCTCACCCTGTGAGGACCATGGTCCATGCTGTAGCCAGACAGTGTCATCAAAACACCAAACACCAGGAGATCCTTGTTTGCAGCCAGTCTGAAAGGAGAAGCTGTTCCTCGCTCGTACGTTCCATTTCCCAAACCTCCTCCTGGGAGCTAAATTCTTGTTTCATCAAGCAAAGGATTTAATGTTCTCCTGGCCCTCCTGGCCCTCCCTGCCCTCAGTAACTCGTGTGCATTTCCTTCCTTTCTGTAGATGCAGATGTTCTAGGCAATACCACAGAGCACCCGCCCTGCGAGTGCGACCATGTCATCTTAAAAAATACAAAAAAAAAATACAAAAAATATACAAAAAATATCTTTTTTAGGCCAGAGTTTTCTACAGGTATTAATGAATATTTTTCTTAATCCTTATAAGTTTTATGTGTTTAATATTTCTTAATACCGGTAGCATTAATTTATACTTTTGTAGCAACACAATATTTTTATAAACCGCCACCGCTGGCTTTGTCTTCATAACGGGAAACGTGCGGGCAGCTGGCCCCGCGCTGTACCATGTACTGTATTTAAAAGGTTATCTAATGTCACACTTGCTGTGTTAATAAACAAAACAAAACCTGTTTGAAGTCTCATGTATTGTTGGTGTGGATCAAATGACTCACTAGAGAGCAATATTGCACGGGGTTGAGTTGCTGATTTTCATTGTGATATGCGAACACTTGAGGCCAACTCAAGTTCTGAGGGTTTTTTTTTTTTCTTTTTAGGTTTTGTTTTGTTTTTGTTTTGTTTTGGGTTTTTTTCAGCTGAATAAATTCAGTGCTGTTTGAAACTTAGACTGACGTCAAATGAAAAGGATTATTAAAGAAAAAAAATCAAGGTGTTTAAATGTTGCTGTTTTTACAAGTCTGTTGCTGTCTGAATGGAAATATTCCACAAGAGAGGAGGAATAGTTCCACTTAGCTTCCAATGGGGCCGAGCACTCCAGGCCAGAGCTCGGTTATTTGGAAATACTTTAGAGACATGTTTCTGCAACATTCTTTTCAGAATTGATGCCAAGGCAGAAGACAAACTGTAACTGTAAGAAAGCATCCGTTGCTTGAGGATTTTCATGTCAGTGTTGTATTTATGGTTTTACAATAAAACAACCGTTAGGGGAAAAAAAGAGTGTCTGGGGTTTTCTGTATTTTCTGTATTTCAAGCTTCTTTCTGGAACATCCCCAGTGCTGATGTGCTGTTGTGAGGGGGGAAAACATCCATGGAAGTCACCTGGATGCCAGCAGTGGTGTCTGATGGATCCCACAAAATCATGGAATGGTTTGGGTGGGAGGGGCCATCCAGTGCCACCCCTGCCATGGCAGGGACCCCTCCCACTGTCCCAGGCTGCTCCAGCCCCAGTGTCCAGCCTGG
>JAOTQP010000770.1:841551-856437 GCA_026413545.1 Cichladusa arquata | reverse complement strand
ACCCCTTATCAGAAGTCCTGACATGGTTCTTTGGGGTCCATCTTCAACTTCTGGTGTCCATTTTAGGTGGCTGTTCCCCAACCCCCACTTTTGAGTAAATGCAGTATGACTGTTTTGTGTAACTTCTGCTTTGTCGGCCTCGCAGACCTGAGCTGGCATCCTGCTTGCATTTTGCATGACTTCTGTTTGCCTAAGTTACATCCTTTATCTATTTCTACAAGGCTGTGCTGTTGTGTTTTACTGTCCTTGGCTAGAGTAAATGTTCTGTTCTACTATCTTTATCAAGTGAGTAAAATGCTGTTCTATTCTACTGTCCCTATCAGGGGTACTACCCAGAGAGGACTCACAAGAAAGATGGAGAGAGACTTTTTGCAAGAGCATCTGATGACAGGACAAGGAGGAGTCGATTCAAACTGAAAGAGAGTCGGTTTAGATTAGATATTAGGAGGAAAAACAAATATATATATACATATAAAATATTAGATATTAGAGGAAATTCTTTGCTATGAGGGTGGTGAGGCACTGGAAGGGGTTGCCCAGAAAAGCTGTGACTACCCCATCCCTGGGGGTGTTCAAGTCAAGGTTGGATGTGGTTCTGTGCAACCTAGTCTAGTGAAAGTTGTCCCTGTACATGGCAGGGTGTTGGAAGTAGATAATCTGTAAAGTCCCTTCCAGCCCAGGCCATTCTATGATTCTGAATTGTTACAGCTGATTCCCATATTGCGAGAGCTGAGGAATGCAAAGGCTGATCCTGTTGCACAGCCAGTGGTCTCAGAAGCAGCATCAAGAGTGCTGATTTTCTCCTGGTCCGGAATAGGTTCCCTTTAATTTCTTAGGTGCCCTGTGATGGCTGGTCCATGTGGCAGGATGGCTGCTCCCCCATCCCAGGCTGCTGGTGCAGATGGCAGCAAGGGCCAGGGCTGGAGGTGGCTGATGTGGGCAGGGATGCTGGTGCAGCTGCTTGACCAATGCCAGCCAAGTCTGCAGCCCCACTCATGGGTGGCTGCAGGGGCATCAGGGGCCTTTCCACTTGAGTTTGTTTCATTTAATGCTTCCATCTAATCCATACAAGAGCGTTACAGAGCACCCTGTGCCTAGACAGCCCTGGATGGGCTCCAGCCCTCAGCCTGTAAGTTGTAAAGATTTGCATTCGCTCCCACAGCTCGGAGGTGTCTTGAGGAGCTGCATGGTGCCAAGGTTCTGCAGAGCCAGGGCATTGCTGCCAGAGGCACTGTCACATCCACCTCAGCACCAGCGAAGGGGCTTGTGAAGGGAGCAGCACTCCTGGCCTGGGGCAGCCATGGGTGTGAGGTGGTGGGGCAAACACTGCCCCTATCCCCCCAGGCACAGGAGATGTGCCTGGCACTTCCTGAGCCACTCACCAGCTGTCCCACAGCTTCCCTACCAGGAGCTGATACCTCCAGGCTGGTGGGAAGGGCCTGTGTCTTGTCTCGTGGCACAGCCACCAGCCCCCAGTTGCAGGAGCAGCATTCCAGTCCCAGTCACGCTGCTGGGCTTGGTCAGGTGCTGTCCTACCAGCCCCCTAGCATGGTCAAGCCCAGCAATGGCCATTGCTTCCCTCTGGTCATGGCTGAGCTGTGCGTTAGGAGGAGATGGACCTGAACCTGACACGTTCCTCTCCCCATCCTTGCAGCACACAACTGTGCTTCTGCCTGCTCCTTTGTGCGTCCCTTGCTCTCTCTTGCTCTGGCAGCTGCTGCAAGGGATGTTTCTGGTTCCCATTGAGAACTGTCACCCACAGCTCCCTTCTTGGGCTGTCCCCTGCCAGCCCTGCCAGCCTGGGCTGCTCTCCTGGAGCCAAGGTTGCTGCACATTGAGCCTGGGCCCACACCACAGGCACTCCTACTGCTGCTTGAGGAGAGCCTTGAGTAATGCTGTCTGATCATGCCTGCTGAGGCCAAGCATGCCCAGGAGGTAACTCAATTCCTTTCAGTGTTCAGTGCTGGAAAGTTCACAGGAAATGAAGGAAGTGCTGAAGTAGGAAGAGCAGCTTTTCTTCTGTCCTGGCCTAGAGGGACCCCTGTCACCCAGCAGCTCCTATGAGCAGTGCTGGTCTAACCCTTCTCTTCTGCCTCAGCTCAGCCCCAGATGGACCTAGGAGCCCACTTTTTGCTTCTGTAGGCTGCAAGGCATCCCTAGTTCCCTCTCCTTGCCCTACCAGGGCAGTCTCTGGCTCTGGGCAGCAGGCAGGAAGTGATCTGGATGGCCAGGTTGCTCTTGTCTTAGCCAAATTGAGTCTGGAGTGTTGGCTGGGGCCAGCCACCTCTGCCTGGGACCTGCATGGGCTAGGGAGGAGCCAAAAGGCCTCTGTCTGTCAGCCTCTGTTGGGCAGAGAAAGGGAGGTCCTGCTGTTGAGCTGTGTCTGCTCCTGGTGGCTGTTAGCCCTAGTCCCTGAATGCTGAGGGATGCTGCCATGCTGCCCTGGGTGATTGCAGCTCTGGGGCTGCAGTTCCCCCGGGCACCTGCTGTGTACAACTGTGGCATTTGCTTCACCTGTCACCTTGTGTTCTCTCCACAGCCGCCAAGCTTAAAAGCACTGAGCCTCTCCCCAATGTCGTCTGCCTGGGAGTGCAAGGCGCAGGACACCTTTGCCAGCAGTGAAGAGCAGGACGAGGTGCCCCACCAGGTGACAGTGACAGCCACAAACACAGGTGGCCAGTGCCAGTGCCCGAAGGAGGAGTCCGACGGGGCTCCCCAGAAGCGGACAAGCACCCAGAATGGGATGCAGGACAGTGGGGGCATGGGGGTGAAGAAGAAACGGAAGAAAAAGGATCTGGGAGAGCAGGAAGGGGGAGATAAAGCAGCTGTGGAGGTGAAACCAAAGAGGAGGAGAGAGCCTAAAGAACCAAAAGAGCCTAAAAAGGTGAAGGAGTCTAAGAAGCCGAAGGAGCCCAAGCAGAGGGAGGTGGCTAAGAAGCCTCGGAAACCTCGGGAACCCAAAGCCCCGAAGGAGCCTAAAGACAAGAAGAGTGGCACTGAGCCAGCCCCCAGATCAAGACCCAAGAAGAGCAGGTGGGTGGTGGTGTGGCCCTGTCCTTGTGCCTGCTGTGGACAGGGCTGTGGGCTTGCAGAGCTGCATCTGGGAGAGAGCAGCACTGGGTGTGCAGGACACTGTGTGCAGGTCTGAAGGCTGGATGTGCTGGTTGGGATGCCAGGATGAGCTCTCTGGCCATGCAGAGATGGGACAGGCAGGTGCTCTTTTGGGGATGAGGCCCTGCAAAACTCTAGATCTATAAGAGGACCAGAGAGTCTTGGCCTCTCCTTGGTCTGGCCTTTGTGCCAAGTGTCCTGGGGCAAAAGGGACTTTAGGGCGGTGTCCCACCAGGACAGTGAGGTGCTGTGTGGCAGAGGGCCAGTCATACATGATTTGGGACCTGGGTAGAGGGTATGTGAGTGAGAAAAACCTGGCCCTGGACTGTGTGCAAATGAGGGTCTGTGCACACCCAGGGCCAGCAGCGTGCCTCCCCTTGGCTTGGGTTTGGGAGGATGGTGGAGTGCATCCCATCCCCTCTCCCTGTCCTGGAAGACTTGTCCCTCCTGGCAGCTGTGGAGCTGTGCTGGCAGTCAAAGCCAGCAGTGGGGGGAGGCCTGAGGACTCCTTTGTACTGCACAGGCCAGCGCTGCCGCCTCTGGTAATTCCTCAGCCTTTTAATTAATAGGCTGGCTGGCCAGAAGCTCTGATTTCTTTTTAATGGATAATGTGTGCAGGAAGCAGAGCAGGTCTCAAGAGCATCAATGTCTGTTGCCGTGAAAGGATTACGGAGCGGCGTAAATAACGGCAACAAGACTCTCTCTTGCTTGGTGCAGGAAAGAGCAAGAAAGAGCAATTTATTGAAGGAAGCCATTGCCTTAAATCAGGCAGTTAGTGCAAAAGAAAATACAGACAAATCATTGGTCAGAGAAGGAGACACCTCTTCTCCCTGGCTTTCTCAGGGATCTTGCAGGTGTTTATCTCTGTTATGATTCTTTCTCTTGTGTTTTCAGTAAAGAAGGAGTCTCTAGCTTGGGAAAAATCCTAGCTGAGGCTGAGAAAGTTTCATGGCCTGAGAAAAAGTCTTAGAACTTGAGAAAAAAGCCTGGCAGATTTTGCCTAGGCCTTCAGCAGTGTCCACAATGCTAGAGAATTAGTGAATTTATAGTGAATTTGTGACTTGGCAAAAAGCAAAAGCCAAAGACATGGAATGACAATAGGTCTGGCCATTGGATAAACTCCTGGCTAGTCGTTAAGTGTGAAGATAAACCAAAATAATCAGTAAAATATCAGTATCTAGTGGTGAGAATGGCTGAGACTTTGCAGGAGATTTGCTGTAGAAGAGGCTTCAGTGAGCAGATCAGATTCCCTCAGGTGCTATCAGATAAGAGCTGGGATTTGGTTGAAAATCCAAATGTGTGAAGTGGATAATTCAAAGCCAACAGGCCCAGAAGCTCAGGGGGTGGGATCTCTGGCATGCCAGCATCTCACTTGTGTTTTTTGCTGGATCAATTTAAAAGGATAAATAAGATGACTAATGGGAATGGAAGAGGCTTAAACTAATCCTGTTGTGTTTCTGATTTCTGCCCTAACTCCTTTAGCTCTAGCAATAAAGGAACTGGTAGCTGGTAGAAATTCAGGTTCTGCTCAAGGTATCCAGAGTTTTCTCTCATCTCAGAGGGGCTGGTGTTTGCTCATCCTGAGATCCCGTGTGTGGAACCAGAGTGGGGAGCAGGGAGCAGCAGCCCAGTGTGTGGCAAGGCCCCTGTGTGTGTTTGTGGGGTGAATTTGGGTGAGCAGTGCCCCACAGTGGGTAACAGCTCTGCCCTGGAGCTGCCTCTTGCTGTTTGTCCATCCCCCATCTCTGCCAGCCCTGCTGCTCCCTGGGGAATGTGCTGGGATGGGCAGGGCAGGCCCAGGGCCAGGCTCAGCCAGGGCTCAGACCCCTGGGCAGGCTCATGGAGATGGGCTGAGGCTCTGAGAGAATCGAGCTGCAGCTCAGAGCCCAGATTTGGGGTCAGCTCAGTGGGGATGGGGCAGGGGGAGTCGGGCTGGGAGCAGAGCCCAGAGCATCGCCCAGGGCAGGGCAGAGGGGCCAGAGCTGAGCTGAAACGGGGCTGTGGGAGTGGGGGGTGCCCCAGGTGAGGCTGCTCAGGGCCATTCACCCCTGCCAGAGCTCTCAGGTCCCAGAGAGGCTCAGCTCTTGAGCTGGGCACTGCTCCTGCTCCCTCCTGAAGTTCCTCTCTGGAGGTTCCCCCTGGCTCCTGAGGCAGGAGAGCCAGGACCAGTTCCAGAATCCCTTCTTCTGGCAAGAACACCCCACAAAGCAGTGAAGAAGAACAACCAGTGAACAAGATCAGTTTTTAAAGACATTTAATAGTGAAATATTGACAGTATGGACCAGTGTGAAATGGTTTGCAGTGGAAAACAGGAAATAAAAATTATTAACCCATCAATCCCCCGAATTCTCACAGCTGCTCTGCACACTGCCAGAGCTGCATCTCCTATGCTTTTGTGTCTTCTAATGATTCCATTCCTCCCTCTCCCCCTCTCCTCTGCTAGGATGCAGTCAGGCAGGTGGAGCCTTTGGATTTGTATTGGATTTTTCTGGGAATTTTGCAACCAGAAGCTGCTCAGCACCAAGCACATACAAATCTCCCAAGGACCTCCAGGACCACCCATTTCCAAAGCTGCTGCTGCCTCCCATCGCTCTCCTGGAGGAGCCCCTGCTCCCCCAGGGCACTGCCAAGGTCCCTCCTGTCTCGTGCCACAAAACAGGTCCCAGATTCATTTCCAAGGAGGTGATGGAGGCAGCAGCTGCTCACTCTCCGTGGCACATTTGTCAGCCTGTGATGGTGATTATGAAGATTAACAGCAAAATAACTGCACGTTTCCACTTGGGTGATCGATGAGCTGAGTGCTGCAGTTCTCAGGGAATCGTTTTTTAAATTACACAGGTTGTAAGTCACAGCAAATTAACAGATTCTTTTTAAGTACCCAGAACATCTGTTCTCCCCTCGAGGAGCTGATGCTCTGTGTTGGGGGAACAAGTGCTGTGTGCTCAGTGTGCACACGGCGGGAGTTCCTGGGTCAGAGCTGTGCCAGCAGCACTGAGGACACTGCCCTGGACTTGGTGAGCTCGGGGAAGGTGTCCCTGGGTGAGTAAACTGGGGGAAATGGCCCTGGATGAGTAAACTGGGGGAAATGGCCCTGGATGAGTAAACTGGGGGTAATGTCCCTGGATGAATAAACTGGGGGAAATGTCCCTGGATGAGTAAACTGGGGGTAATGTCCCTGGATGAATAAACTGGGGGAAATGGCCCTGGATGAGTAAACTGGGGGTAATGTCCCTGGATGAATAAACTGGGGGAAATGTTCCTTGATGAGTAAACTGGGGGGAAATGGCCCTGAACTGGGCTGCAGGAGAGCACCCTGGCATGGATGTGCCCCAGCAGGGAGGAAGCTCCTAATTTGCTCATTCAGAGCACTGTTTGCCCACAGGACACCCTCTCCTGGTGGCCTGGCACTGTCTGGGCACTGCCCATGTGGGGAGGAACCCACCCTCATGCAGTGGGACCAGAGCAGAGCACCCTGTGCACCCCAGACCCTGAGGGCAGGAGGGAATTGGTTAAAAGAGGCAGCTGCAAGGCTGACACTGGTACAAAGAGTCACCTCACCTGAAGGATCAGCTCATCCTGAACCATCTTTGTGGGAGAGAATCCTGTGGCACAGACCTGTGGTGGCACTTTTCCAGCTTTCAGAGAGCTGCAGGACAACAGCTACAAAGGGCACGGCAGAGAGTTTGTTCCAATCAGATTTATTTCAATCAGGTGTTCTGCATGAGTTTTGTGTGGCTTGGCTGCTCTGCTGCCTCTTTAACCTTCAAACAACTGAACAGCTGCTGCATCAGTGGATCCTGCCCTATGTTTGATGAGCTGAAAGGAGCTGCTTTTAGTTCTAGAGCCATCACTGCCTCTCAAGTTCAAGTCATTCTCTGTTGTAACATTGTAGGATCATGTGTTGCTCATTCTTTCCAGAGAAATTAATTTTGGTGCTTATGTTTATCCAGTGTCAGAAAATGCAGCTCCTCCAGGATTGGAAGGCTGTTGCCTTTGTTACTGTTTTTTTTTTTCCTAATGAAACGAGCAGCAAGGAGAGCGACTGGTTCTTGCTCAGCCTCAGGCTGACACGTGGGGGTGGAAGATGGGAGAAGTGAAGTTTCTCCTTCAGTCAGTGAACATCAGAGGGGGCAGGAGGAGCCCATCACTGCAATCCCTGACTGACAGAACCTGGGGCCTCGGGTGGGATGAATCTCACTGAATCTTAAAGATCCCTGTGCCCCACACAGTCAGGGAATGTCAGAATCACCCAGGCAGAAACAGACCTTTAATGCCATCGAGCACAGCCAGCACTGCCAGGCCACCACTGCCCCCTGCCCTGGGTGCCACATCCACCTGGTTTTCAATTCCCCAGGGGACAGGATCCACCCTGCCCTGGGCAGCTGTGCCAGGCCCTGAGCACCCTCTCCGTGAAGAAATTTTCCCCCATGTCCACCCTGAGCCTCCCTGGCCCAGCCTGAGGCTGTTCCCTCTCCTCCTGTCCCTGTTCCTGTTCCCAGAGCCCGACCCCCCCGCTGTCCCTTCCTGTCAGGGAGTTGTGCAGAGCCACAAGGGCCCCCTGAGCCTCCTTTTCTCCAGGCTGAGCCCCTTTCCCAGCTCCCTCAGCCTCTCCTGGGGCTCCTGCCCCTTCCCCCATTCCGCCCAGCCCCACTCTGGGCTCTGGGTCCCTGCAAACCCTGTGCTGGAGGGGCTGCTCATCCAAACTGCCCAAAAATCCCTCTCCAACAAAGAGCATAGAGAGCTTTTAAATCACCCTGACCCTTTGGGTGGGTGGGAACAGGGCAGGTGGCTGCAGCTCCATTCTTTTAATACCTCTGGATAGCAAGGACTCTGAACTCAGCCATTTCAGATGAAATCACACATCTTGGCAAGTGCTTGCATATGTCCAGAATATTCTCTCTCATTTTCTGGTGAAACACATCATTGCCCAGTGCTTGGAACCAAATTTTAATTTGAATGCAGCTCCTGACTATAGGAAAAAAATACAGTGATAATATTTTTTTCTGAAAATAACACAGAGAGAGAAAAAGAAATTGCTGTTTGGTGAGATCTATAAATTGTTTTTCTTACCCATAAAGATGGAATGTTGCTTTCACTTTGGGAGAAATAGATTGTTCAGTACAAAGACTGACTTGTGCTGCCAGTCAATGAATGTTTCCTTGCTGTCCCATCCATCCAAATCCACTGAAGTTGAACTTCCCAGGACAATAACTAAGAAACACAAGCCAAAGCAAAACTCCAGGTAAATGGGTTGGTGATTTGAGCTGATTAGTGCAGCCAGATCAAGTAACTGCTCCATGTGAACTGTAGGATGTTCTTCCTACACAGTCAATGCAAACCCTCTCTAAACAGTGGGGAGGTGTGAGGAGCTTTCCTGAATTCCAACCAGAAGTTCCCTTCTCCCTTAAAAGGAGAATAAAATTCCCATTGAGAAACTGTTCTGTTCATGAGTCACATTTCAGCAGGGATGTGGTGTCAGCTGTCACTGCAGAACACAGAATCGTTTCTGGAGCCCAGCACCTCCTCGGGATCCACCCCTGAGGGATGCAAAGGAGGCTCAGAGTTAAAAATCTGCTTTTGTAACCCTGCCTGCAGAGTGCAGGAGGTGTGGGACTGTCAGGATTGAGGGGGTAATTAACACAATGGAACAGGTTCACAGTGGGAATATTTTCCTCCTTTTAAGGCTTGAAGGGAACTTTTGGTTGGGATTCAGGAAAGCTCCCCACGTGCCCCCCCTGTTTAGGTAACTACAGTCCCAGTTGCCATCTGACACAGCAAAGGACATTGGAACCCTGGGGCCTGGACAGCCCAGGAGGAAAATCCGGGTTCTGCATGAAACAGGGGAGGGGCTGGAGGGGGAATTATTATAGGGCAACTTCCCCTTAATGAAGTCATTTTTACTGGGGACACATTTCTGGGGATGCTCTCGGTGGATTTGAGGGATGTTCACCTTTCCCAGTACGTGAAGTGCTGCTGCATTTCCCTCCTCTCCTCGGAGCTGCCCTGGAAGTTGGGGCTGGCCCGGGGGAGGGCAGGAGGGCCCAGCCCGGCCATCCAGGGAGCAAAACCCAGCGAGATGCTCTGCTGTGGGAGCGGGAGGGGCTGGAGGTGCGAGAGCAGCACCCCGGGGCAGCAGGGTCGGGAAGGGCGCTCAGTGCTCGGCCCCTTTGGAAGGGCAGCACCGGGAAATCAGCTAAAAACCAGCCCCGGGGGTTCCGCTCCTCTCTAGGGGAAGGTCGGAGGCAGGGCTGGAACAGGGATGCTCCGGAGGAGAGATTTAACCACGAGATGGCAGCAGGCAGCTGCAGAGCCGGGCGGGGACAGCGGGGACAGCGGGGACAGAGGGGACAGAGGGGACAGAGGCGACAGCGGGGACAGCGGGGACGGGAAGGACAGCAGGGACAGAGGGGACAGCGGGGACAGAGGGGATGGCAGGGACAGCAGGGACAGAGGGGACAGCGGGGATGGGAGGGACAGCAGGGACAGAGGGGATGGCAGGAGCAGGAGGGACAGCGGGCAGCAGTTCCCTGGCAGGCTGTGAGCAGGAGATGTTCACTGACTGTGATGCCTTGGGTTTTATCTTTCATATTTTTGAGAATCTCTGCTGCTGAGTGTGTAACTGAAACTTCATATTAGGTGTTAGCAAGTTCTCTTCTTCAGGGGAGTTGGACAAAACAATCCCTTTCTA
Source organism: Cichladusa arquata (assembly GCA_026413545.1). Lineage (NCBI taxonomy): Eukaryota > Metazoa > Chordata > Aves > Passeriformes > Muscicapidae > Cichladusa > Cichladusa arquata. The sequence continues at coordinate 846,638 of JAOTQP010000770.1, read as the reverse complement.
GCTAGGGGATCAAGGACAACCTGTACCCAAAAAGCAGAAACAATGGTGAGGGAATGGGGGCAAGCCAGGGGGGCTGAGCCTTCATAGCCTGGGGCTGTGGTTGGATAATTGACCCCAATGTTCAGATGAAACAAAACTTATAAAAGTGTAAAAATTCGTGGCCAAAATCCATCTTGAATTGGATTTAAGTGCTCTTGCACTGCCCAAGGTGTATCCTTTCAATAAATTCCTATTTTATCCCTTTTGCTCTGTCTAGTCTCTGTTCCCTCTCAGCCTTTCCAGGCAACAACTGCAGAAAGGAGCCGCAAAGCTGGGCTGCCCGGGCTGTGCTGGCCACCCAGTCAGCTTCAGGAGCCATCCCGGAGCAGAGCCGTGTGTCACACCCGTGTGTCACCCTGCAGCACTCCCAAGTGTCCCGCAGGGGCTGCTGAGCACAGAAACATCCGTGATGAGAGGCGGCACCTCCAGCCAGGTGCGGGGAGAATAATTTCTCACGGTCATCCCCAAACCGTCATGGTTTTGATCCTCAGCTCCAGTTTTTGATCTTCTGGATCCTGTTTTGGCTGAAGCACAAAAGGCACCTTCACAAAATGTTTAAAGGTTTAGGATGCTTCCCCTGCTTAGGAAGAGAGACTCAGAGAAGAGCATTTAGAGAAATCTCCATTGCTTCCCCCAGCCCGGAGGGGCAGAGGAGAGCCACGGGCTCCCACAGCCCAGGAATCTCTGGGAAGGGGAGCCAGAAGGAGAAGCCCTTTCTCCCTTTGCCCTTGAGCCCCAAGAACCACTCAGGCTGTGACTCAGCAGCAGATCCCTGCCTCGGGCAGGGCCAGAGCCAGAGCAGTGACACTCCTGGGCAAAAAGGAATTTTCTGGTGAGGTGAAGGGAGGCCCCCAGCTCCTTGGATCTCTTTTGTCCATTTCTGGGCCCGATTCCTGATGCTTCCTGGAGAAGTGTGAGATTTGCCCCACTGGAGTCTGTCCCTGCTCTGTTCTGGGATCCCCCTGTTCCTGCCCAGCCCCAGCACAGCACCACGTTAGCTGAGCACTGACCTGACAAAACAGGGACAGGCAGCACCTGGGCCACAGCCACAGCAATGCACAGCTCTGCTTCAGCCAGCTGTGCTCCTGCCACATCTGGATGGCTGCCACAGCCTTACCTCAATCCATGCTCCTCCTGAGGGACTGCATCGGTGCACAGAAGCTCCTGGGGGCTGTTCACAGGTGTGGCCACTGAGTCAAAGGCCAGGTAGTCCCTTCCCTGCTCCAGATGATGCACATTTGCATTCAGAGTTCATTCCTTGTGAGCTCTGGTTGTTACAGTGGCTGCTGTCACTGGAAGCTCGGGCAGTGAGATTTTGGGGCCACCAGACTTTGGGACCCCAGCTCAGAACACATTTTCCTGGCAGCCACCCTGATGACAAGTGACACAGTGTGAGCTCTCCCTCCCAAAACCACTTTCCTTGATTGGAGTGGTCTGAGCCAAGAAAAGGAACCCCTGGAAACCTTCCCAGCCTTCAAGCCCAGGAAGGATTACTTCTGATGTCTGGCAGAAATGAGCTCTTGTACCCCAGCGCCTGGAGATCCCTCCTTTCCCAGAACTCTGGCAGTGGTGTCCCTCAGCCTTTCTGGAAGGCTCTCCCACATGTGCTGGCAGCAGGGATCACCTTCCCCTGCCCCAGGTGACCGGGATTCACGCAGAAGCATCAGCATTTTCTGGCTCTGACCCACCTTGCACCTGAGCTGAGTTCCAGGGCACAAAGGGAAGGCAGGGAAAGTGTTCCTGTGGCAGCAGCAGTGTGGGAACACAGAGGAGCAGCCCTGGACAGGTCAGAGCAGAGCCCTTGGAGCCCAGGGGAGCCCCAGCCACATGCCCCAGGAGCAGCCCTGCCAGGTTAAGGTGATTTTACTCCAAGAGGGTCCCACCTCTAGAGCTGCTGTTCATAAAGGAGCTTAGAGACCTTCTGTCTTGAAGATTGGTGCCCTTGGCCAAACCCCTGCTGAGCCATCCAAAAAAACTCAACCCAGGGCTCCTGAGTGCTGCTTTTGCCTCCAGCCTTTGCACCCTGGAGCCACCAGAGCCAGAGGTGAGGCTGGTCTTTGCTCTGGCTTGTGCATCAAATCTGATGCCTCTCCACTTGGGAGGACAGTATTCAGCCCTAGGGTATACTGAGAAGTGTTGCAGGTGAGTATCAGAGCACTAACAGCCACAGATTTGTCTCATTTTAATTTTTAATTTATAATTTTCCTATTTAATTAGTTTATTTCTTCTATGGAAAACAAATAGCAATGGTAGCAAGAATAGCACAGGCAACTTAAAGAGCCCCAGGGCCACCAGGCAGTTCTGGGCCCTTTCTGGGAGCAGAGAGTCTGTGAACCCCTGCAGAAATAACCTTGCAAACCTCTCAGTGTCTGTCAGGCCCACAGCACATGGCACAGACCCACAGGAGAGCGTTGGCTCTTAATTGGTGCTTGGAAAGAGATCTGAGCCTTCCTCCACTTGCTCTGTGGCTGCATCTGCTCACTGTTCCACCAGACAAATGCATGTTAGGAATAATTAACATTAATGCTTTTGTAGGCATGATTTAAGGGGATAAAAAAAGCGAGGCCCACAGAGAACAATAATAATTTCTATTAGATGAGCTGATACAGATGGAAAAAAGTCGATGAGCTCTCAGGTATAATTGCCCTCCTTCAAGAATAATTAGGAATGTAATTGGGAACAGCAGAAAAACACAGACTCATAAAATAGTTGGGGATGGGAAGGAGTTTTAAATCCCATCTAGGCCAACCCTCCTGCCATGAGCAGGAACATCTTCAGCTGGATCAGGTTGCTCAGAGCCACGTCCCCTCTGACCTGCACACCTGGTCCATGCAAGGTGGGGGTGATGGTGACCCCCTCACCCTGCAGGGAGCAGAGAGGGGACACAAAGGGCAGGGGGGATCAGAATCCAGCACTGGCACAAACAGAGCAGACCTGAAGTGCTGACATTGAGGAGGTGACTTCAGCCATCCACTGCTGGTCACTAAACCAGCACCTGGCCAGGCTGTGCCTCAGTCTAACACTTTCCTTTTAAGCTCATACCTGACCCCTTTTCCAAGTGTGAAGGAATTTATGCGTGGGCAGAGCTCAGTCAGGCAGGAGGGAAGATACAAGGACTAATGGGAGACCAGGGGAGCCCTGAGATGCTGCTGCATAAACCCAGCAGCAACAGCAGCTTCCCTGGCATGGAGTCTGAGAATTGGTTGCCAGAGTCTTTATGAGCACTCTCCCTCTTTGTCCTGCCCTTTTTCCCAAGATACCTTCAACATCTTTCTCCTAGGATGTTTAAAATATCTTGCACACTCTTGAACATTTGCAGGTGCAAGCAGGAGGGCCAGGGCACCCTCAGTCTCAGGTGGGACCCACAGGGGTGCATCCCCTGGTGAAGCACCCACCAGCACCAGGGAAGCATCAAAGCTTATTCAGGGCATGGCTGGTGGGGTCTGGGGACACCTCTGCTTCCCCAGAGCTGGGCTGGGGCAGGGAACAGGACTGTCCTTTAAACTAGGGCATATGGTTAGCTTTTAGCTTAAACAAAAATGGAAAAGAAGTTAGAAAATCAGTATAATATAAGAACTTGATATTTTCTTTTAATGGTAAAGGTAAAATAATCTCTGGAAGTGATGTTTAGAGTACAGACAATGTGAATTCCAACATAGTTAAAATACATGACTTTGTGATAGAACTTTTTGAGGAACCACCTCATCTTGCAGGTTTTTTTTCTGTTTCAGGAGAGAAAGTCGCAGATATGGAAAACTAATATTTTAATGTGATTACTCTCAGAAAGCAGATGATTCAAATAATGACAAAGCCTAAGCAATGGGAGCAGAAGGTGGCAGGAGGGAATATTAAGGAAAGTGTGGTGTGTGAAGGCTGCCCAGAAGCCCTGGGTGTCCCAGGCACGGGTGGACGTCACCAGACACGGTGGTGAGGGTTCCTGAGGGTGGTGGTGACAGACATGCAGGGCTGTGGCTCTGCTCTGCGTCCCTGCTCTCTGGGGTGGCCCAAGGATGGGCAGCGCAGGAGTGAAGCTCATCCTATGCAAGTAGGGAAAATCAAGTGCAATGCAGAGATTTCCTTCTCATTCCAAACTTCCCAGGAGTGCTGGGCAGTGACCTGCAGGGGACTGTCCCAAGGCAGCTGGGAAACAGCAAAGGAGGAAGCTGGCACATAAATGTTACTGTAAATTTTGTAAACTGAGCATAACGAGGTGCTGGTGAGGTACCTGTGGCTCCTGCAGGTGATTCTCTCTGTGTCTATTTTTGAGAGTCTTTAGGGCAGCACACATCAACCTCAGCGACACAAAAGCATCTGTCTGGAGTTGGGAATAGTGCCTTTGGTCACACATGCCTTTCACCTTTCTCCAGGTACAAAACCCCAGTTACAAAAAGCTTCTGAGTTAGCAGAACTGAACACCTGAGGCTGAAATGCTCTCCCCTCCAGGTCTAACACACAGGAGCAGTGGTCGTGGCAGAGAGGATTCACCTTCATTTCAAAATGTTGAAAACATTTTGAATCTATAGGAAAACAAATAAAGGAGAAATGTGTTTCTCTGATATTAGAAATCCTTGAAATGTCTGGGGTTTTCCTGCACATCTCTGCAGTAGATCAGGGCTGGGAATTGACCTGGGGACTGAAATGGGAAGTGAAGAGCAATTCCCAGGATGGCAGGAGGAAGATGAAGCCTTGAAGAACTGAGTTGTTAGACACAATATGAAAAAGACATTAACCTAGAGAGAGCATCCAAAGGACGCATTGAGGATGGGGAAGGGGCAGGAGGAGAAGCCTGATGAGGGAGGTGTGGCTGAGTCACTTGGTTTGTTCAGCCAGGGGAAGGGGAGACTGAGGTCAGACCTCATCAGGGCCTTCATCATCCTCACAAGGGGCAGCTCTGGGCTCTGCTCTGTAACAGGGACAGAACCCAGGGAGCAGCTGGGGCTGGGCCAGGGCAGGCTCAGGCTGGAGCTCAGAGCAAGGTTCTTCCCTCCCCCAGAGGTGCTGGCACTGCCCAGGCTCAGGCTGGAGCTCAGGGCAAGGTTCTTCCCTCC
>JAOTQP010000770.1:814198-830881 GCA_026413545.1 Cichladusa arquata | reverse complement strand
CAGCCCGAGCCCGCACAGCCCGAGCCCAGAACAGCCTGAGCCCAGAACAGCTCGAGCCCGAACAGCCCGAGCCCGCACAGCCCGAGCCCAGAACAGCCCGAGCCCAGAACAGCCCGAGCCCGCACAGCCCGAGCCCCGAACAGCCCGAGCCCCGAACAGCCCGAGCCCAGAACAGCCTGAGCCCGCACAGCCCGAGCCCGCACAGCCCGAGCCCAGAACAGCCTGAGCCCAGAACAGCCCGAGCCCAGAACAGCCCGAGCCCGAACAGCCCGAGCCTCGCACCGTCTGCTCCTGCCCCAGGGCCCTGCCCCAGCCCCGCTGGGTGCAGGTCCTCACCCGCTGCATCAGCACCGGGCACCTCTGCCCAGGGCATCCCCTCCTCCTGCATCCCCAGGACCTTCCCAACCTCTTCTCTAGCAGTTTCTCCCTACTCCCACGTAGGGTCTCCAGCCCTGCCCCAGCTCCTCTGCACCCACAATATACTCCATCCCAATGCCAAGCAGGATCCTCCCTCTTCCCCCCAGACCCCTTCCCCAGGCAGGCTTCATCCTCCTCTCCTGTCCTGGCAATCTGTCCCTCCAGCCCAGGCACTGAGCACATCCTGGGGCTTGGGCAGATGCTTGGAGAAGGAAGAGTTATTTCCTCCATACATCGAAGTCCTTGCACTGATTTGCCCTAGCTGGACACCTGTCACCAGCTGGGGACATTCCTTGTGCTGTGAAAGGGCATCAGTGTAATAAGGGATCCCCGGGGATTGCCCAGCTCCTTCCTCTCCCTTTGACACAAGGCAGGATCCTGCTAGAGACCAAAATCCCAGCTCTGCCATAACAGCAGGATTTTGCCGAGATCCTCCTTCCCCATTTTGGTATAGCTCGGATCCTGGGCTGCGGGCAGATCGCGGCTGCTGCCCCCGCCCTGCAGGCTCTGCCGTTCCCGTGTGCCCCGGGCCAGATGGCTGACTCGCTCCTGGCTCGCTCCTGGCTCGCTCCTGGCTCGCTCCTGGCTCCGCGCTCCCGCCCCTGCCACAGTCCCTGCTGACCACTTTGCTCGTAATAGCCCGCAGAGGGGAATTACAACTGAGAATTAAATGTGTGGTTAAAGAAATCGCATTACACTGTGTGACTGCAAGGGAGATGCTTCCCTTTAATCTGTAATCCATGGATCCATTAGTTTAGCAAGCAGAGCTGTTGGGCACAGCATTCCATTAGGACATAACCCTGAGCAGAGCCATCACCTCCAGCCGTGGCACAGCACCCCTGGCTCCCAGCACAGCCCTTCCTTCCCTATTCCCAGTCATTTTAGTGCCCTTATCACATTAACATGGGGCTGTTTAGCATTGCAGAAAAGAAAAGGGAAAAAAAGAAATCATGCTCTGTGGCCGATGCGCTCCCATGAAATAATGTTTGTGTCGTGTATCCTGTCCTACAGGTCTATGCAATATTAGTTAGTCACCCTCCTGCTCCCAACGATCACCTAACACCAACACCTGTATCATACACAGCTGGCTTCTACAGGATCCCTGTCATTGGTCTGACAACACGCATGTCTATATATTCTGATAAGGTAACTGATGCATGCTTCTGGTCTGGTACCTCATACGTGTGCTGTAAATCAACAGTGCCTGTCAGGAGGGTTAATGACATCTACACTCTCTCTGTGTCTGTCCGTCCACCCTCTCCAGCCCAGCCTGCAGCTCCCTCTCTCTCCTGCATTCCATGGCACATAATTATTTTGCAGCTGCCAGTGTTGACCTACATAGTGCCAGATGATTTCTGCAGTGCTGCTCTGCCAGGCTGCCGGGCTTGCTGCTCTCCAGCCACTGCCAAGGCAGGAGCTGGGTCCTGCCCTGCTCACTGATGACAGCCAGGGGGTCCTGGGGGATCTGGGGGACTTGGGAGGGGCAGAGGATCCTGTTAGAGCCTGTACTTTGGGCAGAATCTCTCTGGGGCTTGGAAATTTTTTGGTTGCATTCACCTCTGTGGTCTGTGGGATATTGGTGGGGAAGATAACAGAATATCCTGAGGCTTCACATGACATTGTGTCAGGTCAGCGCTCAAGACAGAGGTTCAGATTCCAGTGTCTCAGCTGTCCCTGTGGGAACACAGAGACTTCCAGTTCTGCCATGTGCAGGCAGTGCCTGGGCAGTGAGGTGCTGCCCTGGCCCTCAGCTCACAGCCCGTTTGGCAAACACCTACAGCTTTAGTAAAGGCAAAAGGAGGAGCTGAGCAGAGCCAGGCCTTCCAAATACCATTGCAGGATTTCATCCAGGCACACGAGCTCAGTGGGTGAGATGGAGCCTGCTTCACAGCACGAATCGGCCTTCGCTGGGAAAATGTGAATATTCACAAATGCAAATGTTCAGTGCAAAAATAGTCACTCCACCTACACGCTAAATAAAATCAAATTTCTGGAGGAGGGGCAGAGGCTCCCAGAGAGGCACCAGCAGCTTGCTTGGCTGGAGCAGCAGCAGGTTTTGGCATCTCCCACCAGGGAATCCATGGCAGGGTGGTCAGCAAGCCAGGACCACAGCAGAGATGGTGGTGGTGGCTGGCAGGGCTAGGGACCTGCACACCCTGGCAGGGTCCCACCAGGCATGGTTAGAGAGAAAGGGATGGCACCAGAGCTGGCAGAGCAGGCAGGAAGTGTTCAGGGAGGATTTGCTTCTTGCTGCTCTAGGGAGGAGATAGATCTGCCAGAAATGTCACTGAGAGGGTCCTTGTCACAGCACCCACGGTGGCAGGGAGAAGGGACCTTGCCCCTCATCTCTGCTCCATCTCTGCAGGGCTGTGCCCAGCAAAGCCACTGCCCACAGCACCTGAGCCTGGAGTGCTCACCCGAGGGGCTGGCTCCATCCTCTGCTTCTGCCAGTCCATTCCTTTTTAAAACAGGTTTTCTGCAAAGCAGCCTCATAAACCCCACCTGCCTCACTTCAGGGCTGGAGGAGAGACCCATGGCCACAGTGCTGACCCAGTGACTCCTGGCAGGGAGATGCTCTCCGTGGAGTATTTGGGGTGTTGATCTGGTTCAGGGCTGTGAGGTCACTTGGCTGGCAGGGAGCCCAGGCTGCCCACCCCAACACCCCTCAGAGCACTCCTGCCTGCCTGGCATCATGCTCAGCCTCCTGCCCACCAAGGCTGGGAGCTCTCTGAAGAACAGGGAGCTGCAGGCAGGAGATGGGGCAAAGGACCAGGTAGAGAAGCAAAAGATGTTTGGACAGTGGAGGGGATAGCAAAGGTGGGAGCAGAGTGGGGGACAGAGGGGTGTGGAGCTGTGGGATAGGACAGTGGAAGGTTCTGCACACCCCATGCAGGACAGGCTGGCTCGTGACACAGGGACGTTCAGCTGTTCCCTTTTTGGTTTCCAGTGATCAGCTTGCCTTCTTTTCTGTTTTAATTCAGGAAATTGTATCTTTCAGCTTAGTTTCTATGGAAACAAGCTTGTAGGATCACTTTGTATGTACGCCCCCAGTTGGTTTTGGAGGCATCAGACAATTTTAGCTGAATTTCAGAGTGGGCTGAAGTTGGGTTAACGGTGGTCCTCTCAAGGCTACCAGGGGGAGGAAAGGTGTTGACCCCAGCACGGACAGGTTTGCCCAGTACCTTTTGATGCTCTCAGAGCATCTCCAGTCAAGCACAGTGCTCCATGAGCTGTGGCCAGTCTTTCAGCAAAGATACTCGAGGGAAGTGAATTTTACTGCTCACTGTATCCAACCAACTATTTGTTCTAGAAATAATAGTGCAGTTATCAGGCAGAGCACTCTGGCTTCACTGAGACTTTCACACTCCCCACCTCGGTCCTGCCTGTCTGGGGAGGGGTCTCTGCAACCCTGAATCACCCCTGAGTGAGGTCAGCAGGGAGCTGGAGGAGAGAGGGAGTCTCAAGGTAAAGGCAGCAGAGTTGTTCCCATCACTGTGGGGTCCCTTGCTATGGAGAGCCCTCCAGGGACATCTCATGGACTGAGCATTGCAAAAATCCCCTTCTGACTTTCCCATGGTGGGCCCCATAGTGCCCCTGTCCCCCACGGGTCATTGGGGTGTTTCTGTCTCCTCTGCATCTCAGCTGAAAAAAACGACATGACATTGACATCTTGGCGCCATGAAAAATGTGAGATGGCACAGAGTGTGAGAGCAGAGCCTGAGTGAACCACAGCTCAGGAGCCAGGAAAGTCTGTGCTGTTCAACACCACCATGTGGGACTGGCCTACGTGTGGGGCTGGAGCGACACCCTGGTGCCCAGAGGTGCTGAGCACCTCACCACCCCACAGCAGATTACTGCAGCAGAGGATCAGGGAGATGAATTAATAAATTAAAGAGACCTGCTCTGCTGCTGGAAGGTTTGGAAAATGGAGTTTAGACATGCAGCTGGAGAGCTTTTTCAGTTCCAGCACCAGTTGAAGTGAGGTCTCTCTCTCCAGTCAGGGGATGGCTTTTCCCTCTAGTTCCTGCTCTCAGTGCAACCACTCCAGCTTGTTCACTGAAAAGGCTTTTCTTCTCTATTACTACTCTCACTGGCAGTCGATGCTCAGCAGGAGCCCTGTTAGTCAGGGTGGGAAGGTGCAAGTGGGGAGAAAAGTGGCTCTTGTTGACCAAGGTCAGGGTCAGTACTCCTTCACTGGCACCCACAAGTGATGACTGGAGAGGCTGCTTGGTGCAGCACAGAGATGTTTGCCCTGGGGGTGGGGAGCACAGCCCTGAGCAGGACAGGAAAACCCTCAGCAGAGCAGGAAAACCAGCAGGGCAGGACAGCCCTGAGCAGGGCAGGAAAACCCTCAGCAGGGTAGGAAAACTAGCAGGGCAGGACAGCCCTGAGCAGGGCAGGACAGACCTCAGCTGGGTTGGAAAACCAGCAGGGCAGGACAGCCCTGAGGAAGGCAGGAAAACCCTGAGCAGGGCAGGAAAACTCTCAGCAGGGCAGGAAAACCAGCAGGGCAGGACAGCCCCGAGCAGGGCAGGAAAACTCTCAGCAGGGCAGGACAGACCTCAGCAGGATAGCCTGGAATGTGCAAGAACAGACCAGGGTAGTGGAGAGATGACCTGGTGGAGTCCCCCCCCATCCCAGCAGATCCCCCCAGGCCCTCAGATTGCAGCTGGGAGCAGGACAGAGCAGCCTCACTGCCCCACAGGGGCCCTGCCCCAGAAGCTGCCCCACGCCTTCCTCCGTGCCCTGCAGGGGAAGGCAGAGAGTGTGCTTCACTTTGAGCTGCCCATCCCTCTGCCCCCCAAATCCCTCCCTGCACTCCTCTGAGCTATCTCAGCGTTATCTCAGCTCCCTCCCACATCTCCAGCTGTCGTGTGGGGCAGTGGGCAGGCTCCTTCCATGGACACACTGGCCAACACTTCTTTCTCATGCCCAGCTGGTGAATATTACCAAATTTTCAGGAGCTTTACAGAATGGGAATCTCTGTCAATCTTTTTGAAATTTCCCAGGCAGCTCAGCTGGGGAGAGCATTGCTAGAAGAGGGACTGACCCCACTGCCAAAGGTAATGAAGCAAAACCACTTTGCTCCCTTCAGGCTGTAGGAAAAATCACTCCCCCAGCCACAGGCTCTGAGCTGGGGTGAGCCCCTGGGCAGACAGAAGTGAAGAAGGTAACAAACCCTTCACTCATGGTGCTGTACAAGGCCCTGATGTGACACACAGGCACTGCCTGCTGGCTCCCAGCCGTGCCCTTTCCCCTATGGATAAAATCTGCATGCAAAGGCACCCCCAGTGCTCTCCCCCAGGCATGGCACAGCCTCGTGCAGGCTGTGCACAGGATTCCAGCACCAGGCACATTCCCTGCAGGGGTGGCTGCACTCCTGTGCTTCCTGCAGGTACAGGCTCACAGCTGTGCATGCACAGTGTGTTTTCACATACACACATGATCTACTCTAACAGCTCCTTTTTGTATGGACTTGCATCACATATTTGCAGTTCTCAAGTGCTGACCCCACACAAAATCATCACAGAATCCCAGACTGGTTTGGGTTGGAAGGGACCTTAAAGCCCATCCAGTCCCACCTGCTGCCATGGGCAGGGACCCCTCCCACTATCCCAGGCTGCTCCAGCCCCAGTGTCCAGCCTGGCCTTGGGCACTGCCAGGGATCCAGGGGCAGCCACAGCTGCTCTGGGCACCCTGTGCCAGGGCTGCCCACCCTCACAGGAAATATCCCAACCTCCCAGCCATGTTCACTCTGGTGCTTTTTGGCTCCAACCCCCCAGGTTCCTGCTGACTTGGGCAACTGGATTTCACTCCAGCCTTCATTTGTTGCCTTTTTGCAGAACTAGAATGAAGTGAGGGAGCAGAGGGCTGGGCACTCAGGTGTGCTGGGTTGGAGGGAGGTTTGCACAGGCTGGGATTGGTGTGAGCCATTGCCATGGTCCCACTCCAGCACTGTGACCAGCACCAGGCACACTCAGAGGAGAGCAAGGGCTGAGTATCCTACAGAACATCCTGCAAGGCCAGTGTGGACCTGTAATGAGGAGCAGCTTTTGCTGTGTGCCTGATCTGAGGGGAGGGAGTGACAACCCTCGACAGCCCCGAGTTTGAGTGCCTGGACCAGCTCACAGGGGCAGAGCTGCTGCAGCTGAGTGAGCCCACACCCTGTGCTGGTTGTCTCACAGAGGCTGTGCTAAAAACCACAAGTCTTTTTGAACAGTTATTTGCCAAAAATGGGCTAATTAGGGTGCATAAATCACTGCATCCTCCTCCTCTGCAGTGCAGCCTTGTGCCTGTGCCCAGGAGAGCTCTGTGCTGGGTTTCAGAGGGGTGTGACAGGGACCTGTGGGATGTCACTGTGTCTGCTGGGACGGGGGGTATCACATCACACCAAGCTGGATTCCCACCTGCCTCTGCACAGCACAAACTGGACATGTGACCCTCTGGGGGATGCCATGTTCGTTTTTCTCCCAGTCTTTGGCCCTTGCAGAGATGCTCAGGAGTCCCAGGTGCTCCAAAAAGACTGCGAGTGCTCATCCTGAGATCTCAGCTCAGCACTTGACATGAATTGTTCTTCATTATCCTATTTGAAAACCACAGTTCAGGGATCCAGGAGCTTAGATACCCCCAGAGTCTGTCCATGACCCTTTTGGCACCATCTCAGGAAGCAAATTTGCCTGAACTATTAAACCAAGTTTCCCCCTAAGAACCTTGCAGTAATTTTTTCCTCTGAACTCACTGATATGTATTTACAATACTGAAGAAAGCCATGATGGGTTTAAACACCATTTTTGCAAGCTGGTTGGGAAACTGGAAAGTAATTTGATGCAATAGATGGAAATTTCAAAGATTTTTTTCATTTCAAAAAGGGATTAAAATAATTTTTATAGAATTTTGATGTTTTAACCTGTGTTTATCTGATTTTTTTATATATATATTGGCTTCTCTGTTATTTTTTCAGCTCTTTTCTCTCTTTTGATTTTTTTTTTCCCACTTCCAGTTTCACTTCCCCTGGATTTCCTTAAAGCAATTAAAAATGCTCAGGGGTTAAAAATTAAAAACACTTAGACCCAGCCTCTGGCCCAGGCTGTGCATCTGGACCTGGAAATTCCTGGGCATCTCTGCTGACTACCAAGAGAACTTGAACACTATGTTAGTGTGGACACCATGGTTGTTTTTCCATTGTTTGTCCCTGTGGGGCTTTTCCCCAATCCCATGGGTAGTGCTGGTTTTGTGGGGTGAGCTGCTCTTCCTGTAACTGTAATGTTTGTACAAGTCATACTCTGAGAGTTTCACTGGGGCTCTCCTGGTTTGTTCCCTCCTCTGATTAAACATCCACCCTTCTCCTCAGTGTCACATTCAGGAAATGTTCCCAGTGCTGTGGTGGCTTTGCTGCTCCCCTATTCCCGTGTGTTGGGCTGGGGCAGGAGCCCTGAGCACAGCAGGGACTCTACATCCTTTTCTACACATTTCATGCTCTGGTTTGATATTATCACCATGTTGAGTGTGAGGAAGAGGATTTATTTGATGTGTCTGTCCCTCCTGTGTGTGTCCATGGGGGACATGATGCCTTTTCCTTTCCAGTGTGTATTACTGTGGCCCACTCAGGACATTTCTGACCCATTCTGGGTCTGGTCTCTGGATGTGCAAGTCTGGACAAGCCATTTGGTCCAGACAACCATCTCAGCCTTAGAGAAAGAAATATTATGGTGCTTTATTTTTGTCCTCTCCAGTTCTGGCTCCTGCCTCCCTCCATCACGTAGCTGGGCTGTCAAGTAGGGACCATGCTGAGCATGAGCACTTTCACTTCCTAATATTTGACTCTAGGGCTTTTTGGACAAGCTGCATTTGTTTGAAAGCTCTCTGTCAGCTCCAGCTTTTGGTCTGATTGCTCCCCTAAGAGCGCTGTACTTGATTAGGCTGGAATTGCTATTGCACAATCACCCAACCAGAATGATGTTTTTAACTGAATCAGAGAGGTTTGCTGGGGCACGGGTCCAGAGCTGCCTCCTTCTGCCTGCTGCTGCAGAACAGGCTGACCTAGAAACAGCCAGGGACCATGTTATAAAACTGCCTTTCTGAACTTCTCCCATGGCAAATGACAAATACACAGCTGCCTGTACCTGCCTCTTGCCTTCTGAGGGGAATTCTTTTGCTTTTTGATGTCCATTTTCTGGTAATTATTTAAAAGCTCAAGAGGCAAGGCTATATTTGCACTGAACACTGCTGGTCATTCGTGGCTCGATTGGCTTTTCTTCTCTGTGCATTTATGGACCACAAAGCAGAAACCTCTCTGCCATACTCTAGTTTAACCATAGAGAGCTACAAACTCCTATCCAGGGTTTGTTTCCCAGGCAGAAGGAAGGATGCAGGTCCCAGAGGTTAACCCAAGGTGTGCATCCCAAAATGGCTTTGTGATCCCAGCCCTGTCCCTGTAAACGTGGCTGACAGCCCCAGAGTCTGTGTTGAGCTCTTGTTCTTCCTTGCAGAGCATCCACCTGTCCTTTTTGCGCACGGTCCCACCTTACTCTCACCAGGCCAACGTCTGGTTCGAGATGATGAGAGTCTTCAACTGGAACCACGTCATTCTGATAGTCAGCGACGACCACGAGGGTCGTGCTGCACAAAAGAAGCTGGAGACCCTCCTGGAGGAGAAAGAGTCCAAGGTCAGTTCCTGAACATTGTCTTGTAGCTTTGTTTAAGCAACAACAACAAAACTAGAAGTCTTGGGCTGTTGTATGTATGTAGATTTCTGTATGTAAAACACCTTTTCTTTCCATTGTAACATGGCTAACATGCTTAAAGCATCAACAGTGTCTGACTAGTACCTGACAGAACTTTGTACTTTATTCATTTCACTTGCTTTGCCATGGTCAAAATCTCCTACATGTAAATCGACTACAAAATGAAGGGAAGGATAACCTGGAGCTCTGCAAATGCCTTGCCCAAGTTTCCCACCCAAGGAGAGGACCAGTTTCTCAGCTTAGGGAAGCACCTGCCCCACTGCAGCCCCCCAGAAATGCCAACCCCACCCGAAAAGCAGCTTCTGAATTGGCTCTTGGGGCTCAGCTTAGTGCTTAGGAGGGGCAGGGCTGTAATGACCCTCTGGTAGAGCTGTCAGCCCCTTCCCATCTCCATCAAAGCACATGCCAAATGCTGCTTTCCTGACACCCCATGCTGTCACAGGGGCGGGTGTAGGGCCTTGCACCTGCTCTCAGGGCCAGAGAGCAGAGAGGGAGGCAGGGGAGGGCCCCAAGGTGTGGGAGGACAAAGCACAGACCTGCAGCGTGGAGGGAAAGGACTGAACAAATGGTCAAGACAAGCTGAGAAGGAAAGCAAAGGAAGCTGTTTGGCTACAATCTGGAAGGCAAGGAGCCACTACCTGTCCTACAGGGTGGAGTCCCAGCATATTCCCTCTCCTGGGGCAGGGTGAGGTCCCTTCAGATGGGAAGAATCTGAGTTCATCCAAGTCTCCAGCAGCATCAGAGCATGCACCCATTTGGGGATGTTCCCTCCTGGGTCACAGGCAGGAATCCCAACCTGCTCTCTCCAGCCCCACCTGCAGCTGCTGGACATTTGGCAGTCTCTCAGCTGTTGAGGAGATGTGGCCATAGACACTGCTTGTGGTTGGAGTTGGTGGCTGAGCTGAGATGGGCCCCTGGGACTGCTCTTCGTCACTTCCCTGGAGGAACAACTGGTGCAGGGGTGCAGGCTGGCACAAGCCACACTGTCCAACAGACTCCTGATTTTGGCAGTGATTTTCAAGAAGTTTCATCCTTGCTGCATCCCAGGCTGTCACAAGGCACTGATGTTCCAGCCACAGAGGGATCCTCCTGCCTCCAAAGGCAGCTTCCCACTGGGTGACAGCAGGACAGTGTTTTTCTCCAAAGCCTCTTCCCAGCACAATGCCCTTCATACAGGGAGAGCCATTGTCAGTCTCTCATCCCTCCTCTTGTATCTTTTGAATTCCACTTTCTGTTTCCCTGTAGTTCCCATGCATCCCATTTTACTGTTCCCTCTCATGTCTCCACTCCTGTTTGCACCATGGGGTGTTCCCAGGCACAGGGTGCATTTCTTCTTCAGCCTGTCCACCCCACGCCTTCGAGAGCCTGAAAGATGGGGAGGGAGGGTCTGTCCTCAGACCTTCCCCATATTTGCACTGCATTTACCTCATGTCTTGGTGCCCTCTGGCAGCCCCTGGGCTGCTGCAGATGCTCGGGCCACTCTCCAGCCTGGGGCACCTGCTGTGTCCCAGCAGGTCACCTTGTCTTCTCTTTGGGGTGTGCCACTGCATCTCCTTTCTTTTTCCTTTGAGAAAAGGTCAGACAGACTGGTCTGACTGGTCTTGCAGGTGGCAGATACCCTGTTGGGGCTTTCCTGTCTTCCTCCACCTCTTCTCTCTGATCTCTCTTCTGACCCCTGATGTGCTGACGCTTTTCATGCCATGAAGTTGTACCATGGGCCCCTGCCCAGCCTCTCCAAGGGCAGCCTGGGCTCTGGGGAGGGAGCAGGCAGGATACCTCATCTCAACCTCTTCAAGGCTTAGATCACAGCCCCTGAGGACATGGAGGACCTGCTCAGGGTCAGAGACTGACCTGCCCATCCAAGCTCTTGGTTTGGGCCACGGCCAGCCCTGTGTGCCAGGCAGGCACCCTGAGCCCAGCTCTCAGTCCGTGCTGGCCAGCCCTGGAGTGTCCCATGTGCTGGACTTGTCCTGGGCCTGTCTGCAGCCACTCTCAGCCTGGAGCTGCTGCTCCACCCAGCACAGCTCTGCTCATCCATGGGCCTGCTGGTGCTCTGCAGGGAGTGCTGGACTCTGTGAAACCAGAGCTTCTCTGGGTCAGAGGTGGCAGGTCCTTGCTCTGTGCCTGCCTTTCTCTGGGACAATGGTATTCATGAAAGTGGCAATTCTGTGAGTGAATGCAGGACCACATAGTGGAAAGGGAACTTCTGATTTTTTGGTCCCTGTGTGAAACATGGAGATCAGAGAAGGGCTGCAGGACCACACAGAAAAATGGGAAAAAGAGGACTACTAGTGTAGTTCTGGAAACAGGGCTAGTGACAGGGACAGGTGATCAGGGGCCAGCCTTGTTGCTCCCAAGACTCTGCTGACCAGCCTGGGCTGAGGTGCCAGCAGATCCCAGGAATTTCTGGTTGGAGGCTGCAGCATGGATGTCCAAATTTTTGGCTACGTTGACAGTGCCTGGGGTGAAGTGACCAGTGTTGCCTGAATGGAGAACATTCCTGCTGTCCTGCTGCATCTCTGGTCTCCTTGTAGCAGTCATTTCTCCAGGGCTCACTGCAGGCCCAGCAGGGGCCACTAAGAAGCCACTGCAGAAATCCTCACTGTGGGAGTCATCAGAAAAGAAGGCAGACCTGGGCTCCAAGCAGATTTTGCCTCTTCAGATACTTTTCCTTGCCAGGAGCCAATTTTTTTGAGCAATGAAAAACCTGTTGGGCTGCATCCAAGGGAAAGAAAGGAAAGATCCTATGGCTGCATGGAAAGCAGACCTGACAAGATGTCCTGCTAAAGGCTGGCCTGGATGCTCAAGAAAAGGCAAGCTAATTAGTTTGGAGAGCAAGATGAAGAGAAATCAGGTCTGAGGAACAACCTGGGAACATGGACCCCTGTGCACCAGGATCAGATTCCTGGCAGGAATCCATTGCCATCAGGCTCTGGAAAAATGGAGATGAGAGTAGAGCTGTGTCCCACACCCCATGTACACAGATCAGGGATGCTCAGCTGGGTCAAGGAGAAGATGTCAGACTATGTCCCACCAAAACCTGCCAAGCCCTCTCCTGAAGGCACCATCGGGTTGCTGTTACTGGCCTGGCTTCAGGGGCTGCTCCCAGCAAGGTCCTGGGCTCTGTACAGCTGCTGCAGAGTCAGGGCTCTGAGCAGGGGCTGGCCCTCAGCACAAGAGGAAAATCCAACAATAGTGCCCTGCCCCAGCTCCTCTGGGGCCAGCAGCACCAGTGGCTGAGGGAGCAGAGCAGGGGAGGAGCAGAATCTGTGCTCCAGTCCCATCTCTGCAGGGTCAGAGCAGGCAAGGAGCAGGATCTGTGCTCCAGTCCAATCTCTTCAGGGAAGGAGCAGGATCTGTGCTCCAGTCCAATGTCTCTGGGGTCAGTGCATGCCCCAAGCCCCGCTGGCCTGCTCCAGTCAGCAGCATGGAGACCACCAGGCAGTAAGGCCCACTAGCCACGCTTAGGGCCAGGTTACTGGCACCCTGGTCTCGGGTAGCTGCACCTCCCAGGGCCACCTGTGTGCTGCAGAGCCATGAAATGCCCTGGGCCCTCCCCAGGGACCAGGTAAAAGCTGCAATGTCATCCCATGTTCACCATTGCTTCATATCACCATGCTTTGAGCCAACACGGGATGTAGAGAACTTTTTCTCTTTTGGATGTCAACAGAGCTCAAAAAGCTGCTCCCTCCTCTCAGGGGGTGAGAGGTTCAGCTGAGACACCTCACTTTGTGTGGACTCTCTAAGGGTGGACAGTACTGTAATGCTGATAGTGATGCTAGTAATGCTAGTACTCTTGCTGTAACAGTTTGCCTTTATCCAGCACTTCTAGTACACAACATTTTGTCCTTTACTTCCACAGTAATTCCATGGAAACCCCACCACTTAGGCCCTTAGATTGTTTCTGAGCTTAAGATAAAATTCCTTGCTGAAGAATTCCCCAGTCCCTCAAGGGAAAATGCAACTGCATCGCACCAGCTGTGACTCTCAGGCTTTGCTCTCAGATTGCTCCGTGACGCTCCCGTGAGAGCTGAGGCACAATCTCTCCTGATAGTGGTTTTTGCGAGCTCCAGCGTTATAGAGACCCTTTAGCAAACAGTGGAGGAGGAGGTGGATGTTGGATTGCTTTACTACACGTCATTTTCAACTGTTTATAATATTCTTCTGTGTCTACATATTTTCTCTGTGCACATTATTCATCAGAGTAAAAAAAGGAACTATGAAAACCTCGACCAACTTTCCTATGACAACAAGCGAGGACCCAAGGTATATATGCATGGAAATGCACGCCGCCCACCAACCTAACTAGCAAATGAAAAATAGCCACAGCCAACAGAAAAATAAAAAAGAAAAAAAAAAAAAAAAAAAGAGAGAGAAAGAGAAAAAAAGAAAAGAAAAGAAAGAAAAAAAAAAAAATCCATGACCATGTTTCTTGGTAGCACGTTTTTATGTTGAGATAGTTTGGTTTGGACTTGAGAATGGAAACTTAGCCAGCTGACCCTGGAAGCATTTCTTTTTGAAACATGCATGTGAACCAGTAATTAACTTGCAAGTTCTTTTTTTTTTTGAAAAGTTGAACCAACCCCCTTTCCTCCCCAAAGGAAGCGGTTCCTTGGTGTAAGTTGCTCACTTTGACTCCCAAAGGTTAACCCTGTGCAATATGTTTTTTTCATTTCCCATGTTTTTGAAAAACAACTCTCGTTTGAGTTTTCAATTGCATTTCAAAGCCTTTTTCTCTTTCCTGTACAATGCACGCCTCTTTTTGGGTCTTGATTGACTTCAGTTTGCATGCACAGTGCAAAAAAAAAAAAAAAAAAAAAAGAAAAAAATTTAAAAATAAAACCAAAAAGCCAAAACCTTAAAAGAGAAAGGAAGGAAGGAAAGAAAGAAAGAAAAGAAAGAAAGAAAAGAAAAAGAAAAAAATCAAACTATAACCAATCTTATTTAGCAGACTTTTGTGCAGTTTAATGAATTCTCTTGACCCTTTTCTAGATAGCATGGCTCTCACCACCAGTCCTGGGGCTCACTCACTAACCAGCTTTGCTCACACTAATCACAGGCTGAGAAAGTGCTTCAGTTTGACCCTGGAACCAAAAATGTGACATCGCTGCTGCTGGAGGCGAAGGAGCTGGAGGCCAGAGTCATCATCCTCTCTGCCAGGTGAGCAGGCCGTGCTGCCCCTTCCCCTCCCTGCTCTGATCGCCTCTCTCCCAGCACTGCCCAGCGCTGGAGTCACTGGATTTGGTGTCTCACAACCTTCCAAGGAGCCTGAGAGACCCCCAGGCGCAGCCCCTGTCCCAGGTGGGGGTGCTGAGGGTGCTGTTGGTGCTGCTGGCCAGGGAGTGACCATCCCTGGCTGTGCTGCAGAAGCAGCCAGAGTCGCTGTGCTGTGTCCTGCTGCAGCCAGGCAGGAGGGGAGCCTGATGGCCCCTGCAGCCCCGTGCGCAGGTGCTCAGCAGCGCTGGGAGCTGCGGCCTCAGGCGAAGCTGAGAGCAGGGTTCCCATGGCTGCAGTAATACTGAACAAGTCTGGGCCATAGTGACGTGTCTGAACAAGTCCAGGCCGTGCTCTGTATCATATGCACCAGCCAAACTATATTTAGCTGGTTTTGTCCATATTTTGCTGCCTAGTTATTTTTCTGCGTATTTTGCTGTTTCTTCACACACACAGTTGTTTTTCTGTATATTTCTTAGTTCAGACCAATGTTTATAACAGGTACATGGAATAAGCCATTTTTAAGTGTTTTTCTGCAACTTGTTAAAACCCTTCAAAGCCACTGAAACATAAATTGTGCTAAATAAAAAAAAAAAAATTAAAAAACAAAATACCAAAATTAAAAAACCCAAAATAAAAGTAAGCAGTAAAGTTCTAAACAGCCACCAATCATTATGCCTAAAAAGCTCTTACAAAGCACGTAAACAGCATAAAAGCGCCAATCAAAAAATGCGTAATCGAGTAAACAGTAGTCTTAAAATATATAATTAAAACTAAAAAGTAAAGAGTAAATCAGCTTCTACATAATCATGTTAATTTACTGTCCCAAAGTCCCATTTCTCCTGCACATGGCATCCAGGATTTAGCCATTCCCAGGAGAACCAGCAGCCAGAGTCGCCTGGGGTGGTGTCCCCCCAGGTGTCACACTCTGGGGTCTGACAGTGGCAGCTGGAGCCACAGGGCCGTTCCCTTCCTGTCGTTGCAGCGAGGATGACGCGGCCACGGTGTACAGATCAGCGGCCATGCTCAACATGACGGGCTCGGGCTACGTGTGGCTGGTGGGCGAGCGGGAGATCTCGGGCAATGCCCTGCGCTACGCCCCGGACGGTAGGCACCGGCGCCGGGCCGCTGCAGCCGGGCCGAGGGAGCTGGGATGAGCGGCCCCTGCCCTCCCCGGGACCCCCCGGGCTGGGGGACACTGGGTGCCGTGGTGGTCCCGAATGGAGGGACACACTCTGCTCTCCGCTCCCTTTGCCCACGAGGGGACTCAGCCTTGAGTCCCGAATCCGTGAGGCCCAAATCCGTGAGGCCCAAATCCATGAGGCCCAAATCTGTGAGGCCCAAATTTGTGAGGCCCAAATCCGTGAGGCCCAAATCCGTGAGGCCCAAATCCATGAGGCCCAAATCCATGAGGCCCAAATCCGTGAGGCCCAAATCCGTGAGGCCCAAATCTGTGAGGCCCAAATCCATAAGGCCCAAATCCATAAGGCCCAAATCCATGAGGCCCAAATCCGTGAGGCCCAAATCCATGAGGCCCAAATCCGTGTCACCGCGGCTTTGCGAGCTGCCTGTCACCCGGGGGAGGCTTGGGCAGGGCTGTGGCAGCAGAGCTCAGGGTGTCAGTGGTGCCCGGAGCCCGGTCACACTGGGTGCCATCCCAGCTGCACTGGGTGAAATCCCACCCACACTGGGTGCCATCCCACCCACACTGGGTGCCATCCCACCCACACGGGGTGCCATCCCACCCACACGGGGTGCCACCCCAGCCGCACTGGGTGCCATCCCACCCACACTGGGTGCCATCCCACCCGCACTGGGTGCCATCCCAGCTGCACTGGGTGCCATCCCACCCGCACTGGGTGCCATCCCACCCACACTGGGTGCCATCCCAGCTGCACTGGGTGCCATCCCAGCTGCACTGGGTGCCATCCCACCTACACTGGCTGCCATCCCACCCACACTGGGTGCCCATCCCAGCCACACTGGGTGCCAATCCCACCCACACTGGGTGCCATCCCACCCACACTGGGTGCCATCCCAGCCACACTGGGTGCCATCCCAGCTGCACTGGGTGCCATCCCACCCACACTGGGTGCCATCCCAGCTGCACTGGGTGCCATCCCAGCCACACTGGGTGCCATCCCAGCTGCACTGGGTGCCATCCCAGCCACACTGGCTGCCATCCCACCCACACTGGGTGCCCATCCCGGCCACACTGGGTGCCATCCCAGCCACACTGGGTGCCATCCCACCCACACTGGGTGCCATCCCAGCCACACTGGGTGCCATCCCAGCTGCACTGGGTGCC
>JAOTQP010000770.1:789198-813864 GCA_026413545.1 Cichladusa arquata | reverse complement strand
CACGGGGTGCCATCCCAGCCACACTGGGTGCCATCCCATCCACACTGGGTGCCATCCCACCCACACTGGGTGCCATCCCAGCCGCACTGGGTGCCATCCCAGCCGCACTGGGTGCCATCCCATCCACACTGGGTGCCATCCCACCCGCACTGGGTGCCATCCCATCCACACTGGGTGCCATCCCACCCACACTGGGTGCCCATCCCACCCACACTGGGTGCCATCCCAGCCACACTGGGTGCCATCCCAGCCACACTGGGTGCCCATCCCACCCACACTGGGTGCCATCCCACCCGCACTGGGTGCCAGCCCAGCCGCACTGGGTGCCATCCCACCCACACTGGGTGCCAGCCTGGCCACACTGGGTGCCCATCCCGGCCACACTGGGTGCCATCCCAGCCACACTGGGTGCCAGCCCAGCCACACTGGGTGCCAGCCCAGCCGCACTGGGTGCCATCCCAGCTGCACTGGGTGCCAGCCTGGCCACACTGGGTGCCAGCCCAGCCGCACTGGGTGCCCATCCCACCCACACTGGGTGCCATTCCAGCCGCACTGGTGCCATCCCAGCCGCACTGGGTGCCAGCCCGGCCGCACTGGGTGCCCATCCCACCCACACTGGGTGCCATCCCACCCACACTGGGTGCCATCCCACCCACACTGGGTGCCATCCCAGCCGCACTGGGTGCCATCCCACCCACACTGGGTGCCCATCCCACCCACACTGGGTGCCAGCCCGGCCGCACTGGGTGCCCATCCCACCCACACTGGGTGCCATCCCACCCACACTGGGTGCCAGCCCGGCCACACTGCCCCTGCCTACTCCTGCCTGAAGCTCAGGCAACTTCCCACTGCACCCAAGGGATCCTCAGCCTGTAGCCTTGTGTAGCCTTGTGCTCGCTGTCCCAAGAGCTGGGGGTGGGAGTAACACTGGAGTGACCCCAGGAATGCTGACCCGGCTCCTCTGCCCATGGCAGGAGTGATTGGTTTGCAGCTCATCAATGGCAAGAACGAGTCAGCCCACATCAGTGATGCTGTGGCTGTGGTGGCCCAGGCTGTGCACGACTTGTTTGAGAAGGAGAATATCACAGACCCACCGCGGGGCTGCGTGGGCAACACCAACATCTGGAAGACAGGACCCCTTTTTAAGAGGTATTGGGGAAAGGGTCCTGCTGGAGGGAGCAGAGGACCTGGTGGGGGAGAGCTGGAAAAGGTGGGAGCATGTGGAAAAGGTGCAGAAGGACATGATGGCTTTGTTCAGGCTATCTGTTATTAAAGCTTTGGAGCACGTGGCACAGGGCTGCCTGGACTCTCCTGCATGATTTGGGTGTGAGGGCTACATCTCTCCTAGAAAACTCTTCCAGACAGGCTCAGGCAATGGCACCTAGTTTTTCCAAGCTGTTCAGGCATCATTCTGGTGCCTAGCACCAATTTAGTCCATGTCAACCCATGCTACCCTGGGCAATGCTTAGACAGCTGGGATGTGTGGGCAGGTAAGGACTCTTAAGAGGAAAAGATTGGGGACCATGGTCTCCTCCAGTCTGGAGCTTAATTCTATGGGTGGGAGTGGGAGTGGGAGAGAGGGGGGCTTTTGCCAAATCAAGGTACAGGGATATTTCTGCTCTATTTTATCTCGGTGCTGCGGACATGTTTCCTGCTGAATATTCCAAGGGCTGTGGCATGGGTCCAGCGCTGCAAGCAGGGCTTGGTGGCAAGAGATGCCATGCATGGGACAGGTTGCCCTGGGCTGTAGCAAACCCTGGTGCTGTGGATTTGGAGGCTGGGGTGTCACAGATGGGAGCATGTGCCTGTGGGGTCCTGCTGCCAGAGCAGGGGGATTGGCAGGTCCTGCATGTGCTTCCAGACCCCAAACCCTGAACACTGCAGGTGCTGGGGCCACAGGGGCTGGGCCTTGGTGGAGCAGCCACTTCCTGCAGACCCGAGTTCTGTTGAGCATGAGACCTGCAAAGCCTGGAGATTGTTTTAGAGGCATGTGTGGCATCCACTGCAGTGACAGTCTTTGGCATGAGTGAGTCAAAGCTGTTCTTCACAAGTGGCTCAGGCAATTCTTGCTCATCTCCACTATCACCTTTCAGGGTCTGGGAGTTGGTTCTCTCCTTGGTCATATTTGTGTGTGCCTGGGTCACTAGCCAGGCTGTGATGGGCATGTGCTAGGCTGTGATGGGCATGTGCCAGGCACAGCACCAAAGCTGTAGCATAGGCACACCTCCAGGGAACCCCGAGAGGAAAGTGTCCTTGGGTGCTGTATGACAGATCATTCTAGAAGGGAGTGGGACTGATCTGGTGGAGAACAAGGGGCAATGACAGAAGATATGGTAGAGAACATTTGGGAAACTGATTCCATCAACCAGGAGGGGGTGACCACAGGTCTATTAACAGAACATAGGTAGCCTTGGCTGGACTTCTACAGGGTAGTGACCTTATGGCTAATAACTGAGAGGAAGCATTTGCCTTTCTGATGCCTTGTGAGGCGTCTCAATAGCACAGCAGGTGTTCTAGTTGTCCCAGCTGTGTTTCTCTCCATAGGGTGTTGATGTCCTCCAAGTACTCAGAGGGTGTCACCGGCCGGGTAGAGTTCAACGAGGACGGGGACAGGAAGTTTGCCAACTACAGCATCATGAACCTGCAGAATCGGAAACTGGTCCAGGTTGGGATTTACAATGGCAGCAATGTACGTGCAGGCCTGGCCTGGGGTGGGAGGGGTTGGGCACTGGGGTGTCCACCTTGGCCTCATGTCCATCTGCTTCCATGGCAGGTCCTGACCAATGACAGGAAGATCATCTGGCCAGGGGGGGAAACTGAGAAACCTCAAGGCTATCAGATGTCAACCAAGTTGAAGGTAAGAGCAAATGGCTTTAGGGGCAGTGCTTCTCAGCTCTCTGCGTGCCAGGCAATGACTTCATCTGCCTTCCACCTCCACAGCTGCTCTGCAGCTGGCAGCAGCATTTGCAAAGCCAGGAAAGGATATGGGAGAGAAATAGAGAAGGTAGTGGAGGGTGTTCAGAGCACAACTTTCAGCTGGAGTCAATCTAGATAGGATGGCAGGCATCCTTGGGTTTGGAAAGAGACAGGTGGGAAGTGGATATGAAAGTAAACAGCACAGAAAGGGTGGAGGGACAAGATGTTCTCATGGGAGCCAGAGGACACCTGTCATAGATTTGCAAGAAATACAAGGATGGGCTCCTTTGGCCAAGGTATGGTTCAGCTCTGATAGTGCAGAGATCAGATGGAAACATTCAAAAGGAGATTAAACCCTCTGGTAGAGGGTGAGTGGATTGGTGGCTGCAAGGCTGAGCTCAGGAAATCCCTGAGGAGCTGATGGCCAAAAGATGGAGGTAACACTGGCAGAAGGTCCCTCCAGTCTTGCTTTGCTTCTCATGATCTTCCTTCAAGTGTCACTCCGCAGCCCCTTTAGTGACTGTATTCCCCTTTAGTGACTCCATCCCACTTTAGTGACTGGATCCTGGCCAGGCAGATCTTACCAGTATGGCCATTCATTTGTCCTGCTGTTCATTTGTCCAGCAAGGGAAATCCCATTCCCACTGGCAGTGAGCCCTTGTCCCCACAGAGGTGCTATGGGTACGCTGCAATTGCTGCTTCACTGAAAGGTCCAGGGCAGGACTGAAACACCTACATTAACTTGGGGCAGTGTGACAGTGTCCAGAGCCCTTTCCAGGCACTAGTTCTGGCTGTGTGGTGTCTCCCATCAGTCTCCTGTTAGGGAAAGAGATTTTGAGGCTCAGGTGAAAGTGCCACATGGAGGACACTCCTCACCTTAGGTGCAGAGAAAGCAAATGTTCCTAGTGTTCTTCTTGGCAGTGCTGTGTTAACAGCTGGATTTCATGATCTTAAAGGTCTTTTCCAGCTTAAAGGATTCTCTGATTCTCTGATTCCCAAATCCTGTGATGCCAAAGTCAGGTCCTGCTGCTGGGCTGAGATGGCAGCTGGGGAGGGCACACGGCTCCTGTGGGGAGGGCAGCCCAGCTCCTGCCACAGGAATGTAGCTCTGGAGGGAAACACATACCAGAGGATATTTGTGCTTCCCCTCACAGATTGTGACAATCCACCAAGAGCCCTTTGTGTATGTGAAGCCCACTCAGGCAGATGGGACCTGCAGGGAGGAATTCACCATCAATGGAGATCCTGTTAAAAAGGTCTTCTGCACTGGACCCAATGAGACCATCCCAGGTAACTCAGTCTGGTGGGGACTCCCACTCCAAGGGGTCCCAGAGAGGGTGCTGAGTCACACAGGAGGCCCAGAGGATGAGGCACAGAGCTGGCCCCCAGACACACCCCCCATCAGCTCAGCCTCACAGCAGTGCTGTGCAGCAGTTGAGCCCTGGGATCCAGGGGTTTGAGCCCATATGGAGAGTTAGGCAAGCCAAACAAATTCTTTCCCACTGTCTCTCTCCTAGATGGGCACCAGGGCTGCTTTGAGGGATTGCTTCCCGAGTTTCTGTCTCCTGGCATGTTCCAATTTTCTGCCTTGATCTCAAGCAGCAGCAAGGACCCCGAGGCATGTTAGCACATGCTGCACTGACACAGCACCAGTTCCAAATTGTCACAGAAACCAGGATCAGGATCAGGATCAGGAGTGAGCACCTGGTGTGGGGTGGGAGCTGCTCAGCAATGCCAGGCTTGCCCAGATCCACCTGAAGGGCATCCCCTTGGCTCATCACACCTTCCTGTGCACAACATCCCCCAGAGTGGTGTCCTGGGCTGTGTTCAGCCTGCTGGGCTCATGTCAGGACTCCTCTAGCACATGCACAGAGCCCTGCAGCGGGTGGGTAGCATCCCCTCTCAGCCCACCTCACTGGGACATGGCAAAGGAACAGGACCCCTTTGTCCCCAGCCTGCCAACACCCACAGGTGATGGAGGCAGTGAGAGAGGGTGGTCAGGCAGATGGCCCTGAATGATGAAGTGGTTACATCCCACGTGGAGCCAGAGCCATGGGGTGGCTGCTCTCCCTGGGGACAGGCACGGACCCTGTGGGGGGTCCCTGGCCAAGGGTGGCCCCTCATGCCCGTTCTGTGCCTCCCCCAGGCCGCCCCACCGTGGCACTGTGCTGCTACGGCTTCTGCATCGACCTGCTCATCCGCCTGGCAGGGGTGATGAACTTCACCTATGAGGTTCACCTGGTGGCTGATGGTAAATTTGGTACCCAAGAGCGGGTGAGTTTGGGCAGCCTGTGATCTTTCTTTGCCTGTACTGTGTGTTGAAATACCCCCAGGCCCTTCTCCTGAGCAGGGTGGGGTGGAAGGGCAATGCAGGATTCCTGAAAAGTGTAGGGTCCTGGCTGGTGGGGGATGTGTGTCAGGGCAGGGGTCTGACCTGGCTTTGGTTCCTGGCAGGTGAACAACAGCAACAAGAAGGAGTGGAACGGGATGATGGGGGAGCTGCTGAGCGGCCAGGCAGACATGATTGTGGCTCCCCTCACCATCAACAACGAGCGGGCTCAGTACATCGAGTTCTCCAAGCCCTTCAAGTACCAGGGCCTCACCATCCTCGTGAAGAAGGTACAGTCTGGATGGGATGTTTTGTAGAACACAGGCAGTGCCCATTCCCCAGATTGCATCAGTGCAGCCCCTGCGAATTCCAGGCTCCAGGCTGCTGGTTTCAATGCAGAATCTTGTCTGACCCTTCCTGAGTAGCAGCAGGAGCTTGGGGCAGGGCAGGGCCCCTCTGGGTCCCTCCAGGCGGGCAGGGTGCAGGCGTGGGGGGTGCCAGCACTGTTCCCCTCTCTCCTTTGTGCAGGAAATCCCCCGCAGCACCCTGGATTCGTTCATGCAGCCCTTCCAGAGCACGCTCTGGCTGCTGGTGGGGCTGTCTGTGCACGTGGTGGCAGTGATGTTGTACCTCTTAGACCGATTCAGGTGAGTGCACTTTGGGCCACCCAAGATCTGCAGGGGACAGGGAGGTGCTCCTGGGAACTGTCCCCTGGGTCCCTTGCTTGGGCACAGTCTTGCAGCCCTTTGGGAGCTCCCACAGGGACTTAACCCACCTGCTCTGCCCCACCAGCCCTGGGCTGAGGCTCCTGGCCCCTCTGGCTGCCTAACCTAAGGGATATGGATATGTGGGGCACCCGGCACGTGGAGATGTGGAAACACACCTGTCAGACCAGGTGCTGTACAGATACCTGACCAAGGGGACTGTCAGCTTCTAAGCTCTGAGAGAATTTCCTCTCAACCTTCCTTGGGCCTCTGGCAGTTCCTGTGAGGGCAGGAGAACCTGTTCCTGCCTCAGCCCTCTGCCCAGAGGCTTTGATGGCTAATCTGCAGGGAGCCCTCTATGCTGCAGTGGGAGAGGCTTGAGCTGGCCAGGGTCAGATGATCTTTCTGGTCTGGAGAGAGTGTGATTTGATCAGTACCAGTGTGAGCCAGACAGGGTTGCAGGTCAGCAGAGAGCCAGGCAGTGGGACAGAACAGGGAAGAGCTTCTTTGGCACAGTTTGTAGGAATGAGTGACACAGGACTGCACTAGGACACGTAGGGCACAGTGGGGAGCCCTGGGAATCAGGGTGAGGGGAATGAGAAGGGAGCCCTGGGAATCAGGGTGAGGGGAATGAGAAGGGAGCCCTGGGAGTCAGGGTGAGGGGAATGAGAAGGGTTCTTCTCTTGTCTTCCAGCCCATTTGGCCGGTTCAAAGTAAACAGTGAGGAGGAGGAGGAAGATGCTCTGACTCTCTCCTCAGCCATGTGGTTCTCCTGGGGAGTCTTGCTGAACTCTGGCATTGGAGAAGGTGAGTCCCAGCTCACAGCAGGACTGCTCTGCCCTGCAGCCCAGGCCCTGAGCTGGGCAGGCTGGGGGAAGCCCCTGCCCTCTTCCATAGCCTGCCACTCTCACATGGTCCCTGTGGGACCTCATTCCCTGAGCCCTCCCTGGAGCAGGCTGATAGGAGATTTGGTGATGCTGAGTGTTGCACATTTGTGGCAGTTGTCAGGGCTGTCCTGCCACCCCCAGCACCAGGGCAGGGAAACTTGGGCTGGATCCCCTGCCCAGGGCTACCCACCCTCTCAGGGTGGCACACAGTGTGCCCTGGAAGGAGCTGGAGGGATTTTTGGTTCAGGCAGTGCAGAAGCTCCTTGCACAGCTGCTGGCAGAGCAGATAGATGCTGCACATCTGCAGCTGCCATTGGGCTCGTGTGGATTGACACAGCTTTGGCAACCAAGTCAAGCCCTCGTGGTGCCACTGTGATCTCTCCTCTCTCCCTGCAGGTGCTCCCCGGAGTTTCTCTGCCCGTATCCTTGGCATGGTGTGGGCTGGCTTTGCTATGATCATTGTGGCTTCATACACTGCCAACCTGGCAGCCTTCCTGGTGTTAGACCGACCTGAGGAGAGGATCACAGGCATTAATGACCCCCGGGTAATGACCCCTCGCTGGCTTTCCCCTTCCCTGGGGCATATGGCATGGCTTGTGGTTCCCAGAGCCCTGATTCACCACGGCTGTGATCTGGGCTGGGGGGGCCAGACCCAGGGAGCTCTGTCTGGGCAGGTGCTGATGAGTCTGAGCCCCTACCCTGGGTGGGAATGGACAGATGTGGGCAGGGATCAGCAGGAAAAAAGCCTGTCCAGAAATAGCCTGTCTGCAGTCAAAGTGCCTGCCAGTTCCTGGAGAGCCTCCTCTCATCAACGAGGAAACAGTTCATTATGGATGAGTTATAACTAATGAAATCGTCCCTGCGGTGCAGTCAATACTCTCCACATGCCTCAAATCCATTTCCTGCTCTGGCAAGGACACAGCCACAGCTCATCAGCCCAGGCACGCAGGAATGTGCCCTGCAGCAGCACTGACCCACAGGATCCCACACCCTGCTGTGTGTCCTGCCCATGGCACTGCCAGCCCCGCGGCATCCCCAGGCCTCCTGCACCCTCAGTGCCACCATGTCCCTGCCCCATGGCATCCCCTGCTGAGGGGGGATGCATCCAGCACCAGGGCCCCAGAGCATTCACTGTCCCGTGGCATCCTCTGAGGAGATCAAGGTATTCTCTAGGGAACAGATCCCTGAAGGAGATGGGAAATGGGAGAGGAAATGGCTTTGGGGTGAGAAAGTTTTGCTGGTGAAGGACAGAAAAAATAGGAGCCCCACCCTTGCCTTTCAGCTGCGCAACCCCTCGGATAAGTTCATCTACGCCACGGTGAAGCAGAGCTCTGTGGACATCTACTTCCGCCGGCAGGTGGAGCTGAGCACCATGTACAGGCACATGGAGAAGCACAACTACGAGAGCGCTGCCGAAGCCATCCAGGCAGTGAGGGACAAGTGAGTGGGGCCAGCACTGGCCACGCTGGGAAGGGCTTCAGGGAGCTGCAGTGGGGGGAGCAAGCAGGGCAAAGCTGGAGAGAGCTGCGGTCAAAGCATGGTTTGATGGGACCTTCCTGCTGGGGCTGGGTGGGATCTGTCCAGTCCTGGTGCATCCCAGGTCTCTGGGTGGGGAGCACCACGTCTGTGTGGGGGATGGCCCAGTGAGAGCCCTTCCCTTTCTGGCCTCTCCTTTCACCGAAGCTGGGTGGCTTCAGTGTTTAAATCAGGGCTGGGAGCACCCTCGCTGCTCCCACAGAGGCTGCAGACAAGCTGAGCTGCCCAGCCTGACCCCCTCATCCTCCCTCTGTGTCCAGCAAGCTCCACGCCTTCATCTGGGACTCGGCAGTGCTGGAGTTCGAGGCCTCCCAGAAGTGTGACCTGGTGACCACGGGGGAGCTCTTCTTCCGCTCTGGCTTCGGGATCGGGATGCGCAAGGACAGCCCCTGGAAGCAGAACGTCTCCCTCGCCATCCTCAAGTCCGTACACGGCTCTTGGCGTGGGGCTTGCCCCACATGCTGCATGTGTTGGCACGCAAGTAGCCTCGTGCCAGGCACTGCCAGCCACCCTCCAGACCCTGCAGGGACAGGGGTGCTGGGGGCTGCCCTTCCATCCTGACAAAGGGGACATTGAGTGACTGGGGTGGGCACCCACAGCCTCAGCTCTGGCTCGCAGGGCTGGAGAAGCAGCAGGGGACTGGAGGGAGGGCAGAGCAGGGCAGGGAGCAGAGTCATAGTCAGCCAGGGGTGTAGGCAAAGCTGGCAGAGAGCAGCCATCCATCACAGGTTTCCGTGAGCAGGGTGTGGGTGCTGCCATCTCCCCATTCCTCCCTCAGGGCTCCACCTGTCCAACAGCATTGCACTGCCCTGGCTTGGTCATCCAGGGCTTTTTTCTTTCAACTCTGGCTACTCCTGTTACACAGGGATATGTCAGGACCCTCTCTGAGTGTGAGGCTTTTACACCTGCAGTGTGGGGTGTCACAAGTCAGGCTGATATAGTGTGTGAAAAGGGATTTCCTTGTATTACTTTGGAAATGCCACACTCGTTGCAGGCAGAGAAATGTTGCAATGGAGAACAGGCAGATGGGAAGCAGCAAGTGAAGGGAGGGAGCCCTGGGAGATTGATTTTAGGAGAGACACCACCAGGATCCTGCCCAAGATGCGGAGGTGAAAGGCCTGAGAGAGAATGGGCAGGATGTGGAAGATGGGCAAGACCCAGGGTAGGGAGCCATGGACCCCATCTGTGGGAGAGTCTTAACATGGTGATGGGTGGCAGAAGAGCAGGTGGGATTGGGACAGCCATGTAAGAAGTCTGACAAGGCCATAGGAGTACTCAGTGTCCTCCTGGGAGAGGATGAGGAAGCCCAGGGCTACAGATGGCCCAGGAAGGTGGTGGGGGTGTATCAGGAACAAGAGGGAGGAAAGTGCAGTGAGCCTGTGGTGGGATGTGTGCTCTGTGCCCACTCCATCAACCTGCTCAGGCAGAAATGGGTGCTGTGACAGCAGCTTGTGTCCTCCCAAGCTGTGACACCAAGCTGCTGGTGTGTCCCAGCCCTCACTGTGCACCACAGGGAGCTGCTAGGCAGCAGTGCCCTGACCTAGAGGGTGCTGGGGGTCACCAGAAAGGACTGGGGTCCATCATGGCCTGAGCTCCAAGTGGCCCTGGCAGGTGGAGGAACTGTGCAGGAGGGAACTGAGAGATGGAATTCATGTCCACTCCCTGCAGCCTTCTCAAAGAGCTCTCAGAGCACTGCCAGCTCCATCCTGCCTTGGGAACACACCTTCCCCTGGCTTACATGTGACAGCTGTTGCCCAAAAACCACCGCAGGGGCAGTGGTAGGGGGAGCTGTGGGTGCCTGCTTGCAGCACTACACTGTACTTGGCTCTGTGTGTGTGACCACGCAGTGCTGGCAGCCCCTGCAGACAGCCCACACTCACTCTGTGCAAAGGCCACATGTGCACAGGTGTGCACACACAGCCAGCACATCCTTGGCTCCTGTGCTAGCAGGCTGCAGGCAGTGCAGAGTCCTAGGATGGAGGCACAGAGTGTGTGCCCCAGCTGCCTGTGGCTGGTCCCCAGTGACTACCCTGTCCTGTCTCCTTGTGCTTCCAGGTCCCACGAGAACGGCTTCATGGAGGATTTGGACAAGACTTGGGTGAGGTATCAAGAGTGTGATTCCCGTAGCAATGCCCCAGCAACACTCACCTTTGAAAATATGGCAGGTTTGTTCTGCAAACCTCTTTTTCCCCCTTCACTGGGTAGCCTGCTTTTGCTCAAGACATTCTCCTCTCTGGGGCTCTCCTCTCAGGCCAAATCTCTGCTGCTTCTGGATTTGTGCTTTCCTAGTGCTGGGAAGCTGCTGAGACGGGCTCCATTCCCACCTTGTTCAGAACAGTTCCACAAAGCTTCCCCCACTTTCTCTGGGTGCCCTTGCTGGTAGGGCTGCTGTGATGTGAGCATGGCTCCCCTCCCTCTGCCCTGGCCAAATTGTGGCTGTCACAGTGCAGTCAGAGCTGTCACCAATGCAGAGAGGAGAACAGCACCTTGGGGGAGGCGAGTGAGACCCCTGCTGCAGGAGGAGGAGCCCTGGGCAGGGCCAGGACAAGGATAATTGAACAGAGGGGTTTTCATCTTGCAAATACCGTGAGAACCCCAAGATAGGCTCCCTTTGCACTGAGGTGCTGCTGCTGGTCCTACAGCCAGACAGTGCAGTGATGAGGGATGAGGGGTGTCAGATGGGACCACATCCTCACCAGCACTGCTCCCCGGGTTACAGGCAATGGAGAAAGGGGTATTTTGCTCCATCTCCTCAGACACCACTCCGGAAATGTCAGCCTGGAGGGCTGCAGGCATCCAAGGACAGCACAGAGCTGTGTGCATGGCTGTGCTTCCTGATGAGCCAAACTGGGGCACCAGGGCTGGGTTCTGGTGCAAACAGCCCCACAGTCCTGGGGGTGGGGTCTGCCCTGGGGCTTGCTGTGCCTGTCCCCAGCATTGCTGCAACTCAGTGCCCTGTGCCCCCCAGATTGGCACTGACATCCCTCAGGTGCCCAGGCTGTGTTCCCCTTCTGGCCCTCCAGGACTGCGGGGAGAAGGTGGGAGGACCCCGGGTTGGCAGATGCTCCCGTCACTGAGCATGATGCAGAAGAAATGAGGGGTCATGTTGCAATTTCCACTGCCCCCTGTAACTTTCCTGCTTATTTCAGGTGTGTTTATGCTGGTGGCTGGAGGTATTGTTGCCGGGATATTTTTAATATTCATAGAGATAGCTTACAAAAGACATAAGGACGCACGGAGGAAGCAGATGCAGCTGGCGTTTGCAGCCGTTAATGTGTGGAGGAAAAACCTGCAGGTAGGACAAACCGTTTTTAGAGCAAATCTCCACCAGGTGCGTTTTCCATTCCTTCACCAAATCAGTGAATGCAGAGCTGTGGATTAGCATGGGGCCCTCTGTCCCCCACCCCACCCTCAGTAGCTCCAGCTGGGCATTACTGGGTACCTGTTAAGCTGTAGGGTACTGTCCCTGCCTTTTCCCCGGGAGCTGCCCCTCCCCGATGCTGTCTCTCCCAGCAAAGCTCCAACAGGGCAGAGGCCTGGTCCAAACACCCCCAGTGGAGCTTGGGATGGGGACTTTGTTCTGCTGGGGACCGTGTGCCAGGGCCACACCTTGCCCTGGCTGAGCAGGCAGTGTCAGCATGGCTCCTTCACAGGTTCTGCCCTGCTGCCCGGCTCCGGCCGCGCTCACCAGCAGGTGGGAGGGTCAGCCCACTGCCACTGACCATCCCTGCCCGGTGCTCAGGTGGAGGAATGCTCCAGGGATAGTTTCCATCACCTCCCCTTCCCTGCCTGCTCCGCAGCAGCCTGGTAGCCCTTGCCATACCCAGGACTGACTCCAAAAAGAGGTGGTGCGTGCTCTTGTCCTTTGGAGACAAGGACATTTCCCCACACAGGAGCCAGCAGTGCTGGTCCCTGGCAGGCTCCCTTGGTCTCCTTTCATGGGGCTGTTTCTCTCCCAGGCTCCTTCCTCTCCTGGAACATCTCTCTGCTGCTCAGGCAGGGAAGCCCAGGAGAGTCAGAGGTGCCTGGCAGTGACACTGAGCGATGGGCACATCCATGGGCCACCAGCCTCACACTTCCCTTCCCCTGCTGCTTTTGGGGCTGAGCCCCACTGTGCCCCTGACCCCAGTGTAGGGCAGCTGGAGGCTCTGAGTTATCCGGGCTGGTTTTTCCCTTGGGGAAGCACAGCGGCGTTCCAAGAGCAAGAGTTCCTTTAGGAGACTAAAGGACACTGCTGCTGGGAGCAGAGCCAGCAAGCAAAGAGAGAGGAGGAGGCTGGGACCCCGCGAGGAGCCCGCCAGGCCCGGGGAGCAGCGCTGGCTGGGGCTGTGGGGGGGCTGCCCGGGTGGAAGCGGCTGCCCGAGAGCAGCGAGGGGAGCACGAGGCCGGGCTGCTGCATCCTGAGAGCTCGCTGGGTTCAGTTCACCGGAAAGAGTCTCGGAAAAGCCATTTCTCAATTTTTTTTCTCCTTTTTTTCCTTTTTTTTCCTTTGCTTCCAAAAAGCAGCAGCACCGAGGGGGTTAAGGCTGCTGGGACAGAGCACACTAGTCGCACTGCCATTTTTCACTTGCCAACCTTCTAGAAAATACTGCACTGGGTCCTTGGGCAGAGTCTGTGGGACTGTGAGCAAAGCATGCTGCCCTGTGGGGGTAAACAGCCTCATGGTAAAGAGCCGTTTGACATTGTAAGACTTTTCCACAGGAGGAAACGTCAGAGCACTAGTATCTGGTACATTGCTAGAAGGTAGGCAAGTGGAAAGATTTATTTGTTAAAACAAACAAACAAAAATAATGGTTTTTGGGATCACAGTTTTGCCATGGCTATTTCCTGAGATGCCATGGAAGAAAAAGACATTTCATTCCATTCATCTTGCTTTCCTTTCCGTTTGTGCATGTCCGCAAAAGAGAGAACTGAGAAGGAGGAGCAAATGTATCCCCGAGCATGCTCTACGCACCAGCGGGATACATTTTGGTTACCCCCGTGCGGTAGCAGAGCCAGACCTGGTCTCTCCGTCCCCCGTCGGAAAGGTCACACTCATTGGCACGAAAGCAATTGGGGAGGACTCGCTGCCAGCGCCCGGCGCCGAGCGCGGCTGGGCCCCCCGGCCCGCGGCCCCCGCACCATGGCGGCTGGTGCTCCCAGCCTGCGCCAACCAGGTCCGACTCGCTAACTCCAACGCCTACATTTTTCAGTTCTGTTTCTCTTTGAGTTCATCCCGACCCGACGACATCATGGCACTAACGCTTTGCTTCCTCCCTTTCTTTTCCTTTGTATTTTTTTTTTTACTTTCCTTTTTCTTCCAGTTTCCTTTTTGTTTTTTAGCCTGTTTTACTTTGGAAAACAAACCAAACCACCACCAACAACCACGTTCGGCTTTGCACAACTGCATCATTTGAATTTTTGAACACATTTTTTTTACAGAATATTCATACAATGACTTCTCTTTCAATGCAGTCCTCTCTCTCTCTTGTGGCACTAGGATTCAGCCTCAGAAAAGGCCCTGAGCACTTTTTTTTTTAGTGGTAGGTGCAGCATCTCACATCTCGGTCCAGCCAGGCTAGCGGTAGAAGCGAGGGGCAGGGCGCCAGGCAGAGCATCCCCAGGAAACGAGGTCAGCTGTGCCGGCCTGGCTGCAGACACCAGGAGAGCAGGGCTACTCCCCAGAGGGGTTCCCAGCGCTCCAGATGCAAGGCCGGCCCCCCGTAGCTGTAGCAGTGTGGTGGCTGTGCCGTAGCCGTGGGTCACGGAGGCCCTTGGAGGACTGGGAGTGGCAGAACACCTCCAGTAGCTTTCTCACCTAAATGAAGGCCATGACATGGGGCAGTATTCAAATAGATTTAGAATTTCCAACAACACACTAGAGATCTAATTACTTATACATATTCATTTTAGGATAGAAAAAGTGGTAGAGCAGAACCTGACCCTAAAAAGAAAGCCACTTTTAGGTCCATCACCTCCACCCTGGCCTCCAGCTTCAAGAGACGTAGGTCCTCCAAGGATACGGTAAGAGGAAGAAGAACAATTCTGCCCTCTCTCTTTCTCTCTCTTTCTCTCTTCTGCCATCCCATTGACTGCCACACACCCATCCCGAAGCTGCCAGTGTACATGCATAGCTCATGTTCGTCACCAGTCAGTCAGTCAGTCAGTCAGTCATCCCGTGTACCTGAAAGGATGCTGGGATCCTGGAGGGCAGGCAGGAGGTGGCTTGGAGTCCTGTGATGAGTTGGGAGATGAAAACGAGTTTTTGTTTTGTTTTTTTGTTTTCTTTTTGCCTGGATGATTTCTGATGTTCCTCTCTGTGCTTCGCTCACCTTACTGGTGCTGACCTCTTGAAACTGATGACATTTTTTCTTTTTTTTCTTTCTTTTTTTTTTCTGTTCCTAAGTGTTCCTGTACCTGTTTGTCATTGTATGCCTAAAAACAATCACCCCGATTTAATTTGGGCACCGTGTCACCTCACCAAGAGCCATGCGTGTCACACTCTCTACATGTGATTTTTGTTTGTGACAATTAGCATTCGGAATAGTCCTCGCACAGGAGTGACAGCTGTCTCTGGTTATCGTCAGCAGTAATGCAGCTCTAGAAAGGAGATGAAAAGGCTCCAAGGAAGAGGTTGTTAAAGACCCAGCCTTGGTTCAAACTCGAGTTTTCTGCTGCTTTCACATAACCAGAGAAAATTTCCAAATTGCTGCCTCTAAAGCCAGCTGTTTCCAAATGTGCAAATGTGTCTGCTCATGCTGGAGCTTCAGACACTTCAGCGTCAGGTTGGGCTGTTGGTCTGTCGGACTGAGCCGTGTCCCTCTGCATGTCGCCGTCTGTTGTATGACACTCTGCACTGTGGCTACTCTGTTGTCTCGTGTGGCAGCACCTGCTGCGTTTTGCTGCCCGACCTCCTGGCGTGATGGGCTTGCCAAAATCCCCTCCCCGGGGCAACCGGCGGCTTTGTGCCCGGGGTTGCTCAGAGCAGGTCCCCGCCAGCCTGCCCTGGCGCAGCGGGGACGGGGGGACGGTGGCAGCGCGGGGAGATGTGGCCCCCGTGGCGGGGTGGCCCATCCCCACCGCAGGCCTGGGCGCCTCGGGGACAGCATGTGGTATCGCAGGGGGTCTCGGGGCCACGGCTCTGTATGAGAAATGGAGGAGGCTGCCTTTGACACCAGCGCAGGCTCCATACCAAGAAGCTCCTGGAGCACCCCTGGAACGGGGCCCTGGGGACAGCTGAGCCCTCGGCCGGGCTCTACTGCCACCATCTCACACAAAGTGCTCCTCTCACTGTCACCTCGAAGCCTGGAAGTCATGGGGGAACACCCACGCTCTTCCCACTCATCCTCTGTACCCCACAGGGAGGACGGGCATCCCTGTCATCTCCTGTGCTGCTCCTGTGCTCCCTGGGTGGCATCTTGTCCCAGGAATGCCCCCATGTCTGGGGTCCCCTCTCCCCACTGCTGCATCTCCTAAGCAGCTCTGCAGGGAGGTCACAGGATGTGTCTTTGTGTCCTGAGCTGTGACCGGAGCAGAGGAGACAGAGGTGGGGTGGGTGGTGCAAGACTGAGGAGGAGGGACAAGTGGAATGCACAGAAAAAAGAGGGGAGAAAAATTGGCAGAAAGATCTGCATGGGCTGACTAGACCCCCATGTTCTGTTGTGTTTGAACTACTCCACAATTAGGAAACCAAGGGGTCCTGTCCTGGGAGAGCAGCATCATGACGGTGCCCTGGGCACCTAGGGGAACCAGTGCCACCAGTGAGCAGAGGAGAGGGGGAGAATCCAAGAAAAACAGGGCAGCTGGTGCGTGACACCCCTGGTACCTCCCACATTGCTCCTTCTTCAAGGAAGCATCCTGGTCCTGATCCTGCTCCATGGTGTGGCATCTGTCCTAGACCAACCAGCCCACAGCCCTCTCTGCCCCATGCCAGGAGCACCCCAATGCCCTGAGCTGACCAGGTCCAGGGCCCACGTGCGCCACAGGTCCCATGGATGGGCAATGGAGCTGTTCTCTCCCTGTCTCACACCTGCTGGGGTCCAGCACAGGGCTCCCCAGTGTTTGGTCCCAGTCATGCTCTTCCCGGCACATTGCTCATGGGCAAATTGTGGAGGCAGGATGACCCCACTCATCCCAGAAGATGGTCCCCACTTTGGGGGCAGCTGCATGGTCAATTATTCCCCACTGCTCAGAAGCCTGTCGCGGTGCTCTGCCTGCCATGGGGTGCTGTGGCCAGGGTCCCAGGACACATTCCCCAGGGGTCTGGGCTAGCTGGGTCAAGGGCAGGCCAATGGGGTGAACATCCAAGCCAGCGTGGCCGGCCTGGGGACTAGCAGCTATTGCAGGAGGTCCGTGGTGGAGCGAGCTTTGTGGTGATGTCGGGCAGACCTGCTGTTGCTCTGCAGGGTGAGCAGCCAGTGGGAACGGGGTGCTGCCACCAGCTCATGTCACAGCCTGTGCTTGGTGACCTCCACTTCTGTGCAGCAGCCCTGGCTCAGAGACCCCAACGCCCTCCTGCTGGAAGGCCCCATGAGTCCGTAGCATGCTGGGGCACGTTGCCTGGGGTCCTTGTAAAGACGAGAAAGCAGCGAGGAGCTCTGTTTCATGACGCTCAGCAGAGCTGCGGGCCCACACCAGGTCTTAGATGGGCAAGGCTGGAGAGCCCGTGGGGGAAGGCCAGGCTGACCCAGCCCCACGGGCTCTCCTGGCTAGTGAACGAAAGATGCAGACCTGGCGGCCTTGCTTCTTTCCTTTCCGTTGTCGGGAGTTTTAAAAATGGATTCTGCTCTGCAGCCCTGCAGAATGGTCCCTCAGGAGTGCCAGAGAGACAGGCTGGCACCATGGAGCCAAGACAGCCCTGGGAAGCTTCCACCCCACTCTGAACGTCCTAGCGCCCACCATCACCCGAGCTGCACAGCCTCTCCGCGGCACATCATCCCCACCGCCCCAGGAGGAGATGCATGTGTTCCCCATAGGCAGCTCCTGCAACTCGAGTAGCACTGGCAGAGCTGACGTTGCCATCCATCGCAGCCACCCACGATACTGCAACCCCACAGACGCCATGTGAGACGCATAGACCACACAGACACCTCCGAGCCGGCACATTGCGTTCAGACACGTATCGAGGTGCACAGGTCCCTTAGCCCCCCGCATCGCAGAGCCACACTGCCCGCCCCAGGCACAGCTGACACACGTCCCGTGGCACCGCCCTGCCGTGGGGGTGGTGCCAGAGCTGGGCGAGAACCTGGAAAAAGGTCACCTTTTCAGTGAAGGATCATCTGTCCCAAAGCCAAGCGCTTCTTGGCTGAGAAAGAGCCTAGTTTTTGGCCCAAAAGAACCAAAAGCAGGTCAAAGACGACTTTTTTTTTTTTTTTTCCCTAAAGGGAAGTTGATATTTTCTACAGCAAGATCGCATTTAGCTGGAATCCTAATTTTTAATTGAAAAAAACCACAACAACAAACCAAAATTCTTCCAGAAAATCTTCCACCAGCCAGGGACTACCATTTGAGCCCAGTTAGGTTGAAGTCATTTTTAAAGACATTAAGTTCTTGTCTATATTTTCTTCCTGGTTGTCATTTAAAGTTTTTGGTGCCTTCACTTCACTTCCATACCTTAACATGTTTGAGTCTCTTCTACGGTTAATATTGATTAATTTCTTAGATTTATAATGTTTTGTTTGGGGATTATTGCACCATCCCTGTAACATAATTTACCCTAAATTACTGATATGTGCTTCTAGCATTAGTCCTACTTTATCATAGTTTTGATATGACCGTTTTCTTGCTTTTTTTTTCTTTTCCTTTTTTATTTTATTTTTAATTTTTATTATTAAAAATTGCATGCATGAACTTTACACAAAAAAAAAGTAAATGAGAATGTTACCCTGTGATAACTCTGTGATTGGAGGAGATATGCTTTCAAATCAAAAGCCATGCTCTTGTATTTTAATTTTTCTGGCCAGATTGCCCATTTCGCTTGGTTGTTTTAGTGTTTCCCATCCCCAGAGCTGTGCAGAGAGGCCAGAAGGCCCCAGCCTGCCCTGCTTCACCACCACAGCAGCCACACGCACACGTGCACCGAGGCACACACACTCACACAGGCACACTCTGCTTCTTCCACTCCCCTCACATCAGGCAGGATGTTTAACAAAGGACCTTTCTTCTACCCATTCATTTTTGTATCTCCAGTTCCTCCTTCTCCTCCAGCAGTGAGTCACCAGCCTCTCCCCTTTCCCGGTCACCTCTCCTCCCTGCGGGAGTCAAGCCCATCCCCTCACACCTCCCGGCAGCTCTGCCACGGAAACACTGCATCGAGCTGGAATCCAAACTTTTGGAGGAGGGGGTGGCTACATCCGATTTTGGGAGAGAGGGGTGTTTTTTGGTGGGCTGATGAATAGCCACAAAAAGCTCCCCCAGGGTGGCAGAGTGACATCAGGATGGCCTTGGCCACTCTCTGTGCCCACAGGTGATGGCCAAGCTGTTGCCCCTTAGCAAGGCAAGGCCACGGCCAGGAATTCCCAGGGGCTCCATTGGGATCTCAGCCAGTGCCTGAGTGGCAGGGGGATCCCGTGACAGGCTCCCTGGGTGTCAGCACATCCCAGCACGGTATTGGAGAGACGGGAGCACGCTGGCTCCTGGCCCTGCCCCAGCAGCTCCCACCAAAGGGTCCCGTGAAGCACAAAGCTGGGCTGGGCAGGGCAGCCCCAAGGACCCCGTGCAAGGCTCAGGGAGTGGCAGGAGGCAGGAGGAGGAGGCAGGGTGTGCAGCACACAGGGTAGCCACAGTGCCAGACCTGCCGGCAGCGCCGCGAAGGCCACGGCCACCATCGACCAAATCTGTCACCGAGGAGCCCGCCTGGAGCCCCTCAAAACATCAGCCCTCCTGGGCAGGGTGGTGCAAGGGCTGGGAAATGTCACTGGAGATGGTCTGTGCTGCAGTACATGAGACCCACAGAGACCCTTTCCTGCCCTGGCACCGGATTAGGACCCCAGAGAGCAGCACAGGATGCTCTGGACCACCTGCTCCCACAGCAGGGCTGGACAGGGCTTCCAGGTCAGGGGTTGGAGTTAGGAAAATGGAGCTGGGAGAGGAAGGGAGTGTGGAAGGAGGAAGAGAGGAAATAACTGCCCAGCTGTAAATTCCTGCCTGAGGATGAAGGACCTTTTTTTCTTGCCCATTGATGGGTATTTCTGCTCTCCCCCCTACTTGCTGATGGGTCTGCAGCAGGGGACGGCTCTCCCATGGCCTTTCCCATGCCAAGCCCTCCCATCTGCAAGGAGCTCAGAACCCCAAATCCAGGCTACATCCCCAACACAGGCTGTATTTTCACATTAGCAATCAATACCACACTTTATCACAATTCAACCACACCACACATCTCACCTGCATGAAAGGATAGTCACGGGCAGGGTCATTCAAGCAAGGAGGTGAAATGCCCTGGCCTCAAAGCACAGCTTGATCTGGCACCAGAGAGGTGCCAAAACCCAGCCAGACCCTCCAAACACAGGTTCAGGCGTGGGCTGGGCTGATGAGTCACAGGCTTTGTTTTGTAGCCCTCCCAGAGCAGAGAGGGCCTGGCTCAGTGGGTGACGTGGCAGCCACGCTCTGCAGAAGCTGCACCGTGCTCCTGGGTGTCCCCTCTGCCCAGCTCCAGGGTGCTTGGAGAGCGTCTGCAACGACCTCTGCACAAGCATGGATGGTGCTGGAAAGGGGACCTCAGCCAGCAGCAGCTCTCAGGGCGTTGCTTCACCCCCAAGAGATATCCTGTAGGGACACATGGGATGGAAGTCGCAGCGGGGACAAGTGCCAGAACTGCCTAACACTTCTTTCTCCTTGTCTGTCTATTTGTGTGTTGCAGCAGTATCACCCCACCGACATAACTGGCCAGCTCAACCTCTCCGACCCCTCAGTCAGCACTGTGGTGTGACCTTCTCCCCGAGGGCCATCAGTCCTTGCCCAACACAGTAGGAAGGCACAGCCAGGACTGCCTTTCAAAGGACACTGATGGGTTCTTCCGGGTGAGATGGGAGGAAAGCATCCTTCATCCATACACAGTGACTCCATTGTATATCTCCCTCCCTTCCTAGGCCTGCTGCCATGCTCGTGCCCCAGGAAGCACGGCAGGACCAGGACAAGGTTTGGACTTCACTGTACAGAGATAATTGCTTCCAAACAGTGCCACGATAATCAGAATTGCCACTGACTGGCTCCGTGCAAGGGGAAAGGACTGCAGAAGGCACTCGGTGCCTGCTCTCCCATGGTAGCAGGGAAGAGCTGGTTCCATGCCACAAACATGTGCTTTACAGGCTGCAGCCTTCTGAGCACACACGGATGTGTGCTCCACGTCTCCCACCACCCGGAGGGCTCCAGCAATGTCCCGGGTCCTGAGCAGCCAGAGCAGGCAGCTCCTGGTGCGGCAGGCTGGGCACACGTTCCTGCTGTGCTGAGCGACCCCAGTCTGCCGCAGGGGCTGGAAGATGTGCGCTCTGCTCCTCGCAGGGGATGGAACCTCTTCCCTTCCCTGCCATCGGCCCGTGGCTCGGCTCGGTTCCTGTCCGTGGTCCGGCTGCAGCAGCAGAGCTCCCGCCTGCAGCCCACGCCCCTGTGCTCATCGCGGTACTCCGGAGCCCACCGAGTGCTGCCAGCCAAGACCCCGGCTCCCACCTCTCCTGCACAGAACACATCCCCAGGACCTGGCCACGGCCAGCATGTAGCACTCACACAGCAGCTCTCCTGGCCAGGAATTCTCCACGGGAAATGGCTCTGGATGGTTGCACTGACCTCTACCCCAGCTCCACACTGCCTCAGCACCAGCAATGCAAGGAGAGATGCTGCTGGCCGGTCACGGCTCGCTGCGGTGCCGCAGCGGTCAGCCGGCCTGTCTGCACTGTCGGGACACCACGGGCGGCACCGGCGGCTCCCCTGCCACCCCCACCTGCAGTTCAAGCTTGCCAGCAGCTCCCGCCGCAGCCCTGAAGCCCAGCTCACGGCGGTGTCCATCCGCCTGAATCTGGAGATGTGGAAAGCTGATCCCAGTTCGGGAGAAGGGAACCGAACGACCCATCCCTCTGCTGCCCTCCTCCCCCCGAGCCCACCCTGCGCACCCTCCCCTGGGCCGGCAGCGGGGGGAGGCAGCGGCCCCGAGGATGAGCAGCGCACGGGCAGCATCACATCCCGTCTCCTGCCCGCACGGAAAACTCACCCGCAGCGTGGTACCCAGCCCCGGCGGCACGAACTGCCTTCCCCTGCCCCAGGCTGCCCCCGCGGGCAGGATTTTCACATGGCAGCTGAGGTCTGTGAGCATCGTCCCACTGACTGCTGTGGCTCCATCAAGTTCATCTAGCTCCAGCTGAGAAATCGGACCCATTCTACTTTATACGTCAATGTTACATTAATATCAAGTTTTTGCAAGAGCTCAGTAAAGTCTAGACTGGATCATGAAGTGGTTTATTCCAGAGCTGTGTGCCTCTTTCTGTCTCTGACTTCTGGCAAAGCTGGCAGGGAGTGAATCAGAGCCAAGCCTGTGGCAGGGTCTGGAGGCAGTGGAGGGAGAGGAGGGGCTGGAGAAACCAGCAGGGAGAAAGGCCAGGGGCTATAGAGGAGACTGGGAGGGAAAGGGCATCCCCATTCTGGGATACTCAGGTGACAGAAAGCCTGGACAGCCAGGATGGGGCACAGGCCTTGCAGAGAGAGGATGGGGACAGTCTGGAGCTGTCCAAACACCAGAACTACGGCAGCTGGCCTGTCCTACCTCCATCCTAAGGAAAACAGTCCCCTGCCACTGCTGGGCTCCCCATCTCCTGGGAGCCAGTGTGGGGCCTGGCCAGTGGGGCCAGCCTTGGCAATAGGGGATGGACTGCAGGGATGAAGGCATTGAGGAAGTCCCCACACATCAGCCCATCCATAGGGAGATCCATCAAGTGATCTCCAAAATAGGAAGGTTCCCCCCAGGCTGAACTGAAGGAGCATCACCCATCCACAGCACCTTCCCCATGTGCTGAGACCTCCAGCCTAGCCTCCATGGGCTCAGGATGGTCTGAGGGAAGGAACAGGGCTCAGGTGGCCATGCAGAATGACAAACGAGGTCCTAGCTCCAAATGGGAAGCCCAGGCCTTCTTGGGAACAACTGAACACTCTCTAGAGAGGGTCTGGGAGAACTGGGATTGCTCCTGGGACAGGCAAGACAACGATCCTGTCAAAGGTCCTGCAGCCCTCCCAGGTGCAGGGCTGGCAGCACTGGAGCAGATGCTGCCTTCAGCAGCTCCCTGCAGACCCTGCCCCTCAACAGAGGAGGAAGTAGGAATCTGGCCATGTGGCAGCACACGGGGCTAGTTTCTCTCTTGAAAATAAAAATAGAAGCAAGCCACTACTGAGGTGACACTCACTTTATTTCTGTGTGATTTACTGAACCCTTGCCAAGAGCCCACCAAAGGATGCACTGACATCCCTGCAGGTCCCAGCT
Source organism: Cichladusa arquata (assembly GCA_026413545.1). Lineage (NCBI taxonomy): Eukaryota > Metazoa > Chordata > Aves > Passeriformes > Muscicapidae > Cichladusa > Cichladusa arquata. The sequence goes on along the minus strand of JAOTQP010000770.1, from coordinate 791,052 downwards.
CTTACATGGGCAGGAGATGGTGTGAACAAGGCTGGTGGTCACAGCATCTCATTGTGGCTTTGACCATCTTGCAGTGGCTAAGGGACCAAGCCAAAAAGGGCTGCTCTTTCTCCTTGAAAGATGTTTTTGTCACCCCAGCTTGTGGCTTTCTCCTGGAGCACAGCTCCAGATCCTTCCAGACCGTCTCCCAGCACACTCACTCAGCATTTCCACAGGAAAGGGAAGGAGGCAGCAGGGCAGGGAGGTGCAAGGGCAGCTCCAGTCCCGATTTGTGGGTGATGGGAAGTGAGGCAGCAGCCAGGGCTGCTGTAAAGGGCCCCTCTAAAAGGCTGTTTGTCCCCACTCTCAACACTGAGCTAGCCCTGTACCTTGGCTTGAGATGAGCTGTAGCCTAGGGAAAAGCTATTGAGGGAGAAACCACTGTAGCCTCACCCATCCTTTGGCAGCTCCTCTGCCAAACCACATCAGTGGCAGCTCAAAGCTCTTCCTGGCCCTCACCCTAAACTTCAGCCTCACCCTAGGCCTTAGTTGCTGGCTGAGCCTTCTCAGCACCAACATTCCCAACTCAAAGGAAAAAAAAACTATCAAAAGGAGCTTTTTTGTAACCAGTCCTGTCCTTGGGCAGCACACTGAAAGGCCTGGGATGGTCTGGCAGCCCCATGAAGGCTTTGGAATGCTCCAAACCACCCAGAGATCTTCAGGGCCACCAAAGGGCACACAGAGAGCTCTGGGGTACACTAAAAGAAAAACAATGCCTGCCAGGACACAGAAGCTAAACATGGCATTTGGGTAAAGGAAACATCAAGCCAAGGAGTTCTGAGGGCACAGAAAAAAGCACTGAGGCTGCTGAGGTCACTGAAGCCAGTCAGAGGGTGCAGGGGGCACCAAAAGGCCCAAGGAGCAAACTGAAAGGCACACAGAGGCTCCTGGGCTGCACCAGAAGGCAAATGGTGACTCCTGAGGCGGCCTGAAAGGCACCAAGAGGAATGTGGTGTGTCCTGGGATGCACACAGGGATTCCCAGGCTGCATCTAAAGGCACAGTGAGGCATGAGGGGCATCCTAAATGCACACTGACGGGCCTGGGCAGCACAGGGGGCAGGACAAGGGGGGAAGGATCACCTGGATGCCCCAGGAGGGGGATATGCAGATCTGAAGGTGGCTTTGGGGAACCTCCCAAAAGTGAGAGCATTTGTGGTCAGCCTGCAGGGAGCTGAGTTGGAGGCTGCTCCCCCCGGCAGAGGCAGCTTGGCACCATCTCGGGGGATTCTGAGAAAACCCAACGCAATTCCAGGAACAGAACCTCATCTCGCTGGTCCACAGGGACGAGTTTGCCACAGGTGGGTGCAGGCAGCTGGAGAGGGGCATGGATGGGGCACAGCCTGGGCAGGGCAGAGCCTGGCTGAGCCCCTCAGTGCACCCTGCAGATGCGGGGTCTCCTCCAGCAGTGGGACTCCCGGCGCAGGCTGTGGCAGAACACCACCAGCGAGCCCAGGAAGGTGCAGAAGAAGATGCTGGCGATGAAGGAGAAGGGTCCAATGATGAAGAAGGAGATGTAGTGCTCGGGGGACAGCAAGGTGTCCTGGCACTGCCTGAAGGACTCATCACCAAAGGCCATGATGGGATACTTGTTCAGCTGCTCCGGCACTCTGCAGAGGAGCAAACTCTTCTCTGGAAGAGAAAAGCAGTGCTGGAGGGCACACTGGGAGGCTGGGAAAGGCAGGGGCCAGACAGGGGGGATGGCAGGTCTGCATGGGACAGGTGGCACCAGGGCAGGAGGACAGGGGCCAGAGTCACCAACATCACCTGTGTCAAGCTACGAAGAAGAGGAAAGGTGAGGTTCAGGACTCACCTGT
>JAOTQP010000770.1:759779-774626 GCA_026413545.1 Cichladusa arquata | reverse complement strand
AGGGTGCGGGGGAGTGGAGAGGCAGAGGGAAGAGGGGATAGGACAGGGGAGTTGGGAGAGGGATTGAGAGCAGGGCAGGCGGTGGGAGATGGGGAATCGGGGCGGGGGGCGCAGAGGAAGAAGCGGGGCAGGCAGGGGAAGGGGCGCAGGGGGAGGCAGCGATCCTCCCGGTACTCACCGAGCGCGGCTCCGGCCGCTGCGGGGCCGCTCTACCCCGGCTGCGCTTCCTCCTGCACGGACCGCCCCGAGCGGCGCCGCCCCGAGCGACCGACAGACAGACAGAGGGCACCGACAGACAGACCGGCCCGAGAGAGCGGGGCAAGAACTCCCCGCAGCCGGCACCCAGCCACCGCCCAGCCCCAGCGCCAAGCGAGCAGCCCAGCCCACTGGACATTGCCCCAAGGCAGAGGCCGCAAGGAGCTGGGCACCAATACCAGGCACTGGACAACGGGCACTTGGCACTGGGCGCTTGGCAGTGGACAGGGGCACTGGTCAGGGGGCACTGGGACCAGAACCCGACAGGGACACTTGGCACTGGGCAGGGGAAGGGGGCAATGGGAGGTGGGCATTGGACAGAGGCATTGGGCACCAGGGAAGGCTACAAGTACCGAGGCACCAAACCAGCACCAGCCACTGGCACCAGGAACTGGGCACCAGCAGTGGATACCAGCACCAGCGTGGGCACTGGCACCAGCACCACCCAGTGCACAGTGAACACCACGCAGTAGGCAGTGCCACCATGCACTGTCACCACTGCAAGGCTGGGCACTGGCACCAGCACAGCCACCAGTACCATCCACAGGCACCAGCACCAGCGCTGTGTGCCATGCACTGGGCTCTGAACTCTGGACACTGGCACCAGCCCCGGCACCAGGCTGGTTCTGGGCAGCAGGCAGGGACTGGGAGGGGAGCACTGCATTCCACAGTGGGAACCAGCAAACCCCGTGCACCAGGCACTGGTCAGAGGGCACCAAGCACCATGCACGTGTCCTGAGCACTGGGCAGGGGATACCAGGTCTGCATCCCCTGGCAGCCCCCAGGCCCCCCTGCCAGGTTTTCCCTGCCCCCATGGGCACCCAGGTCTCTGCAGCCCAGGGTCCCACACCCCTGCCTGGCTGTGTTTGACCTGTCCAGCCCTGAGACCCAGGGCTCTGCTGGGGTCCTCATCCCCACAGCGCAGCTTGGCTGTGGTGTGGCCTTGTGCCCCCCAACAGGACCCTTCCCAGGGGGGGTCTGGGGGGTGTCCAGGGCACTGCTGCATGGTGACACACGTGAGGCTGGATGGAGTGAGGACATGGCTGTGCCAGGGCAAGGAGAGGGGTGCTGGCACCCATGCCAGTCCCTGGCACCAGAAGTGCTGCAGCAGAGAAGACATTCAGCAACCTCCACCCCGCTCGATCCATGTCCCTGCCATGTGATCCTGGTGGGATGTCCTCAGCCACTGTCACTCTTCCCAATCCCCAAGGCCCCCAAAGTGGCTTGTGCAGAGCCCCAACACCTTCCCACAAGCAGTTCCCTGCAGAACCTGTTCCTCCCCTGAGCCTCAGGGATGATGGGACAGCATACCCCTGGACAGGCTGGGGACAAATACCTCAAATTGCAGCTGAATCCTCCTGGGAGTGAATTACACTTCCCACACACTTTCAAAAGGGAAAAGCCACTTCCTTCTGACAACAGAAAATATTTCTCACCTGTCCTGAGGAGCAGAGGCTGCCCAGGCCAGCCCCTTGGCACTCATGGAACAAGCAGGAGAGCTCCAGAGGGCGATGGGAGCCTGCCTGCCCCTGCCAGCACTGTCCCTGGGATGAAGTTGCCAGCAGCTGCTGCAAATCCCCAGCCCCCCTGCCTTTGCTCTGTGACTGATCCCAAGCCTGCTGGGCTGGCAGCTCCCAGAGTGCGGGTTCCCTGCAAGGAGACCCAGCGACTCAGCACCTCCCAGGTGGTGGAAGGAAAGGAAGAGGGAGGCCTGGGATTTTCTAGGGGAGAAGCTGACTCTCCTCTGACCAGTTCTAGCATCAAGAGAGGGGCCTTATGCACTTCTCAGTTTCCCCTCTGAGGACTGAGAGGGGGGGCCCAGCAGAGCATGTGTTGTGGCAAATCAGCATCACAGCACCCAGCTCTCAGGTTTGAAAGCTCAAAGTTTTGCAGAACTCCTGCACAGACTCCTCAGGGCTTTTCTGCCACTTCAGAGTCACCTGGACGAGAGCCACCAGCAGCCCCTGTCCCTTCACTGGGCCTCGCTGCTGCCCAGTTTTCCCATCTTGAACAGTTTCCCCAGAGGAAAACTCATCTATTTGCCTAAGCAAGAACAGAAAAAGAGGCATCCTCGGCCGAGGTGCTGCGGTAACCCCAGCCCTGCCGTCCGTGCCCGGCGTGTCCCTGCCTGCACAGGGGATGTCGCTGTGGCTCTCTCCAGCAGCGCTTTCCTCGCAGAGCCTCGGGAGCGGCTGCGTTTGTGTGTTGGCACCAATTCCATGCGCAGCCCTGTTCCTGAGCAGCTCTGCTCGCAGGGAGCCGGCGGGCTGCACGTCAGGCACAGCCCGGCTCTGCGGGACCCCGAGACCTGCAACCCCCGTGTCCTGAGCGCCTTCCCTGTCCCAAAGGAGCTGCCACAGGAAGGTCACCTCATAGAATCTATTTTCGGGTGGGGACATCCCACACGCTGCTGCCCGGGGCTGCAGACTCCTCCCGCTGCTCGGAGCAGAGTGTCAGCCGGGACCCGAGGTGCCTCCATGCTGGACATGTCTCTTGGCTCTCTCAGCACCCACTCGTGGCAGCTCCCACCTCGCAGCACCTCCTGGACACACTCATTCCCTGCGTGGCAGATCCGTGGCAGCCCCAGATGAGGAGAGGTCTCACCAGCCAGGAGCAGCAATCCCTAATCTGGAGCCTGAAGTTCCAAAATTTCATTTCTTGACAAGAAATCCTCCAAATCTAGCTCCAAGGGCCACATCCAGAAATCATGTGTCAATCCTTGGAGAGTTTATAGGCGATGGAGTATCCTCAGGTGGAAAAGTCGCTGTGCCAAAGCTCAAGCTGCTGGTTTGGAGTTGCCCCCTGTGGGATTCCCCAAGCTGGGAGCTGGCAGGTGCTGCAGAGCTGTGCCCTCCTTGAGTAAATGGAGGAGCTGAACTAATGGGAGGCTCTTAGTGGCTGAAAACCAGCCTAATTTCCTGCAATTGTTTGCATGGGGTAAAATAAATAAACAGGAAAAACCAACCAAAAGCTCAATGCCCACCCTGGAAATGTCCTGTTCTGGGGGGTGATGGAGAGGGAGTGTCTCAGAGATGCTGCACTACTTCCAGAGTAGTGGTTTGAGGAGGAGCCTGGGAAAACCAGGAGAAAGAAGGGGGAAAAGCCAACCTTCGCTTTTTTTTTTTTTTTTCCTGGCTCATGATCTTGCTGGAAGCTTGAAAATGAGGAGGCAGGGTTCCCAGCATGGGCTGCAGGTGCTGCAGAGACAGGAGCATCCCCAGCCGTAGGACATCAGCCAGGAGGAAAGTGCAGGTTCAGGAATTCCTCAATCGCAGTCCATGAGTTCTGGTCTCCTCCCAGCTGTACCACGGCAGGGCACCCACAGCCTATGTGACCCAGCACGAGCTGTTGGGAGATTTTGCAGGATACCAATAACTGCAGGGATGCCTCAGCTCACTGATGCTTCACACACAGCAAAAGGCATTTTGTTTAAAATAACAAATAAAAAAAAGAGAGCCACAGGCTCGTCCTGTGTCTGGGCCTCTTTCTGCTGGGACAGGAGGTATTTGCGTGGCATCCCAGCGGTGGAGCTTTCCCAGTTCCAGCTCCTGCCAGGGCTCTCCCAGGCAGCAGGAATGAAAAACTCCTGAAGCCATCCCGTTTGTAAGCATTTCCCCGGCGCTGCAGTGCCTGGCACAGGCACAGGAGGGTGGTGATGCTCTTTGCAGCCCGTCAGTGCCGGAGGAGGATGAAGGCGACGCTTCCCAGAAAGGTTTTACACCCGCGGAGGGGCAGCTCGGTGAGCCCCCAGTGCAAATGATGGCGCTCACCGAACCTTGCGGGGGCTGAAGGCTTCGCTGAAGCTCAGGGGAGCCCGTGGGTGGCCGGTGGGAAGAAAGGACACGGAGAGGGTTTGGGCCAGTGCGGGGATGGGAGGGCAACTCCCAAATTCAGGCTGTGTGAAACACACGTGGGATGATTCCCTTGGTGACGTCGCAAGTGTCCCGCCGTGGAGAGCAGCTGTGAGAGGTTTCCTTCAAGGTTTTACCTGAATTATCAGGTGCATCCTCATTAAAATCAGAGTGAGGCCCGGGGGTATGAAAGGAGAGATCACAGGGAGTGGGGGGCACCAAGTGGGGTGAACATCCCGTAAGGGGAACCCCATGGATCAGTGTCACCAGCACCAGGGCTCAGCTGTCACCCAGTGAGGGGGGGCTGTGGGTATGAGGGTGCCGTGGTGCAGGTGTCAGGGGCAATATAGGGAGCACAGAGCAGGACCCCGGGATAAAGCTGCCGGAGACAGGGGCTTGGGGGCTCATGGAAGCTGCAGGATTTGGTGCTCTGGGCCCTTGAGCAGCACAGCCCCTCACTAACACCCCGGGGTGGGAAACTCCAGTACAAAAACCAGCCTGTGTCCCCAGGCCTGTGCTCAGCATGCCATGTGCAAAGACCCTGTCCCGCTTGTCTCCACATCTGCCCAGGGCATGCAGGGAGTTTCCACAGCTCTTGGTTCCCTGTCAGGGAAGGTAATGTGTCCCAAAGGATGGCAGCAGCCTTTAAAGCCCAATGAAGCCTGGAAGTGACCTGCCTAAGCTGCTGGGTGGGAGGGATTTCCTGTGGGGCCGGAATGTGTCCCGTCCCTCGGGTCAGCACCCGGGGGCACACCTGGCTGTGCTGGCCCCGGCACCCACCCTCCAGCAGGCCGGGTCCTGCTCTCCGTGCCAGCTCCGAGCAGCCGGCTCTGTGCGGAGGGGCAGCACAGGCTCCTGTGCAGCGGCTCACCCTGCAGCTCACCCTGCAGCACAGCCCGGCCCCCGAAGGGCTGACGGCTCCTCAGACCCCGCCGCGTCCCTTGCCGGCGCCAGGGCGCTCACACTGCGCTCTCCCGATGTGACGCCCCAGCCGCCCTGCAGGCTCACGGAGGGGACAGGGATGCGCAGCGGGGACACGCGTGGTGTGCCTGCCCAGCGCTCCCGGTGCCCGCGGGGACAGCGACACTGCAGAGGCGCGCCCAGGTGCCCGGTGAGCCTGCCAGACACCTGTGCGGGGATGCTGAGCTGCAGAGCCCAAAGCCTCTCCAGCTTAATCCCAGGCTCTTCCCTTGGCAGGGGGATGCTGCGTTCCTCAGGGCTGACGAGCTGGATCTAACACATAACCCAGTGTCCAGGCTGGCACGGCCGCCCCGACATCACACGAGTGTTCGGCGCCTGGCCCGCCGCCGGCCTCTCCCCGGGCTGCAGGAACCAGAGAGGAGCCGGTTTCCTTATCGCCCTCCCGCAGCCCCCTCCGTCCCTCTCCCCTGCGGCTCCCGGCCCGGCCGCCCCCGGGTCACGCCGGGGCTTGGCAGCGGCGTGGGGGAAGCGAGCATTGTGGCTGCCCACTGCGGCCCGGCTGGAGGAGAAAGCAAGGATTTCCTGGCCTGGAGCAAATCCTTCCCGTCTCCTCCCAGCTGCCGAGAGCCTTGGGGCCGGGGGTGGGCTGTTCCCAACGGGCTTTGGACCAGGAGCTGGGGGCTTCCCCTGCATGGAGCTGCTGCTGAATGTGCAAGGAAGCAGGAGGCAGCACGGATCTGGGCACTTCTGTTGGCAGTGCCAAAATCTCCCCCTCCGCTCCATCCTACACATAAACAAAATCCCTGCTCAGGCAGAGCCTTTGGCCAGCACAGAGATGTTCCCCTTAGTGCTGGTGCATTTTCACCCACAATGTGCCACGGGGACAGTGGCAGCTGGGTGGCCTTGTGCTGTGGCACATGGACTTTAGGAAGGGCAATTCGCCCATGGCCAAGCTCAGCCCAGCCCCATGACAGGTCGATGCTGTGGAGATCTGTGTCCAGGGGCCATAACCTGCAGTTCCCTGTGCAGAACCAGGCAGCAGCAAACAGCCTGGCTTATCTTCCAAGGCTAAACCCTCACACTGATACCTGGAAAAGGGGCTGTAAGAGCCCCAGCTGGGACACAGGGCAGCTCACATACACAGCCAGGCTTCTACCTGCTCAAATGTCACTTCTCCTTCCTGCAGATGGAGCAGCTGAGGCAGGGGCAGCTTCTGCCCCCACCCTCGCAGGCTCCTGAGCAGCCTCGTGGGCGATGCCGCAGCTTCCGCTGTGCCACGAGCCTGTGCAGTGACTGCACCTGCCGATGTTTTTTTTAGGACAAGGGCTGGTTTCCTGCTCTATTTCCGGGATTGACAGTTTCTGGTCCTGGGGACGGCTGTGGCAGAAGGGCTGTCACTCATCTCCTGGCCTGGAGCATCCCCAGCACTTTGCCATCCTCTCCTTTGGCCCCTGCCCCGGGGATGGATTAGGGATGGCACCATCCTGCCCCGGTGAATGCTTGGCCGTGGCCACCTGGGGCTGCTCTCCACACGGGGACAGGCAGAGCCTGTGCAGCACCCAGCTCCCAGCTAAGCCCTTGGCTCCGGCTCTCTCCCAGCGGAGGTCTGGTTTCTGTCCTGCCGCCTGCTTGTCCTCCCTCGCTCCAAACAGTCCCCGTTTGTTTGGCTCTCGCTGGCGGCTGGAGCCGGGGCCGCGTGCCTGGGCCGCCTGTGCACAACGGCTCCTTGTTCACCACCTCCCTCCCCGCTCGCTCCTCGCCTGCTTTAGCAATTATCCCAATTAGCTGTGCCCTCTCCTTGCTCTCCAGCTGCACCGCGGACCCTCGTCCCTCCTGCTCCGCACCCGTGGCAGCAGCGCTGTTGTCCGGAAGGGGCCAGAGGGGTGTGGGCACCGGGGCGATGGCTGCCACCTTCCTGGGTGGGAAACAGGCGGGATGTGCAGAATCCGGGTGGTTGTGTTCCCAAGATCTCTCCAATCCTCTTTGGCGCTTGAGGAGGGTGAGGAAGCTGCGCCGAACCTGCAGCTCCCGGGGTGCCACTGGCATCTGCCTCTGCTCCTTCGCATCGTCTGGTGGGTGCTGCCCGTCCTGCCCCAGCCGCCCGGGGTGCCCCCCCTGCCTCGCTCCCCGGGCGCGGGGGTGCAGCCAGACGGTTTCCAGCAAGCCACAGCCCTTGTGCCACCGCGGCTGCACCATCCTCACTCATCCTCCCACTGCCTCCAGCTCAGCCGGGGGCGGGGGCGAACGGATAGGGTTGAGGTTTCCACCCGCTGACGAAGGCTGGGGCACTGGAGGGGCCTTTCCACAGCAGTTTCCGGCTGTGCCGTGCTCCAGGGCCACCTTCTCTTCTGCCCCCTGAGCCCACGGGGCGGCCGGAGTGCAGTCCCTGGGGAGGTGCTGGGCACAGGAGCATCCCTGCCGGCAGAGCCCGGCGAAAGGAGCAGGACTAGTTATTCCTGCGTGCGACAGTGCCTCGTGCATCTCCCAGCCTGGAAAGCCAGGGCAGGCAAAGCCCCGGATCCTCTGCCCGTGGCCACGCCAGCCCCTGCCATGGTCACAGCAGCGTGGGCAGCCCCCTGCCAGCATGCCCGTGCTGCAGCCGTGCGGGGACACAGCGCCTTGGCAGGGGCATCACCAGGCAAGACCCCGGGATCCACTCCCGGGGTGGCTCCGAGCGCCCAGCCCGCGCTGACAGCACCCCCGGGCTCCCAGGGTTTGATCTTTACCGCTCGAGCCGGGCTGTCTGCTCCCATTTGCGTCTGCCGAAGGAATGATGCGAGCGCCGGGGTGGCGCAGGCTGGCAGCTCCGTGCTGGCACGCAGGCAGCCGCCGGGCAGGCAGCCCCTGCGCTGCTGCAGAGCCTCCTTCCTCCGCAGCCCTGCCGAGCCCAAACCCCGTGCGCACATCAGGGCCCTGCAGGAGCCATGGGTGGGTGAGCCCGGGCAGGTGAGGAGCTGCCAGGGACCCTGTGTGCCTTGCTGGGAGACAGCCCTCAGTCTTGAGCCTGCACCTTCAAAGAAAACCCTTGAGCCTGCAGCCTCAGAACTGCCCTTTCTTCCCCATCCATGGGACCATGATGGCTCCAGGGCACCTGGGAGGGAGCTGTGGGTGCTCAGTGCCCTGCAGAGCTTCCCCTTCTCCCCCAAACACACACGTGTCCCCAGCAGACAGGGACATGGCTCGTGGTGGTCCAGGTCTCCCTGGTAACCCTGTCCTGTTCTGGGGACACAGCACAGTTCCAGTGGCACCTGACAGCTCCTGCAGCAGTCTGGACGTGCTGGGTGCTCCTCCCCAGCTGGAGCTCTGGTTTCTCTTACATGGAGTGACCTCACCTCCCCATGTCACCCTGGCTCCAGTGCTCCACTTGCTTCCCCACAGCCTGCACAGGAGCACCAGGCTGCTGCAGCCCCCTTGTGCTCAAGGGTCTCCCTTCAGCCAAGGCACTGGGCAAGGAGTCCTCTCTGGAGGGAGCAGAGGGGAACGACAGACCTTGAGGTCCCAGCAACATCCTAGCATCCTGGCACCAGACATATTGCCCCAAGTTCTTGAAGGACTGGAGAAATCAGGATGATGAAAACCCCAAGGCCAGATGACGCTGTCAGCCCCAGGGAACACCCCCAAGAGCTGGTGCAGCCCCCTCACGCCTGCCCCGTGGGGTGCAGCCCCTCCCAGGGATCCTCTGCCTCAGATCCATGGCAATGCTGGGAGTTCACCAGCTCCAGCACCTCCTCATGCCTGACCCACTGCCCCTTCCCACCTCCCATCCCCAGGCCTGTGAGCACCCCTCTCCCCCCACTGCAGCTCTCCCACCACACACTCAGACCAAGCATTGGCTCAACTCCCCGGGCCACAAGAGCAGCAGCAGCTCCTGCTCTGGCAGCCCCCTGGGCCCCTCAGCCTCTTCCAGAGCAGGAGCTGTGCCCAGAGCCAGCTCCCAGCTGTGCACCCACACAACCCCCCAGGAGGGTGACAGGCACACAGAGAAAACAGAATCCTCAGTTTGACGCTCAGATTCACCCAGCTGACCCAGAAATGCAGCTGTGGTGCTCCTCACAAGAGCATGGGCTGCCCAAGCTGGGCAGAAGGGCCAGCAGGAGACCCGGGGGACGCTGCCAGCTGCTGAGAGCAGGGATGGGGGAGTGCATTGTGCCCTCAGGTCCTGCTGGGAGCCCCAGGACAGTCATGCTGGGACTGTGGATCCCACCACCTGCGAGCACAGCCAGAGCCTCGAGCAAGGGGGGCAGCAGCCTGGAGCCCGGCAGGACTCGGTAGGTCCCATCCACTGCCTTCAGGGAAGTTTTCCTGCAAAAGCTGAAATTCTGCTGCAAATACAAACCGCTGCTTCGGTCCGGGCTGCTGTGCGGAGCTGTGTCCCAGCTGAGGCAGCACCCAGGAAGGAGGAGCAGGACTTTGGGCACCGCGGCCCCTGCCAGGAGCAGCGTGTCCCTCCGGGCACCTCGAGAGCCGCCGCTGCTCCGCCCTGCCCCAGCTTGTGCCGGGCCCGGCATCGGGGCGAGCGGCGCTGGCCGGGTACGAGCGCCGGGCTCTCCCGGGGAGCCAGCCCCGCAAAAGCTGAATGTCACCGCAATTGCAGGGCGCCTGCCGCAGCCCCAGCGTCCGCACCCGAGCTGCTCCAGCAGCCCTGCACCCGCCCAGCCCTGAACGAGGCACACGCTCCGGTTTCTTCTTTCCCTCGGGCTCTGTTAAACCTGGCATCAGCTGGGCTGCACGAAGGCTTCTGCAGAGCTGCCGTTTCTATTTCTGGGCCAACCCTGTCCTGTTTTCCTTGGACACAAGGTGTTTTCTAAGGGAAATGGATCTTCCTTGCACCCTCTCATCCCTGAAATGCAGCTCTAGGTGTTTGTGGCCATCCCTGCCTGGGTCAGCAGTCCCTGGGGAGCGGCAGATCCCCCCTCCCCTCATTCTTCAGTAGCACTGCAGGACTGGGCAGGAGTTTCTGACATGGCTGTGCTGCTGTGGGGTCACCAACCACACGTGAACTTCTCCAGGGAGTCCACGGTACTGTGCCTACCTGGGGCTGGGGAAGAGGCAGCCTCAGATGAAAAAGGGGGCTCTGATGGGAGCAGGGGTCCCACTTGCCCCACAGGGCCTGTGGCTCAGAGTGTGGCCAGTTTGTCACTCTGGACCTCATGCAGGGCAGCTTTGAATACATCCACCACCTCTCTGTGCCCTGTTTGACCCACAAAGAGAAAAAAAATATTTTCCCCTCTGTAGATATAGGGAAATACATGTGGAATTTCCCATGTCCTTGCTTGTGGCTATGGAGCCCCATCCTCTCTCCCTCCTCTCAGAAGAAAACTGTCCACAGTTATCTGTGAACTGTTAACTGCCAGTTAACTGAGCAGTGCATCTTCCATGAGTGTTCTTTTCTGGCAGCTGAGAAACCCCAGGTCTGCAGGCCGGGAATTGGTGGGGAGGGGAATGAAGGTCATCACATCTGAGGAGATAGGATGTGGTCTCTCTGGCCCTGGCCCCTTGACCTCCCCCCAGCCCATGTGCAGCCCCCCTACTCCTATTCCTTCCTCCTGCTCAGTGCAGGACCAGCAAGGTCAGCCCCGTCTTCACACCCAGGGTTCATAGAAGTGGCCACAATATTAATCACTAGTAGTAAAAATAATGATGAAACCCCTTGGAATCTGTTGGGGCTTTAGGAACATCCGTATAACCTTCAAGCTGATCAGAGTACCACGTGTGCACCTCAAGGTTTGTGTGGGGCTTTGGACACTCAAAGCATCACTTCTCTCATGGTTTGGTCTCTGTAGACAGTGCAAGCCTAGAAACCAGCCCATGAAAGCCCCCACCATGGCATTAGGATTGTACTGCAAGAGCATCAGTGGTCAGGTCCTGACCACCAGCAACCAACTCACGCAGTGCTTTAAACAGAAACCAGGGAACAGCTCTGCAGCAGCTGGGGCATCCCTCAGCTACCAGCTGGCAACAAGAAACTCTGCTGCTTTCTTGGCAGATATTTCAGTAGCATCCCTCCAAAATGGTGTTTGCTCTGCCTGGGCAAGCTGCACAGACAGCTCCTCTGGTGGTTTTGGTGGAGCTTTGTGGCTGATGAGAGCTGTCCTGCTTTTCTCTTCTGCTGGAGTCTGTGCTGGGCTGTTGTGGCCACCTCAGCCAGGTCTGGAGGGTCTCAGCTGGGACAGTGCTGATTGTGGCACTTGGGGTCCCTTCTCCTGGTGCTCTATCCTGGGAAAGAGAGGCAGTCCTGAGGGGATGGAGCCCAGAGGATGAAAACATAGTGTGTGGATGCCACATCCATCCCTCCCAGCCAGGCCAGGCCGGGCTGTCCCTGCTACCCTGAGCAGCTGGGCAGGGACAGACCTGAGGAAAGCTGCTCTCTGCAAAGCTGGGGATGAGCTCATGTTTTTGTGGGTGAATTATCTGTGTGATGAGTGATTCACCAGAGCGAAACAAGATTGGTGTGAGAAACAGACGGGATTTTGGGAAGAGCTTTGGATGTGCACAGGACCTGAACAAGTGATCTTGGTGACAAGAGCAGCAAGGAGCAAAGAAAGGTGGCCTGAGATGCTGCCACCAAGAGCAAGGACAGCATGGATGGGGGTTTGGCAAAAAAGCCAAGAAAGGTTTGGCACACACAGAGCTGTCAGCTTGCCCAGGTGGGGTGGAAAGAAAAGCCTCAGATGCCATCACAGCACAAGGCTGGCACCAAGCGAGAGCTGGGCCATCCTCTCACTACAGGTCCTTCCCACAGGACCAGAAATCCAGAAGGGCAATAAAATCCTGAGCAAAACCCTGAATAGCTGAGCAGGTGATGGCTGATGATGAGGAAGAAATTTAGGGCAGAATTATCTTCTGGCTTCACTGTTCATCTCAACAAAGTCTGGCCAGCAGTGTTACAGCTCCCAACACATTTACAGAGCAAAGGTTTTGTCAATACACTGGACAGGAATGAGTTTTGCAGAATGAAGCTGTGGTTTCACACAAGGCCAACACCAGCTGAATCACAAAAAATAACCTCCTGATTATAAATAGCAAAACCTTGTTCATCTGGGACAGATTAAGGGAATCCACTGGCAAAGCTGTTCCTGCATGTCTGTCCAAGGAGAGCTGGACCCCAGGACAGCAGGTACAGCTGAGCTGAGAAACAATCTCTGAACCCACAGGTGTGCTTGCCTGTTGACAAGGTCTCTGAAAATTATAAAATACATCAGTGATGCTTGTAAAACAGGGGAGCACACATAAGCACAGCTCAGAAGGCATTCTGAGGATATCCACATGCAGCCAAAATATGTACATTTATGATAACACCCAATGCAATAGGTTTTTATAAAAGATTATGCAACATATATGCTTGTATGCCACAGTTAGGTGTTAAACCAGGAGTTTTAAACCTCAAAGGCAGAGGTGGCCATGTGAAGTTTTGTAGGGTCATCACTCAAGTCTGAGCCACACAGGCCCAGACAGAGATGGAAGGTCTGGGTTTTGAAGGATGAGGTTATTTCAGTTTGGGTAGAAAGCAGAGATCTTGGTGGACCAACTCAGCAGAGGAAAGGGAAAACTCTGCATGCGAAGCAGAGGCAGAGCCATCGGGGCAACAGGAAGATCCCAGCACCTTGGCACAAACACACTCTTATTCAGCAGAAAATATGCCCAATGTAATTTATGATTATTTTTAAATAGAGCTGTTGCTTAACTCACAGAATAGCAGCATAATAACACTGTGTAGCTGGGTCAGCACGGGGATGCCATATGAATTAATAACAGAAAATAGCTCGTGCTCGCTCACTTCCTGCAATTTCCTCTGCTCAGTGAGCTCAGGCGTGAGATCTCAGCTCTTGCTATCTGCACCCAGGCACTTAGCTGGGAAGGCAGGAGCACCTGACACGGGGAGGATGGGGAAGATTAAGGGAATCCCTGTTTAGCAGTGTTAGAGTGGCAGGCAGCAGCAGCCTCACACTGATTTCAGCAGGTGAGCAGATCAAAGAATGGTACTTAGTGGGACTAGAGGCATTCAAAAGTCCCTTATCTGGTGAGAGAAACTCAAAGATTAAAAACTCAGCCATTGTCAAGAAGAGAGCATGGATTTCCAGGTGGAGGTGATGCTGCAGGGTCCCCAGGGAGAACCACACTCAAGGGTCAGTCTGGCCTGGGAATGGAGCAGAGCTGAGCCCTTGGGGTGCCAGGGCATCCTTCTGCCTGGGTGGCTTTGGTCATCTCTTCCAGGTCAGGAAGAGATGCACCTGGGTCATATTTTTAGCATCATTGCCTGAAGCGTGGGTGAGAAGATAATCCATGGGCTGCATAAGGCCTGGCAGAGCTGTGGAATATGTGACCTCCAGCTCCTGTGTCTGTCCCACTGATGGTGGGGCCAGAGGACAGCGATGATGTGAGGACAGTGTGGCTGTGTGGACATGACACAGCTCCAGGACCATGCAGATCCCTTGTTACAGGGGCTGGATCTGTGCTGCATCAGGGCTGGAGGGTCAGCAAGCAGGGCTGGGCAGGGTAATCTATATGGAGGGCATAAAAGTCCAGGCAAAATCCTGGAGGAATATAAAAAACTAAAAAACAGCAATGGGTGGCACGAGCAGGGAAACCCCAGCAGTACCCAAAGCAGCACCCAAAGGAGCTGGTGAGCTCCCAGCAGCATCCTGCTCCAGCCAGGGCTGGATGGAGTGCTGGAGTGGGTTTGGATTGGAGTGTGCACGTGCCTGGGTCACTCTTCCTGGGGTTGGGCCATGGGAGCTGGAGGCCTCTGTGTGGGGCTGCCTGCTCATTTTGGCCATTTGCCTGTGGGGTCCCCATTCTGGAGGCACCCACAGCAGGGGGAGAAGGCAGCCTGGCCTCTAACATCCTCCAGGGGACATTCATAGCTCTCACATCTGCAGGAGCCAGGAAGTATGGACCAGGAGTCATCTGCTCAGGGCACCTTGTGGGGTGTCCCCAGCCTGTGGGGTGCTGTCTGCCTGTGCCACTATGGAGGTCACACCAGCAAGCCCATGGCCGTGAGTTCCCCAGTGCTCTGCAGGGACATCAGCATTGCTGGGACACAGCAGTCCTGTGACCCCCCACCCACCATGCTGAGCCCACCGTGTCCCCAGGGACCAGCGAGTCCCTCTGCCCCGGGGCTCAGCAGGGACTGGGGGGCTGTCAGGGGACCCCCTCTGCTCCCCCGACAGCCGGTGGCCATGGATCCCAGGGGACACAGTGCGGTGCAGGGCTGATTTGGCAGTGGGAGAAAGAAGTGGCGAGGGAATTCCTGGCTGCCCAACCTTCTCCCAGCCCCGGGGGCTGCAGGGGCTGCTGGCAGGGCCCCGCTCCCGATGCTGCCCCACATTAACAATTAATTACCATTAATTACAATAATTAATTAACGAATTAACCCTTCGTAATCACCAACCCCCGCCGGGATTTTGGGCAAATTTTGTGACATTTTTTGGGGATTTTTTTAAGGTTATTCAGAGGACTAATCAATAATTAATCAGTGATAATTAACAATTAATTAGCATTAATTACCACTAGTTAATTAACCCTTCGTATTCACCAACCCCCGCCGGGATTTTGGGCGGATTTTGTGACATTTTTTGGGGGTTTTTTTAGGAATTATCAATAATTAATCAATGAAAATTAGTGACTAATTAATTTTAATTACCACCAATTAATTAATGAATTATCTTTTTATATTTGGGAAAATCGACAGATTTTGGGTGAATTTTTTGGCATTTTCCGGGGATTTTTTTTTAAGGTTATTCAGAGGAATAATCAATAATTAATCAATGATAATTAACAATTAATTAGCATTAATTACCATTAATTAATTAGCGAATTA